>CM035806.1:154035666-154405666 GCA_020466095.1 Chlorops oryzae | reverse complement strand
AGCGCCAACTTTTACTTAACTGCCATCCTGTGCAGCTGCTTCTCTCCGTCTCTGCTCTTTAGCTCCCCCTGAGCCTGACGGAACGGCCGCCAGCCCGTCTGCTTGCGAATGTGTGTGTGTGTGCTCGTTTGTTTTCGTGTCTTCAACAGACATGACATCAATTAGCAAGTTTTCCTGTTCTCAGGCAAGCACACACACACACACACAAACGTGCACTCATGTCTGTACTGAAATGTGCGTTAATGAAGAGCACAAAATAAATAAAAAAAATAGAATAAAAAAAAACGATGAATGATAAAATAAGTAGGGACATGAAAAGGTAATGGTGCCCACAGTCCTTTGCACAGCATCAAATCAAAGAAAACAAGTAAGGGTGCTATAGTCAGGCGACCCTGGCAATACAATAGCCGACACAAAAACACATGTTTAAATAATTTTCAAAACACGCCCAAAAACAGGACCATTAAGAAATAATATTCTAGTGATTTTTAAGGCCATAAGGGGCCCCCATGCCACACCCAATTTTTTAAAAATATTGTGCCGATTTTGGGGCAGTTTTGGGATTTTTGTGACAGACCCTAATACCGGAGGTACCCTTAATAATAGACCGATCAAGTAAATTTTTAAAGAGGATGTTTATGGCTACAAAAAATGGAAGCGTAAGTGCCAACTTTCGTTCAATTCCCATTTGAATTTCGGGTGAAGGAAATAATTTCCGAAAAACGCACTTCTGTCACGCCCACTTTTCCAATTTTTGTTAATCATATTACCTGTTTTTAAACATGTTCAAATAACAAATTTCATCAAAATATCTTAAAAAAATTCGATTTTAGAGCAGATTTTGTGATTTTCGTAACAGACCCTAGTACTGGAGGTACCCCTAAAAATGGTCCGATCGGGTGAATTCTCGAACTTGTCCTTACTCATGTCCCCGTGAGCACGCATACCAAATTTCGTCAAGATAGCTCAACTCCTTCGATAAGAAAACTGTATACAGACAGACAGTCAGACAGACGGACGGACATGGCTAAATCAAATCTCCTGGTGACGCTGATCATTTCTATTTATATTTTGTATGGTCTATCTCGACTGGTTCTGGGTGTTACACACAACCACACAAACGCAATATACCCTTGACACAAAGTGTGTCGGGTATAAAAAAACAAAAAAAAAACCCCCAATTTATGGCCGAAGAAGCAGTTCCATTTACTCCAACGGGAAGCAGCTACTATTACACGGCAACACAATATGTAGTCTACTTTACGGCACTTTTCCGCATTTGCAGCTTTAATTTGTGTCATTTGTGTACTTAAAACGTACGTGTGTGTCCCTTTGCGTGCGTGCCAGTGTAGTGCGCCCATCGTTCTTCGCAACAGCGTGGATGTTAAAAACTTTGTTATCAGAATTTGCAGTGCCAGTAATAATCGGACGTCTGAAGCATGTCCAGACACGCAGGCACAACGGACCAAAGATGCACTGTTGATGCTACCGAAGTGGCTATTTATTCGTATTTACGAGAACTGAGAGCTAGTCAATTTGATCAAATGCAATTTCCTTTAGCACGTCGTGTACAATGATACTTGTCTGATAACATTCGACTTGTATGTGTGATATTTTTAGGTCTTCTGACGACGTTTGAACTCTGAATTTGAGGAGGAGGAGAAGGAGGACTGTAATTGAATTAAGCTTCACTTCCATGACCGACAATTTGGCTTTCACGCCTAGTATATAAAAATCTACGGTACATATTGTAATTAATACGGTAATAGAAAATATGTGATTTCAACACCTAGATGTACGCTATTGATTATTTCAAAACTAATTTATATAATTTTAAGCCTTTAACAATGGTTATGTACCATGAAGGCCTTAAAAGATCCACACAACTTCTAAAATGTTTCTTCACGATATTCTTAAATAGACAAAGTTACAAGGACAAATAGATTTCTGATTATTCGAATTAAGCTTAATGTTTCTAATCATGCTTTTAGGTGGTCAATATAAATATTTTCTGTTGCCCTAGAAATTACATATAACCTCACGATAATGGAGGTCAAGAAGCAACCGCCCGCAAAAAATTTTTGTATCCTTTTTTTGGTTTTATTTCTTAATTTTTTAATGCCCAATTCATGATGATTATGGATATTAGATATGCTATCAAAATGATTTCGATCCGGCCTCTTTGATTTCTAATAAGAAACAACACTCAAATTCAATGACAACAACGACCCCATATTTTTTGGGGTCGGCCCTAAGAAAGGTGAACCGGAAAGAATATTCTTAAATTAAGTCCTATCAAAAGTTTTAGACCGAAAAGTCCGAATTCGAAGAAATTCTTAATGCCGAACTATATTTGGAGTATTCCTCGTTTCCAGGTTTCTTTGCATGAATTTATGTATCAGTGTGCGTGCGTGTTTGTGTGTGTGTGTGTTAATGCCTAATTGCGTCGGGGACAGTTAATTACGGGGCGAATTGTTCGCCGCTCGCTAACCGGAGCGTGTTTTTGTCCTTTATGAAAATTAATATCATTTGGTGTCATAACATATTCGGGCAAAGGCGAAAATAAATAAATGAAGTGAACTAATTATGCGGCATCGTGTTGCGGTCTATTCGCACTGAAAACTCCATGGGGGAAACGTTGAGGTGTTGGGAGCCAGCCCCAAAAAATGCCTGTCGGCCACGTTCTTCGTGGAACGCTGCGTTGGAACGCTGCATGGTGAACGTGAGCTCAAGAGAATACGCCTTGGCAGGCATGAATATTTGCGGTTTGGTGATGAAATCTTTAAGCCTTCATTTAAGAAAGAAAAAAAAAAAAAAAAACAAAATAAATGACGATGGCACTGCGGTCGTGAGCGATGAGAGCTGTGTGTGTGTGTGTGTGTGTGCATGGGGGTTGGATGGAATTGTGTTTTTTGTTTTTTTGCGTTCATTTCTTCGAAGGAGAAACGAAATGTTTCTGTTTTTGAAATTAATCAAATGAATTTTGTAATTTTTCAACTGCTTCGATAGGAAAAACTAAGTTTATGAACGTGCCGTCGCATAAACTGGAGCGTATGAATCAATGGAGTGATAAATCATGGCAAGAACCTTTTATTTTATTTGTTTATACAAAAAAAAAAAAAAAAAAAAAAAAAATTTCATTTCACAAACAAACAAGGCGTTAACAAAGATACATTTAGGAATTGTGTGCACACATTCAAGGTATACTTTTAGGCAAGTAAACCTTTTTTTTCTTGTACACATTAAGCTCCTTTATAGACTGTTGGAAATTTTTAACCATTATAATTTATAAATTATTTAGAGGCACGTTGGTTTTTGGATATCATAAGTATAGACCTGTGAAAAAGGGGTAATTTTTCCCTGAACCCTAATGTCCTTAATAGACCAATCCTTCTGCATGGGGTAAAACTGTTCAGGAATTTCGAATAGGGCATAGGATCATCCTTTTTTATACTCACCCTCAGTAGAGCAATTCGAATTGTTTAACAGGTAGAATCTCTTCTTTATTGTTGCTGTTGTTGTTGCACATTTTAAAACACTCGAAGAGACGCCCCTAGGTTCCTATCTACAAGCCTCCATAAGGACACATCACACACCATAATAACACCAACTTCTATCAAAAGCACGGCAGAGCAGAGTACCTAATGGCGAAATATTTCAAATGAACCCTAAGAGTATGCAAGTAAATATTGTAAGAAAGACTATTTCAAAAGCAAAGAATCCTTTATTTTCTTGAACACATGCCCATTTTTATAGGTATGGCAAGAGAAAATATTTAAGTTCAGCACCCAAAAGTACGCATTTTAATACTCCGAATATTTGCGATAGTGACAAATCTATTCATTGTTGTCGGTTTCTCCATTGAATCACATCGTGAGGAAGGGTTTTGAAATATATGCCGGCATCTTAAAAGCCGTAGGTAATTACGCTCCATTAAGAAATACCTAAAATGATATTAATTGTTTTCTGAATACTCCAATGCATACTTTTAGGCGCTGAATTGAAACATTTTCTGTTGTCCTATTTAAATGTTTTTATAAACTTATTTTGAAATTGTGTCGATCCCGTGGAAGCTGGTACCAATCTTTGAAGATAAATAATTTTATTTATTAAATAAATACGTGCATACTCTAAGGGCTAAATGTAAAATTTTGCAATTATGTAAACTAGCAATGACATCGATAATGGGATTCTACAGCTTCTAAACTAGATTGGACAAATCAATTAGCGCATGCATTCTTTTCTATTAATTTTCACCTTTTCAGTGGCTTCGTGGCACCAGGTGCGAAAACCTCTAATTGGATAATTTAACAATGCGGTTTATCTTCAATTTTTTTTAAATTTATTTATTTTAATACTTGAATTTTTTTAAAATATTTCTTTTGGTTTTTCTTTCGACAAGTATTTGAGAATTTCTTCCGATTAATTGAAGCGAAATGGGCTGCCATTAATTTGGAATCAGCGAATCTTCATCTTTCCATCGATTTCAATTAATTTAGATAAGCAATAAGCGTTTGCTTAAGAAGATTTTCCTCTTCTTTTGTTTTTGGTTTTTCTGTTTTAAGGAAATCGCTTTGAATAACTCAAATGAGCTGCATTCATTCGCCTCTTCGAAGAAATTGTATTCGCTATCATTTTCATGAAGAGCTTTTATTGAATTTTTTTGCCGCCTATTCATTGAAAATCATAGCAATTCAATGCTAGGAGAAGAATCACATTTCGGGGTTAATTTAATAAATCTCCGCACGCAATTTGTCAATCCCAAGGGAACAAATTCATTGATTTCTTTTAGCCATATTTCAATTTTTGGAGTATACGATAAATTATGGTTTTTGATACTTTTAATAAAAAAAAAAAAAATTTAAAAAATATCAGCTAGAAATATTGCATGGCATGGAAGTGTACAGTCCATACAGTGTGCAATATCCAACACGTCCAGCATTGCATTATTCTAAGTAACAATTTCACGCAATCCTGCAGTATTTCATGTTATTTATATTTAATATTAAATGAAATGACCTGGAAAAGCAATGCTGATGACAACGCATTGCATCGCCTTTTGATTCCAATTTAAAAATAACAAGTTTTTCAAATTCAATTTTCCTTTTTTTTAACCCCTGCCATGCACTGTCGTCCATCCAATTATGTGAATGATGTCGCTTTCTATTTAAATGTTTTGTTCGTTTTTGCGGTTTCCACGTAGCACAATTGCCATTAACAATGAAAAATGTGACAATAAAAAGTGAGAAGAAAAACTTAAATGCTGCGGCGTCGAATTAGAAATCGCTTTTTTATCTTATATATAAGCAATTATGTAGATAAGTATTATGAGATTAGTATTTAAGGGAACATTTTTCAAAACCTCCCTCTTGCCACGCCCAATTTTCGAATTTTTTATCAAATTAAATATTTTAAAAATTTCGAGCTCTGGAGCATTTTTAGTGATTTTCCTAAGAGCGTAAATTTATTGGAGGAACCCCTTATAATGGTCCGAATGGGCCGGTTATCGATCTAAGTATTACTTATGTCTTCACCAATACGCATAACCAATTTCGCGAAGACAGCTCAACTCCTTCGATGAGACTACACAAACATACCTCGAGTGGTTCTGTGTATTTTACACATACACCGAGAGAAATAACAACAGTTAAATCAACTACTTAGAACAGTTAAAGTAAGAGTGGTCAAATAAACTGTATTCCGCGTTAAATGCACTGAAAAAGTCAGTCAAATGAACAGTTGAAAAACAGTTACTTTTTATGTTCCAATTCGCTTTCGTTCACTTAGACGTATAAGTTCGCATTCTGATCAACCGTCTCCGGAGTTTTCGATAGCTCAGTTGTGTAAGCTGTGACTCGACAGTCATGAGTTTCGGGGTTCTATCCCTGCTGGCGGCGGGAATTTTTCTGAATTTTTTATTTAATTACAGTTTTTTTTTTTTTGTTCAGAGTGTAGTTGTTTTGGAAGACAAAAATTTTCTCCTAAATTTTTAAGATTTTAATTTATTTACTTTTTTTTAATGGTTCATTTTCAAGCAAAAAATTTTGGGATTGAAACAATTCCTTAAGCACGTTCCTCAAAACTTGAACAACCATAAACTCAAGTGAGCATTTTGACCAACAAATTAAATTCGTTCATTTAGCGTAATGGTTAAGACGTTCGCCCAGCGAAGTGTGGAGGTCAGCGGTTCAAGGCTCGGCCGAGGCGAGAAAATTTAAAGAGATGAAAGAGAAAAAGATTTAAATAGAAACAAATAAATAAAGAAAAAATATAATAATTTAATAAAAAAAAAAAAAATAATAATAAAAGAAGATAAAAAAAAAATTTAAAGCAAAAAATAAATTATTTTTTCCCAGTCGCTGGTTTATATCAACCATCAGGTAGTTATATCCTTATTGGCTGTGTTTGTACTGTTGAGTTGACCGCTACTGTACATAAGTTAACAATTAACGGTGAGCTCGGTTATTTTAACCTGCTTTTTCAGTTAATATGACTACCTTTTTCTCTCGGTGTACGAACAAGCGCATAATACCCTCAACGTATAGTGTTTCGGGTATAATGAGCGGTTTTTTAGTCCACGAACCAAAGGAAGTGATAAAATTAATTTCATATAAAAATTTAATTACAAGCAGCACTCGAGAGAAGGAAATTCAATGAACTCAAAAAAGAAGAAAAAAACAGACAAGAGAAAAACGAAAACAAAGCAAGTATTTTCGCGGAATTGATTAAAACGGGGCAGAAAAATGGCTGTCAAACATCAACAAAGACAATTTCGTAATTGCTAACCTATTAATTTGTGATTTTTGTTGGTTTGAACATTTTGAAATAGGTCTGCAGTATTTTATATGTTGTACTTTTTACAAAGTTTGACGTGTTAACAAAGGGTCAAAATATGAAAAAGGCGCGAAATATTTCCTTTCGATATTTCTGAAAATTTGTACTGGGATTGCTTATGTTTTGTAAATTCCAAAGGGTCTAAGGAAGTCTAGGTCGAAATTTTCCCCAATTGCACTGAAAAATCTATTCCAAATAAAAAGGATATTTCCGACTGCGGCCCCAGAAAGGGATATTAAAGCTTTGTTTACTTTTCGACAAATATTATCTAAAATTTTTAAGGTTTCTGTTACGAAGATTCCTTGAGATATCCTTGAAAATTTTTTTTTAGCAATGGTAATAATGAAACAAACGTTTGCTGATGCTAATATTGAAGGGAATATTTTTACACTCATCGATGTTTTTTTTTTTTTTTAATTTATAAGATGGTTTTTTCAGCTATTGCGCCAAATCTATAAACAAATGCCTCTGAACTTTTGATATTCCGAAATTTGCAAATTGCTTAAAGGATATATTTTCGAAAATCCATTCTAAGTATTTTCGTATTTCATTTTCTTTCATCTTTAGAAATCCAGTTTTGAAGAGTAAAGGAAAATGGCTGCAAACGAATCTCAACCAATTTATTGTGGCAGCACAGTGGACTCCATTCATACGAGGTAAGTTTGTATTGTTCACTGTTAATTTGCCAATACTGCCGATTTTCAAAGGGGAACGCAAAAATCTCAATAAGAATGGAATCACTTTGAAGCAGAGATCGAGTAAAATCTTACTACACATATGCTGCTCAGGATGTTGTCTCAGTTTGCACAGAGATGCCGAACGAGGAGAGAGAGAGAGAGAGAGAGAGAGAGAGAGAGAGACAGAGAGAAAGAGGGAAAGAGAGAAAGAGGGAAAGGGAGAGAGAGATAGGGAGATAGGGAGAGAGGGTGATAGGGAGAACGGGAAATAGGGAGAACGGGAAATAGGGACAGAGGGAGAGAAGGAGAGAGAGGAAGAGAGAGGGAGAGAGAGGGAGGGAGAGGGAGAGAGAGGAAGAGAGGAAGAGAAGAAGACAGGGAGAACGGGAGAGAGGAAGGGTGAGGGAGAGCGGGACAGAAGAAGAGAGAGGGAGAGAGAGGGAGAGCGGGACAGAAGAAGAGAGAGGGAGAGAGAGGGAGAGAGAGGGAGAGAGAGAGAGAGAGAGGGAAGCAGAAGGAGAGAGAGAGCGAGAGAGAAGAGAGAGAGAGAGTATCACATACAAATCCTTGAGTCGAAGTCTCCATAAAGGGTGTATTTGAATTAGGAAGACGTGGCCATGCCTCCCTTTAAGACGGAAATAACTTGAAATTCGAGCCATTAGTTAATATATATTTTAATTTGGAACTTAAAAAAATACAGCCCTCTTAACCTTACATCCTTGCCCAAGGACGTAATCTGGACGCTTCGACGGTTGCTAAAAATTAGTTTTTTTTTTAACAAAAACATCTACTCCATTTTAAAGAAAGTAAAAAATTTCCATTAGTAACGGATAAACCCAAAAAAAAAAAAAGAAAACGGACTATGGCCATCGCTGCTAATGACAATTTTCAGCACTCGCTGCCCTTTGGACTTAAGTATCAGTAAAAAAAAAAAACCTCAGAGCACTGCGAAAATAAAAATAAAAGCAATATTATGACGATGGAGAGGGAGAGAGGAATGGTTTGGTAGCAAGATACTTGGCCTGACCTGGTCGTCCACCTTCGTCAGTACTTATCGTACGTTGAGCCAGACGCCATGATTCTGCTAATCGATTCTTCTACTTCAAATACAAATAGCCTCGAGGCGATGTGCTTTGGCTCAAGAAGAGGCCTTCCTTTTTGTGTTTTTTTTTTGTTTTTTCGGATGAATTTTCTTTTTTTCTTTTGGTTGATTTCTATTCTAGTTCGACAAGGAAACAGCACTCACACCACGAAAGGTAACAGAAAACAATAGGAAATTGGGATTTTCAGAAGCATTAAAAGCTTCGGGCGAAATCATTAAATTTTGATCAATAAGCTGCGTTGAAGCGTTAAACGGCGATGAATGAAATTAAAAGGATTTCTTTTCGTTTTTGTTTTTATTTTATCCTTCGTTGTTTCCTTTGCCGGAATGTAAACATTTTCCGCTTAAAAGATAAAGAGGAAAATGGCGAACAGAGAGGTAGGGCAAGAATGATGGGCTAGCAATAAATCAAGATCAAAGCCATTGCATTAAGATGATGGCTTTAGAAAACAATTCAAAAAATTCGTAAAATCCTGGTAAGCTACGATTTAAGCTAATAATCCTTTTCGTCATTTCCATCGTTGAACGTAATTTTCCTTTCCGATTTATTGCATTCTCTCGCAATACGGGTATAAATTATTGAAAAGAACTGCAATTTATCTGAAGACTTTTGCAATGCAATTTTTCTGGCTTTCTGTTGTGAGAGTGTATGGTAGGCGAATGGCGGATCCAATATGGCTGACTTTTTCTTCAAAAATGCTTGGATTGAGCTGAAACTTGGCATAATAGAGCTTTGGAGGTCGCTGAGTTCGAAGATGTACTAAAACAAGTAAGGGTGTTATAGTCAGGTGAGCCTGACAATAGAATACCTGACACAGACACACATGTTCAAACAATTTTTATACCCAGCGTAGGCAGGGTATACTAGTCTAAAATCAAGAGTTGTTTAAGGCCATATACCGACTTTTGTTAAATTTCTTTATGAAAACCGCCCCTTTGTCACGCCCACTTTTCCATTTTATTTTCAATTCTAATCGAAGGCTTAAATATATACGCTCAAATTCTAAGTTTCATTGAATTTTTTCGAAAAAATCCGATTTTGGGGCAGTTTTGAGATTTTTGTGACAGACCCTAGTACTGGAGGTACCCCTAATAATGGACCTATCAAAGAAATTTTTGGGGAGGAGGTTTATGGCTACAAAGGAAGCATAGGTGCCAAATTTCATCCCATGTCCCAAATTAAATAAAAATTAAAATTTTTTCGTATATGTGTAACACTAAGTTTATATGAACTTAGCGAAACATCGCGTAGAAAAAAAAACTAAATCAGTGGAAAATTTCTTTTTTCGACGATTAATTAGCGGTTAATTAACGGCTAATTAAAGGATAGTTTACAAATTTAAATTGCAAAAGTGCTTCGCTAAGTTTATATACATAAATTTCATCAAAATATCTTGAAAAACTCCGGTTTTAAAACAGTTTTGTCCGTCTGTTTGTATAAAGTTTTCTTATCGAAGGAGTTGAGCTACCTCGACGAAATGCTCACAGGCACGTGAGTAAGAAGAAGTTCGGACCATTTTTAAGGGTACCTCTAGTACCATGTGCGCAGCAAATGTATTACAATGAGTGTTCGAGAAAATCGAACTGTACACCTCCTCGTTGACCATATCAATAGTGAGATTCTTCTTTCCGCGGCAGTAGTTCGGCTAACGACAGGTGTGACAAAGGGATCAATTTGCCCCGAATTTACTGCAGGAGAAGAACAAAGTGAATAATTTTGCAAACAACCTTTACCCTTTCACACCTGACTTAACACGAAAGTCGTGTGTATCTTTGACAGAGTGTCGGCTCAACTTTAAATCGATTTGCTGCTGTTGATCTCGCTCCTTGAAGTATATAATCGAATTAATTCAGTGAAAATTTATAATGAAGAATCCATGATAATTAAGAGCGTATAAAAAGCGTATATACCGCTATGTGCTACTTTATTAAACGGAATGTTTTTAATTAGGAAGAATTTAAAACGCCAACAGCAACAACGTTCGATGACACCGAAAAATCCAGAGGCAATTGAATTAAAATTTTTTACGCATAAGGACTTTTTAGTTCTCTTCAGGAAACCATCCATCTGTGCGTCAATGTGCCGCATTCCTGATCCCGCCCACCTCCTTTTTGTCGTCCATAGAATAACGATTAATTAAAGCTTTCAGAGGAAGCGCCTTCATCAAATTAAATTCTTTAAAATTTTAATCGCGAACAACAACAAAGCAACAAATTATCTCAAATTTTTTAGCGGTTTCTTAAACTTCTGGGGGACGAAAACATGCGAATTCGACTGTGTTAGGGAGAATGAGGGTGGGAATGAGAATGAGAAAATGGGAGGGAGAAAGAGAGAGCGAGAAAGAGGGTATGTGACGGAGAGAGAGAGAGAGAGAGAACGAGAGAGAGAGAGAGAAGAGAGGGAGAAGAGAGAGAGAAGAGAGAGAGAAGAGAGAGAGAAGAGAGAGAAGAGAGAGAGAACAGAGAGAGAAGAGAGAGAGAAGAGAGAGAGAGAGAAGAGAGAGAGAGAGAGAAGAGAGAGAGAGAAAAAGAAGAGAGAGAGAGAGAAGAGAGAGAGAGAAGAGAGAGAGAGAGAAAGAAGAGAGAGAGAAAGAAGAGAGAGCGAGAAAGAAGAGAGAGAAAAGAGAGAGAGAGAGAGAGAGAGAGAGAGAGAGAAGAGAGAGAGAAGAGAGAGAGAAGAGAGAGAGAAGAGAGAGAGAAGAGAGAGAGAAGAGAGAGAGAGAAGAGAGAGAGAGAGAAGAGAGAGAGAGAGAAGTGAGGTACAGAGAGAGAGCGAGAGAGGTACGGAGAGAGAGAGCGAGAGAGCGAGAGAGAGAGAGAGATAGAGAGAGATAGAGAGAGAAAGAGAGAGCGCAAAGTGAGTAGCCAAAAAAAACTAGCAAATCAATCAATTTAGGAAAAATATCTTACATCGCCTTACGCCGCATACACCATGATTTTTTTAATAGGGCGCATTGTTATTCACAGTCACTTTGATTTTCGAGCATAACGAAAATTTCACAAGAAAAATTGAGTCAACAACATTTTTGGATGAGTTGAAAGGAAATATGTTTGATTACATTTCTTTACGTTCGGTATAATTCTCATTTGTTTTATAAAATAAGACATATAAGATATTTATTCATCTTAGAACTTTTTAAGCATTGCGAAAGCAGTCACGACAACGGAGTGACAAAATCGGATAAAGTCCACCCGATGGTTACTTTTGGGGTTATGTTAAGCAGAAGGCTATGGTCATTTCATTTATGTATGTCCGTGGTTAGTTCAAAAGTTTAAATTTAAATGCATTTTTGAAAATTATCATGTCAATTCAACCTGAAATATAGTTGATTCAAAGGGCAATCTTTATTTATATCCATTATAGCCACTATATTATTTTATATCCACAAGAACAATTGTTAAAATTAAAAATATTCCTTATTGAAGCCGTCTTTTATTTATTTCCTTTTGAATAAACCAATTTTCTGGTTGACTTTTTTCTCAGTGTATCAATTCGACATGTTTTTTGTTAAGCTATTCAGCTCAAAGTCAGACACGTGTGGGAGTAATACCTCTACGTATACTCTTAAAGCTTGAGACCCCAAATGTTCTATAGCATGCTGGCCGCTGTTGTAGAGAAACAGACCGCATACGAATTAATTTTGATGGTTCCTTGACACACTGTTGCCAGTTTATGGGAATCTGCTGTAAATTATCGTTGATTTCTTGTCTTTAGCGTGAATTTTAAGGGGGAGAAAAGTTTTTTCCTTTTTCCGTGGCAGTGGAAAGCATACATTATGCCAGCTCTCCTATATGCATGTGAGCTCTTTGCCAATTGTGATTCTACACACAAACATAAATTAAATGTAGTTTTCAATAGCATCGCCCGTTATGTGTTTCATCGTAGACGCTTTGAGAGTATTTCTCATCACAGTCGGCTAATCTATGGGATGCCATTTAACAATCTGCTGCAATTCAAAACTCTCCTTCTCTTGCATAAAATTATCTTTTTGAAAGTTCCTCATAGCATTTATCAACGATTAAAATTTACTCGATCTTCTAGAAACAATAATATAGTCCCGATCAAATACAAAACCTTGACGTCTGAAAGACAATTTCTTGTATATGCAATTCGCCTTTGGAATATACTACCAAACACATTGAAAACTATAAGCAACTTTAGACTTTTCAGGATGCGCTTAAGACAACACTTTTGTAAATAGATTAAGATAAAAATTGAATTTTTAAACTTTGTATTATATGTAGATCTAGTAAATAGTAAATTGAATTTTTGAACTTAAATGTGAAATATCATCTTATACGTGTAAGCCATTATACATATTCTAGATTATATTTTCTCACTCTTCAATATATTAAATAATTAATCGCATTGACTAGCACTCATTATGAGAATTCTTCTCACAGTGCCAGGATTTTGAAAATAAATAAATAAATAAATAAAATAAAACTTCGAAAACTCGTATTTTAAGACTTGAATGAATAAAATTTTAAATGAAAATTTTATAAAAAAGACAATAAGTATATTCTCATTGCAATAAGACCTTGAGAGGCATTTGAGGATGTCCAATCCTAGAATGATAATAGGGCTTATAATTCTAGAAAGCTCATTAGGTATACTAAGAACAACTTCATTAATTCATTAATTTGGAAAGAAAAATATTGCTTAAGCCTTCTTAATGGGTTATTCTTTTGCATATTTAATTTCAAAAAAAAGCATTAAAAAAAAAAATTTTTCTTTTTTTTTATATCCCATTAATTAGAAAAGAAAAAAGCACAAAATCTTGTTCGAAGAAGCTTTTAGAGACTGAGAGATTGTTGGAATTTAACTGGAAAACATAGTTTCATATAAACAATGAAAAAGTTTTGCGCAATCATTCCTCTCAAGCTTGTTTATAAAAAGAGCGTGAGTTTTAAGGCTTATAGGCGCTTGAAGCGATTCCGGTTCGTTGTGCCAATGCCGTTGCCGTTCCGGTCCCCTTGCGTTTGCCATTACCGTCGTGTCACGGCCGCATCGTGCCGTGCTACACTCTCATTTATGTAAATTTATTTTAATTTTACTCGATGTCAGATCCTTACACAAAGAGTACACACTCTTGAACAATACAAGCAGTTAGGAAAAAAAAAACCATGCAGATTAACAGGCAGCGCGAGGGATGGGTACTAAAAGGGGAATACATAGCAGAAGAAGTAGAAGGAAAAAAAAACAAAAACAAAAACAAAAAGAAGTCAGAAAGTTTAATCGTTGAAAAGTCGAAATGGCACTCGAGTATGAGAGAACTCTCAACACGTGACTATTGGAGGAATCTGTTTTGATACTCGTTCGAGCACTTAAAAAGTGCTTACAGGCAACATCGGATGAAGAACAAGTTATCCTTAAGTGTTTTACACGCTTTTAAATATATCCGATTGGTCCTGCAACTTCAACATTCTTCGTTCCTCTCATTTACAACTTTTTACTCAATTTCGAACACATACGTACGTACGTATGTATATACTTGTCGGATATACGTTTGTACACAAGCAGTTCGATGGAGTAGAAATATTGCAACTTCGTGGAAATTTTCGGCATGGAGGCACCATTATCCTTTGAAAAATTGTGTGCACTTTCGAAATTCGAATGCCAAACTATCTAAAACATACATACATACATTTTTGTGTATGAGTACATACATACATACTTATTTCCTTTTCAATGGTAGATGCCCGGAAAAAATTTTTAGTATTGTAGTGTATTTATCCTAATCGGGAATGGGACGTCATAGCGAACACACTTCGGGTTCGAAATTGAATGTGTTTTCCCTTTCTCGAAAGGTCAGCTCACGCGGGCTAATACCCATGGCCAGTAATGACCCTGAAGCAATGAGCTGTTCAATTTCGTAAGAAGGACCAACCTTTGATCGGTCGAAATCCATGGAAATGCTAAAGACAGATATGCTATAGAACGAATATGCTATCGACAAATATGCTATAGCATGAATATGCTACAGTATTATTATGCTATAGGACAGAAATGCTATAGAAAAATGTGCTATAAAAATGCTACCAAAACCGTTGATAGCCTTTCAAATCTGTTTAATTCAAAAAAAAAAAAATATATATATATTTTAGGCAGTTATTCATATATAGGTGTATACATATTAACACATAAAATGTTCAAAATAATCTTCAATAACACTGGGCAACACATAAAATGTTTCGAAGAAAAGGACTGCTGTTGCCCAGAGTCCTCAACGAGTATTACACGGCCTCATAATTAGTTGAGTCGAATTGGTTCGAGGTTTTTTTTAGCTATCTAAAAAAATTTGGCCGAAAACTAAGTTGCGCACTTACTTTTGGCTATATCTCATAAACTGTTCAAGATTTTTGTTTCCTTTCTATGACAAAGTTGAAGTACTAGACTCAAAACAAAATAATTGTAGCACTAACTAATCCAAAAAAAAAAACTCCATCGAGAAGCTGCAAATTGCAAAGATCTCAAAAATTTTCATTTTTTTTTTTTAACTCTTCAGGCCCATAGCAGCTCCCAAGCCGGTAATTTTTTTTTTTTTTTTGGATTTAAATATAGAAAAACTATAAATGAAATATTATTTCAATACATAAACTGCAACCGAACATTCCTTGATTCCGTTTTGCGACCTCAAAGCTGAAGAATTTTGGGCTTTTTTGTCGCGGCACCAATCTTCGACTGACTCTTCGGAGGAAAACCAGGGGAAGAAAAGCAAGTCTGACTGCGTTCTTCTCCAATGATAGGCCCGTGTTAAAATGGTCAGTTGAATGCATTAGCAATGGAATAATGAGGGTACTAAATAGTAAGTACTGTGGCAACATGAGGGACTGACCGAATGCTACCCTTGGATCACAGTCCATATTACTGCAGGGGAGCTATTTATATGTGATATTTATTTATTATTTAGGCATTCAGAATGAAGAAAATACGTTTATAGAGTTAAAAATAAGCTGCTTATATACACGTGTTGATCAGTCGACGCCATCTCTTTGTAAACCAATTCGACAAATGAGTACAGTGTACTCCCTCTTAAGCGGACACCTACGAGATCGAAAAATATGCCCGATTAATAGAGGTGTCCGCTTAAGAGGAACACTAAAGCATTCCCAAAACGTATCCGCTTAAGGGGAGTGTCCGCAAGGAGAGAGGACACTGTATTTAGGATAGTCGTTTAAGAGTCGACAAAAATTTTTTTGGTTTTACTCGATCTAAACACTTATTTCTAAATCATTTGGGCGTCATTTTTCTGAGCATTCGTTTTATGGAAAAATTTCGGACTCATTTTGGAGGCTCAAATTTCGTAAAAATTCGGAGTCAAGTCTCTCAAAATCATTCGTTTCTAACCAATTCCGGAGTCTTTTTTTTCTGAGTTTTGGCTCTGGTTAAAATTTCTGACTAATTTTCGGACTTATAATTCTGAGCACTGTGAACACTTAGTCGTAATTATTGTTGATTAAATTTAATTGAAAGGACAAAATAAATGCATGTTTGTATGATTGTTTCTTTGCAGCTACAAAAACTGGCATGGATACGTCTCACTGGTGGTGTGCACTCTCGGAACGATTGCCAATACATTGAATGTTATTGTTTTATCGCGACGCGAAATGCGTTCGCCGACGAATGCGATTCTGACAGGACTGGCGGTCGCTGATCTGGCCGTTATGATTGAGTACATGCCATACACGGTCCATGATTTCATTCTCGGCGAGACACTGCCGCCCGAACAGCGTCTTAGCTATTCGTGGGCATTGTTTGTGAAATTCCATTCGATTTTCACCCAAGTCCTGCATACGATCTCAATTTGGCTGACTGTAACGCTCGCCGTATGGCGTTACATTGCCGTCGGTTATCCGCAAAAGAATCGAATTTGGTGCGGCATGCGAACAACGATGATAACGATTTTCACCGCGTACATCGTTTGTCTATTGATAGTGACGCCGTCAATATATCTAATATCGACCGTCGCCGAATACCGCAGCACGCTCGACGAGCATGGAAAGTCCGTGGAAATGGTGCCAATTAGTCAGTATATCATCGATTATGGCAACGAAATGAAACGTCTGAAGAAGCAACAGGCCGGACAGGATATACCGCAAACCGGTATGAATTCACAAATGTATCTACTTAATGGCTCGAACGAAGATGTTGCGCCCATCTGGACACCATCGTATAGCGGGAAAGCAAACGAGCAGAGCAATACGACGAAAGCTTTGCATCTTGGTGCGGCGTTGATTGCGTCCGTCGCGCCAACAATTACAACTCTGTCCGATATCGATGGCAATGCTATGGGCAATGGCAATGCTATGGGCAATGGAAGTCAAAGTAGAAATGAGAAAGGAATGAGCAATGGAAATGGAAAAGGGACAATTAGGGATGCGACGACTGGATATCGCAACGTGACAGTTTATCGCTTGTATCACAGCGACTTGGCGTTACGGAATCAGTCGCTACGCAATGCAACGTTCCTCATTTATAGCGTTCTCATTAAATTAATTCCTTGTGTCGCATTAACAATTCTATCTGTTCGTCTTATCGCTGCGCTCCTCGAGGCGAAACGGCGTAGGAATATGCTAACAAGTAATGCAGCAAATGGAATGAAATTATTGGTCAATGGTAAGGCTGTAGAGCGTCCGCGCAAGAATAGCAAGACCCTCGAGAAGGAGAAACAAACCGACCGTACGACACGCATGCTACTGGCTGTCTTGCTTCTATTCTTGATTACCGAATTCCCACAAGGAATTATGGGACTGCTTAACACCGTTTTGGGTGATGCATTCTACATGCAGTGCTACCTTAAGCTGAGTAAGTCCTTCAACACACACACACACACACACAGCTTCTAGCCCCTTGTAAAAATCTAGGCACGCACTGTGAACGAAATATCTTTGAAATGTTTAGGTCCTTATCTGTCAACTGGCCGGACAGACATGCTCGCTTACACCCGTCTATCAAGCGAAGTAGCTTACCAACTGAAGGATTTTTTGAAATTTCGAATTCAACAGTTTTCGAATTTCATTGACAAATACCGGAATTAAAGTGACGGTGAAACAAACCGTTCATAGAAGTTTCAAAGGGGGGCAAAAAAAACAGAGAGAACGGAACTGCAAAAAAAAAAAATTTTTTTAAGGCCTTAAAAAGCCGCCATTTCTGTACCACATCAAACCAGACAATAGGAATGCCTTTTTTCCAGTTTTCTTATTTTTTCCCCCTTAATTTTCTAAAGGTCTGCTTCTTCTATCACTGTGCGAATGGTATATCATAAGGTAAGTGTACCACGTAAGGCCCACCTAACACCTTTTCGATTACAGCGTACAAAATATTGATGATAGAAACCCGATTGTTTTTGTGTTGTTTTATTTGATAAATTTTCTATAGAAAAACAAAAAATTCTACCAAAAATCATTATCGGAAAAGCTCCTAAAATGCGATTTAAAAAAACGTCATTTTGGGCCTTACGAGGAACATGTGTACCTTAAAAGGCCCACTTACTCCTTGTTTGAGATAATGAACCCAAACTTGCATTCATTACTTTTGAAAGCCTTTTATGTTAACTTATATTGTAAAAGCTAGTAAAAAAAATTAAAATATCAGACAAAATTCGTTTATTTAAAAAAAAAACTTAACGAATGTTACTAACCTGTTTTTGATTAAGAATTAAAGATTAAACGCTATTTAAGCAAAAAAAAGGTATAGTTGCCGTCTTTTGACCTCAGAGCAACTCAATATAAGGTTTCTTAATGACCGTTGTTGAATTTTTTATGGTGGGCCTTCATAGGCCTTCCAAGAAAAAAAAATTTGCTATTGATTTTTTTACCATAAACATACCTCTGTATCTTCACAATACAACAAACTTTGTTATTTTAAGAAAGCAACCCACAATTTCACTATAGATCATTATTTTTTAAGCATCGTCCACTATAAAAATGGCTTTTTTACGCCTCTGTTATTTTCAATTGACTGTGGTCGCCGCAAATATAGTGCGATTGTCTTAATTTTTTATTTCTACGAAATAACTTGAGGACATGTTTCAACATGTGCAAGTACAGAAACATTTGATAGTTAGAAGTTGGTTAAAATGAAAGTGGGCCTTACGAGGAGCCGGGCCTTACGTGGTACACTTACCTTATATGAAGCCACCTATCAAACAAGTTAGAGAGACAGAGCGAGAGAGCGAGAGAGAGAGAATGTGTGGGTTGGAGAGTCTAAATAGGTTTATGTTGCAATTTCAAGGAGCTTGGTAGCCATGAAGGTATCAAAGAAAGCACGAAGAATTCGATTAAAACAACCAGCCGAGCACGACTGTGCCTTAGATCTTTTATGCCAAAGCAAAGGAACAAAGTTACGCAATCCAAGAGTTGCAACAGCTGCTGCTGCTGCTGGCCCATAAACGCAGTCAATGAAACTGTTTTTTTCATTCCTACATTCAAGGAAAACTCAGATCTATTGAAACCAACTACGCTCCCAATTGAAATACATAGTTGAAATCGTATTTGAGGTTGATCTGTACCTTGTACTGGTGTGGCAATTTCATCATTTCATCTTAGTGAGACGAGGAACTCGATCTGAAGCCGGAGGACTTTTTTAATTAAGAGGGAAACTCTCGTAAGCGTATTTCTCGTATATCTCGAAGGGTATTTTTTTGTTGTTGTTTTTATGTTTTTTTTTCGCTTTTCAAATTCCAACCTCTTTGAATTGAAGCTCACTCAATGGACCTTCAAATAAAAATGCACTTCATCACCGCTTTCAAATCGATATATCGATGTGTATGTCGAACTCTCGTTTCGCCACCATTATCTTTCAATCACGCTCTTTCGGATGCACCAAGCGGCTTTACATATCTAGTGAAAACAGGTTTTCTCCATAGAAAATATCTATTTATCCTTAATCCCCTACACATGCCATATAACGTGCAATGGGACCGCTATCTATTATTTACAGCAAGGCTCCACGGCCAGCGGCAATGCATGTCCATGCATGAAATTGATTGATTCATGTTCACTGTCCGCCGTC
Source organism: Chlorops oryzae (assembly GCA_020466095.1). NCBI lineage: Eukaryota > Metazoa > Arthropoda > Insecta > Diptera > Chloropidae > Chlorops > Chlorops oryzae. The sequence continues at coordinate 154,386,036 of CM035806.1, read as the reverse complement.
GATTTGGATTGTGAAAATGATTTAATTTAAACTTTAACAATTGCCTTCTCATTAAAAGCAATTAGGGTTCAAGTTTATAAAAAGTACAATTGTTCAGTTGATGTACTTATGTTAAATGAATTAAAATTTCTGCAGAAAGATTGAAAAGAAAATTAAGTACAGGTAGATTTTTATGTAATAATTATGTATATGTAATAGGTGAATACATTAATTGAACTACATATATAAAAATTAGGAGCACATAGGAGCAGTGCCTGCCGTTTTAGCGGCTTTCTCGCTAAGTCTAGCGTAATTTGTTCAACGTTTTCACCGCTTTTGGTGGCTCTTTATAACTAAACATTTAGCGATAAAATCGTGGCGATGAAGGGACCCACGAAAGTCAATATTGTGTACATTTTGTATGGACTTTGTGAGCCCTTTTAAAGCTGTAAATAGGCAGCCGATATTCATAATATTGGAAAAATTTTTGATATATCCCCACAAGGCGAACGTTCCAAGGAGTATTGCCATTTTGGCGACCTTCGCGCTAGATCCAGCATAGCTTTTGCATTATGTTCTATGGTCGGTCTACTTCCTTGTTTCTTGATGGCCTCTGTTGTACTTAGCTGTCTATTGAAGAAGCACTCATAATTTGTCTTATTAAGCACATGGTTTTTACTTTTTAAATGTCACTTTTGAATATTATTTTCGAAATTTTCCTTTTTTTTTTGTTTTTTGCTTTACTTTTCAGCTCATACGAGTATATCGTCAGGATTTCAAAAATCTACCCTTAAAAGAATTACGATTTCTTAGCGACTTCATTAGTTTTAGAACGGCAACACTGCATAGGAAAATCTGAATTTCGTCCAACATGACGTATGCGTGATGCCATTTTCTACAACACACTTCGCACATTTATACTGGACGCGCATGTCTAGCACTGCATACAAGCACTGAGAGCATCTATGTACATATATCCATCTTCGTTTTTCTTAATATTTTTGAAAGCTTGCATGTAATTTTAATGAAATTTCTTTTAAATTAAAGTTGTGCTCAGAGGAGTTTTTCAAGAATTTTTCAACGGCACCGCGCAATAGGAGCCCTCAAAAAGGGTTACTATAGTGTTTTAGACAGAAGCTATTGAAATATCAGCAATCAATTGACTGTACCCTTTATATCGGCCCTATTAGATTGGCGCTGGTTTTTATAACGAAACCCAACTAAATAATATTAACTCTTTCCGGAGACGTTGACTCATTGAAATTTTTGTTTTTTTTTTTATTTTATTTTGATTTTGAACTTGTATTTTCAGGTGACTTAATGGACATCCTGGCGCTTATAAATTCGAGCATTAACTTCATTCTCTACTGCTCGATGAGTCGACAGTTTCGCTCCACGTTTTCTCTGCTTTTCCGACCGAAATTTCTGGATAAATGGCTGCCGGTCGCGCAGGATGAAAATGGCGTGGGCGCTGGATCAAATGGACGGCTGCGAGCCGAAATGGGTAGCAAGAGTGGGCTCGGTGAGCAGCAGGGTCTTACCACACAGGTTACGAATGTCTAGCAGAAGATCCGTCGGTCCCCTGCGGTTGAAAATGCTATTGCTAATGCTGATGCTGATGGCGACGGTGCTGCGGTTGCGGCTGCGGATGCGGTTGCGGCTGCTTCAGCTGAATTGAGTGGGGGTGATGGCGTTAAGAAAACTGGTTGCGGTCTCCGTGGTTATATGAATTATGCCACAAAAATTAATATTATCACCGGTTGTATGAATTGCCGAAAGGAGACGCATCCGAGTGACGCTTACACCAACACCACCGCTGCTGCTGCTGCTGCTGCTCCTCATCGTGACATGAAGACCAACAATCCACATTCAAGACAGCAAATACATGATGAGAATAAAGCGGGCGGACTTCCTTTTTTCGATTGCAGTTTATGTAATTTACATTGGCATAAGTCGAGACAGCAACAACGTAGACAACGACAGCCGCATCGTAAGAATCGACCGCAAGTAGAGGCAATGGAAAGCATGGTCGTTGTGGCAGGCGGACGCGACGGAGTGATGGGAACAACAACGAATAACGGTGCAAAGAAAACGGAAACAACAGTGATTGTAAGTGTGAGTAATTATGGCGGTGTTGTTGACGGCGGTGCAGGGAGGATTTCGGGTGGAGGTGGAATTGGAATTGGAAGCGGAGGCGATCTAGAGCTTAGCATTGGGGACAGTCTGGGAAAGATGCGAGGCTCTTTGGTATAAACTTCTTTAATGCTTAGATAAAAAGCGAAATTTTTTTTTTTTTTTTGGGATATTGCAAGTTTTTTATTGCATCTTTGAGTCTGACTACAAAAAAAAAAAAAAACAATTCGGCTTTTTAATAGAGTACGTCTAGAGTGTAGGTAGATGATTGTAGCAGTTAAGCAAGAGTGCGAGGCAAATGAGCGTGAGTGAGCGGAAAATAGAAAAATATTTGTGAGCTGGGGCCCTATAAAGAAAGATGCCTATTTTTTTCCGAATCTAAAGCAAAGAATTTTTTATTATTATTTTGCAATAGGATTTTTGAAAAGTTTTCAGAGTTTGTTCGAATCGATGAAAAAGATTTCAAACAAAAACAGTTTGTACAGTGTGTACACAGTGTAGGTGTATGTAACCAATATATAAACATTTACATATAGACATAGATCTATTTAATGCGATCTCTTAATTGGATAAAGTGAGGATTAAGATTTTGGAGGTTTCTTATATTTTCGAGAAATTAAAAAAAAAATGTTATTACTTATTGTATGTATGTATATGTGTGAGGAATGAAGTTTAAAAATTTTTCGGCCACAAAATGTTAGGTGCTGCTGTGGATGAGACTAGTCAAGCATGTTTCAGGTTTCATGTTTCAAGTTTTATATTTTATGTATTATGTTTTATTTTTTATTTTTAATTTTTTATGTTTTATGATTTATCATTTATGTTTTATGTTTTGTGTTTTATGCTTTATGTTTTATTATTCATGTTTTATATTTGGTTTTATGTTTTATGATGTAATATGTATGATGAATGATTTATGATTTTTTATTTTATGTTTTGCTTAATGTTTTATGTTTAAAGTTTTATGCTTAATGGTTTGTGTTTTATGTTTTATAAGTCATGTTTTACATTTTGTTTTATGTGTTATGTATTATGTTTTATGTTTTAAGTTTTATGTTTTATGATTTATGTTTTATGTGTTATGTTTCGTTTTATGTTTTAAGTTTTATGCTTTATGGTTTGTGTTTTATGTTTCATAATTTATGTTTTACATTTTTTTATGTGTTATGTTCTATGTTTTGTAATTCATATTTTATATTTTATGACTTATGGTTATGTTTTATGATTTAGGTTTTATGTGTTATGTTTTATGTTTTATTTTTTATGTTTTATATTTTATATTTTATGATTTGTGATTAAGGTTTAACACTTCTGCTCCACCAGCTTCAATTGTAGAGTTAAAGCGCATTTATTCGATTCCCTAGTCTTGTCAGTCGCCATGCCGCCTCTTTCTATGGGTGGAGAGTTGTAGTGAAAGTAAGCTTAAGTAAAGAAAATTCTCAAAATTAAAATTCATGGAAATTAAGTAACTTCTCTTATATTGCGGCAAAGTTCTGCTACAAAAAAAATAAATAAATAAAAAATAAAAAGATCCAAAGATTTAAATCATTCTTTACAGATGGTTTTCTAAAAAGTCATTGCTATTGTCCATTCAGTTTTTAAATGGGTGGCGATGCATAATTGGTAAGGTTGCTTGAGTCCTAGAGTTGCGTTAATATGTTAAGTATAATTTAATTTATTTCCAATTGGTGCTAATTATTCAAAATTATAGATTGTACATCTAGTTATTAAATTAATGCAACTCTGTGTTGTATGTTGTGAATGATTGTAGTTACATGTACTTATAAGAGTTGTGTATAAGTACTTACATTAGAGTGCTCCCTTAGATTGCAAAATTTCGAAAAATTGCCGGGCACCTCGCCATTCGGTTCTTCTACCTAAAGTACGAACTGGTAATTTTTTTCTTGTTTTTTTAGATTGAGTTTTGGGGGTCGCTACCAGCAAATGAAAAGTTGGAAAAGGTATTCTTTTAAGTTTTTTAACTAACTAACAATAAGAGAATTATGTGGTTAGAGCTCTTCATTCGCTTCTTTCATTTAAGTTACACACGTGTGATTTAAAAAGTTTTTATAAATTGAGTTTTCGGGGTCGCTACAATAAGTCAAAGTTTGAAATAAGTGAATACTTTAAAAAAAGCGCCTAAGAATATGCTATGAATTTTATTTAATTTATTTCAATTTACTCAGTATATTTTGAATGTGACTTAAATGAAGTTGAAAGAATTTTTGTTTTTCGTTTTGTGTTTTAAGTTAGTATATTTTTAGGCAGGCAAAAAAAAAAATATTTTTTATAAACTTTGAATCGTGGTAGCGACCTCTAAAACTCAATTCAAAATCAAGCAAGGGTGTTATAGTCAGGCGAACCTGACAATAGAATACCCGACACAGACACACATCTTCAAATAATTTTTAATATCAGGAGTTGTTTAAGGCCATAAGGGGCCCCATATACCGGCTTTTGTAAAACTTTTTTTTAAAGAAAACCGCCCCTTTGCCACGCCCACTTTTTCAATTTTTGTTGAACTATAATCGGAGGCTTAAATATACGCTCAAAATTTAAGTTTCATTAAAATAATTCGGAAAAGTCCGATTTTGAGGCAGTTTTTGGATTTTTGTGACAGACCCTAGTACTGGAGGTACCCCTAAAAATGGTCCGATCGGGTCCATTCTCGAACTTGTTCTTACTCATGTCCCCGTGAGCACGCATACCAAATTTCGAAAGCTCAACTCCTTCGATAAGAAAACTGTATACAGACAGACAGACGGACTTTCAAATTTAGGAGCACCCTAAAGTACGTATAAGAAAAAGAGATATCCGTTATACGATATTCGCGGCTGTAAGGCGAATCGAGAAAATCGACTTCATTCCTTTCCTAGCTTTCTTGCTAATGAAATAATTTGGCGATGGCTTTTTTTCGAAACTAACTATTTTGAGACGATCTTAAGAAAAAATCAGAATTGCCATTAAACTAAATGAATTAGTTTTTTTCTTTTTCTGTACACTCTAAGATCGCTCGACTCCTCCGATAGAACACTGTAAACTCACAGACTCGACAACTGACAAAAGAAAAAAGACGAACATACAGGCAGACAGATGACAGTCGCTAAATCCCTACCGACGCTGATCAGAAGAAGCAGCTTAAACCGACTTTAAATAAAAGCTAAAAACAGCTTACAAGGATTTAATTCACGGAAAATAGATATACATACATATATAAAATGTGAAGTGAGAGAGCGGAAATATGCTGTGGCGTTGTCTAAGCTCAATTGTTACGGCTTTAAGAGGACGCAAACATCTTCCAATTGAGGGTATATTCTTTGTAATCACTTTTTTTTTTGTCTTTTTATAGAAAATCTCTTCGAGATAGGGGCTCGTATGCATTACGATGTGATCAGATTTTTTTTTAGCAATTGAATCATCGCCTCGAATAACGTTGCTGAGTTTGATATGCAAGAAGAAGAAATATTGACCTATGAGTTTTAAATAAGATTTTCAGGCTTTATTTTGATTGACTTAAGTCGAAAATCCATCTCAGTTTTATGCATAAGAGCCAGGCAATTTATGTATATAAATTCGTATTTTAAATTAAAATTCATAAATTTTCATATACAGTGAAGACAATAGGCACACAGAGAACAAAGCAGTGGGAATTCCACATAGCTGTGACTATTCATGGTTGTACATGGGGGAAATCTTTTTTTTTTTTTTTTTTTTTTTTGCACAGACTCAAAGCGGGATTTTCACTGTGATACAGTCACACTTCTAAAGCTTGTCTATTATAGCGAAGCCTTTAAAAATCGAAAAGATTCTTTGAAAAATGGCAAGTCGAATAACACAGCCCCACAGAAAACAAAAAAAAGACCTCCGAGTTAAAAGACGAGACCAAGTTTTCTGGGTAGCTGAATCCGAATCCGTTTGATCCCTGCAGTTCGCGGTCAAGGATATTTGATGGTCGAATTTCAAAATAATGGAGATAAAAATCTGAAAAAATTTCTATTTATGTTTTTTGGGTTGCTGAGTTCAAATCCAGAACCTTTATGATCGTAGTGTGTCAGAATCAGGGTCAAACGAAGGTCAAACCAACAAATCTAATGATTGAATTTTACGATTTATAAACTTTTTTCTCCATTATTTTGAAATTCGATCTTCAAATTCTCCCGGCCCAGACCTGTAGGAGTCAAACGGACCTCGGATTCGGATTCAGCAACCCAAAAAACATATAGAAAACTTGGCCTCGCCTGTTTACTGGGAGGTCTTTTTTTTTTTGTTTTTTTGTTTTTTTTTTTGTGGGGCTGTGAAATTGAAGTTTGATTTTACTTTTAAGATATTTTACGATACATCTGCAAAATATCTAAAATAAGCGAATAGATATTCCTGTGCACTTTGAATTGCTTAAATAATTACACTGTGATAGTCCAAAGATCAGGCAGACCTGAAATAAGCGGGTTTCCTCTATTTCGGGCACGGGGAATGGAACTGAATGATTCGTTTTTTGATCTTATTTAAATATTTCGCTTACATTTCTGAACTTAATGCCAGAACTATACCATAGAATTTTTGACGTAGAGATAAATTGAGAGTAGAGCTCTGCTATGTGCTCCACGACTACATACACTGTCAAAGTAATTTTCTGTACTGTAGCGTCGTAGAGAAAACATTCTTCTGCAGTTTAAACAGCCATGGAGAACATAACAGTGCTCTACTCAAAATTTGTCGACGGCAGCTCTACGTGCAGCTGTAGAATTGTATAAAACGTCTTCAGCACACACGACAAAGATAGATTCTCTAAACTCTACAATATTTTCTTCACGTAGTGGAATTCAGGCTTAATAACTTAAAATATTTCGACGCGAAGTTTGTTTTAAAAGTCCAAGTGACATCTCTTATTATGGCTAGCCCGTAGCGTTCGTATAAAATGGCAATTTAGGAAGAGATATTAATCTATTATAATCAGCGCTCGGATATATATGCATTTATAAATTTAAAGCATACTTTATGGAGTACAAATTTTGTTCAACTCACATAAAGTTAAGATTCAAATAGATTTTTAACTTCAATTAGAATTTTTATGAAGGTAGAAAAGCCGTTTGAAGTTCAACTTCACTAAACTTATTCGCAAGATGTTGGTAAGAAAAGTTTTTCCCCCATAAAGTATGCTTTAAATATATAAATGCATATATATATCCGAGCCCTGACTATAATAGATTATTTCAATAATTATTGAAATGCTTTATACTATAGAGTCTATAGTAAAAATAAATTATTTTAATATGATCCTAAAAGTATGCAATTATTCGGGATCTTTTCAAAAGGGTGTTTTGAAAAGAAATTCTTGGGATTTCTTGAGGTACATTTAGAGACCAGACCAGAATACGAGTTTTCAACTCATACATAAATATAAGCCGAAAACTGTAGTGAAAAACTTTAAAAATACTTATAAGTTTTTGTATGAAAGCTTCACTGTAAGGGGCTATTTCTACTACAGGAGCATTCCACGTACGGGAAAAATAATATTCATGATATTTTTTGATGTTTAAATGTTTAATTGAATGAAAAGATAATTTTAATGTACCTACTCAAATTAAGATACTTAACAGGACATAAGGTGCCAAGTGTCTTTCTGAAATTAAACTGTTAAACTCCTTATATGAAATTTTTAATATTCGTAGTTTCTTTGCAACAACAAGGCAATGTGTTTGTTTTAGTTTTGTTTCTCTTGTTGAAGAGCTAATATCACCTTATTAAATACACCTTGCCCCTAAGGAGTTTTAAAGGACTCCCATCTAGACACCTTGAAGGATCGATTTCGGAGAGCTCCGAAGTAGGAGTGTAAAAGGACTCCCACTTGGACTCCTTGAAGGAGCGTTTTCGGACTGCTCCGTCAATGGGCTCCTCAAGAGCACCTACAAGGAGCGTTCAGAGAGTCATGCTTTAAAATTGCATTATCTACTTAGTTGGCATGGTTTTTTTCATTCTTTATGGTTTGCAACTTTTTGCAACTTATGGTGATGTATCTTTACGGGAATTTCCCTTAATGAAATGGAATAGAGATTTAGGGGAGAATACCTTTTTGGGTAACTTTAAGAAACTAACATTTTACAATGTCCTAAGTAAAAGTAGTTGATAAAAATAATAAGAAATATTTTTTTTGAATGCCTTAGAAAATTTTAAAAAGGAAAGTGGTTGTTTTTTTTATTATTTCTCAATGTACAGGAAATCAAGCAATCCTAAAACACTCCTCCTGGGTTATCTATGGATTAATTTAGGAGTCCTTTTTTTTTAAATTGTTGGCTAATAGAGGAGTCCGCACGGAATCCTTGCGGTTTATCTGAGGGAGCATTTTAGGACGCCGAAAACGCTCCTTTTAGGAGTCCGCAGGGCGCACTTTTTTCATATGTTTTGAAAAAGCCCTTTTCTCCCGCAAACACGCTCATTTCGGATCCTTTTAGGAGGCTCCTTAGGAGTGTAAACGCACCGCATTGGGAGTCCTAAAGGTGCACCGTGCGGACTCCAATGGTTGGCTGGGAATTTTCTACAAATTTGAATTTTTGTTCGGAAAAATATTTATAATCTATGCGGCCGGTTTTGAAATTTTCAAAATTGGAAGGAAATATCAATGAAAACTAGACAACTTTAAGCAATTTTATCGCATCTTCTCAAAATGCTGAAAAATTCTCTTCAAAAACCAATAAAAATTACATGAAATTGAAATCCTCATTTTTAAGCATTTTGTAAAAATGCTGAAAAATGCTAAATGCGGCTGTAGTGTAGAAACTGCCGTCTAAATCAAAAAACTAATGATGCAGTTCGATTGCCCCGTTGGCCGAAATAGAAGGAAACCGTTTATAATGGGTTTGTATTAAAAAAAAATTCATAAAACTAGCACAGTGTTATTTTCTTTGATAAATTGAGCAGTGTCGGAAATGATTGGGTTTCGAGCTGTTCATGAGCCCCGAACACGTTATATTTCAATCATTTCCTTCTAATTTACTTACTTACATTTAGAAAATTATCTTCATTCAGATATATATAAATATAAAATATTCGTCTAAATATACATACATATGTTTACACACAGATTTATGCATAGTTATTTATGTATATCTAATGCAAAATATATAATGACTTCTTGAGCTAAGAAAAAAAAAAACATTGAAAAGTTGCAACAAGAAAAACTCTTCAAAGAGCTGAGGAAATCTTCAGATCAATTTACGTGGACAAGTGATGTTTTATGTATTTCTATGTTAAGCTAAGGTCAATAAAAATTATAACCAGAAACAATAAAAGAACAACAACATAAGCTGAAAGTACTTAAAAGCTAAGCACGTAAGAGAGCGCCAGCACCCAAGTGACAAGCACTTTGGGGCATGCCGCATGCTGCATAATATGCAGCACATTCGGCTCGGTACTTGCCATATTCGTGACACGACACATTTGCTTGTGCTTGTGCCGGTCCGTGTGTGTTGTGCACGTGTTGATGGTATTTTAAATACAATTGAATTGTTAAAAACAAAAGCGAAATAATTTTGAATAGAAAGTTTTCTTAAAATATAAATGTTTTTGTTTTACATTTTTTTTTTCTTTTCCAAATAGATCTAAAACTAATTATTTATTAAATAAATTATGTAGGATTATGCCGTTTTTTGCTCTTCAAATGTTTGACAATTTGAAAACACTTAGATGTATTCTTATTAATATTTAAAAAAACAAAAAAAAAAAACGAGTCATTTTAATCTCTGTTAACTGTTAAATGTGTATAAAAGTTCTCAACTGAAAAGATTGTTTTGGACTGCGGAATTTGTTTAATTGTTTGAAATGCCAGAGCGCATATTGGATCGAATTGAAGTGACTTGAATTGAATTTTATTGATAGGAGTTAAAAATTTTATGAATAAAATTATTTAAAGAAAAAGAAGAGAGAAGACATCCCGCGATTTATTTCATTTGTTATGCTGCAAAGTAAGTTATGAGAATAGTCATATGGATGACCGCTTTCTATTCAATGCCCCCTTCGATCATGGATCATCAAAATCATCAAAAATAATTTCGTACTAGTGAGAGAGCACCTACAGCGAGAATGACCGTAATAAGTTGACAGTAGACACCTCAACGATAAAAGAAAAAAAAACAAGTAGGGTTATTATGGGTCAGGAGAGCCTTTAATTGCAATAACCGACACATATAAACGACAAGACGACCATTAAGACAGACTATCCCGGAGCTTTTTGAAACCATAAACGAGACTCATGGGTCGAGATTCTGTTCGTTTAAACTATTAACATTTGCTATGCTCATATCTCCAGTTTTTTGGAATTTTCTAAAATAGGAGGCTTAAATATAAGCTCGAATTTCATTGAAATATCTTCAAAGAATCAGATGTTAGAGCAGTTTCTGCGAATTTTATATCGGACCCTAGTAGTGGAGCTACTCTCAAAAATAGACCGATCTGTTCCATTCTCAAACCTGATTTTTCGAATGTCTCCGCTGAAACGAATAGCAAGATAGGTCTATTCCTTCCAGGGACGGACTAGTTGTCAAAGGGCCCACCAGGCGTTTGAGAAATGGGGCCCCGTGGGGCGAGCCTGACAATACATCACCCCACACAGACACACATGTTTAAATAATTTTCAAAACACGCCCAAAAAACAAGACCATTACGAAAGAATATTCTAGAGATTTTTAAGGCCATAAGGGGCCCCCCGTATACCGAATTTTGTTCAATTTTTTATGAAAACCGCCCCTTTGCCACGCCCAATTTTTTTTAAATTTTTTAGAAATTCTAATCGGAGGCTTGAATATACGCTCAATTTCTAAATTTCATAGAAATAATTCGAAAAAGTCAGATTTTGAGGCAGTTTTGGGATTTTTATAACAGACCCTAGTACTGGAGGTACCCCTTAATAATGGCCCGATCAGGGTCTATTCTCGAGGATGCTTATTGGCTTACAAAGTGAAGCATAGTGCATTGTCGAGTCAAGTCCCATAATTCGTGTAGAATTTCTTCGAAGATACGCTCAACTCCTTCGATAAGAGTAACTCGATATTACTTGAAACATGTTACAGACAGATCGGACAGATCAGACAGACAAACATGACAAGACTTCGATTTAGAGCAGTTTTGGATTTTGACAGACCGTAGTACTGGACAGTACCCGTGACAAAACGGTCCGATCGGGACTATGTCTCGAACTCGATCTTACTCATGTGCTTGTGAGTACGCTATATCAAATTTCTTCAAGATAGCTCAACTCCTTCGATATAGATAACTGTATACAATCAGACAGACGGATCTGACAGACGTGTACAGACAACAGACACACAGACGACAGACGGACAGACGGATAGACGGACAGACGGACGGACATTCTAAATCGAATCTCCTGGTGACGCTGATCATTTCTATATACATTTTGTATAGTCTATCTCAACTGTTTGGAGCATTAACACAACCACACAACGCAATACCCTCGACACAGAGTGTGTCGGGTAAAAAAACCCCTTACTGCTTGAGCATTGATCCCAGATACAGCGAACTAGGGGCCCACCGGGCATTAGCCCGATTTTCCGGTGGCCCAGTCCGCCCCTGATTCCTTCGGTGTGAAAACGGCCAGACAGGCAGCGGACCACTCAGCGCTATAATGGAAGAATTTAGGTCGCGCAAGAAAGGGCGAAATGTGCAAAGCCAAAATAATCTGCATCTAGCATATCTGCATCAATTAACAGGGAAGTTTCGGAGGTGTTTCTTGTAAAAAGAATGAAATCGAAACCGAAATGAAAAACACATTCGATAAGGCCAGATTCGCCCATTGTCATCGAACGATTGCGCCTTTAAATTCTTAGCTTTAAAAATGCAAGCAAATTTCGAATTTATCACTTAACATATAATATAATATAACCAGACTTCGGCAAAAAAAAAAAAAAAACAATTTGAGATACTAAGTATACATATGTATGCTACATATAACAACTGTTCTGCAACAGAATTACTTTCGTCTTCTGTTATTTTACTCTTTACGCTTTCTGATGGTCCTTGCCCCTTTGGCGATAGATTCTTAAGATTTATTTATTTAAATTCTCAGAGACCTGCATTTTGATGAATGATTATGTGTAAATGAAACACAAACACTCGCACGCATTCAATCAGGACCTAACCCATACACACACACACACACACGCACAGACGCACGCACATACACATACACAGATTAAACAAGCCATCAAATGCATTTAATACAAGGGGGGGAAAATGCGTGGCAATATGTTGAGACATTCATTTCCCTGCGAAGTGAATGGAGCTTTCGGATCCGGACAAATGAAATTGATTGACTGAACGTTTCACGCAGCCAGGCAGTTTGACAAATGTTGGCAATGAATTACCCACGGGCAAAGTAAATACTTAAAATTTACGTGCCTCCGTTGCTTTCGTTTCTTTCTTGGCAATAAAATCAAATAACGCTGAGTATTATTTATCTTTTTCCGCCTATGCTGAAATTCATTTCTGGTTGGTTCAATAATGAAAATAAGATAACAAAAATATTCTGTGCAGCGATTCTGTTATGCCAGAAAGCTAGTCTATCCAATCCGACGTCTGCCTTAATTGCAAATAAAAATATTTGCAAATAGCAAATTTCCCCATCTAAACGATGACTTCAAATTTTAATTGCAATTAACTAAGTTGCGAAAACAAGTTGTGATTAAGGGGATGGTACACCTTTGCAAAACCTTTGGGTCGATTTTTTGTTTTATTTGTTTTTTTTTTTCTGAAAGAACAAAATTTCAAGAGTATTGAAAAAACATTTCAAAGAAATCGTGCTAGCGTTAAGAAAACACAGCGTTTCAAAGCGGTTGGCCCACTAGGGCGATTCTCACGTGAAAAAAAGTGTTGAATTTCGAAGATCGCCCCCTCTCAAACGAAAGATAATTTAAATCGAAAAAATTGGACACCATTTTCAATTTTTTAAATTCATGTTTAGAGGTCTCTCAAATGCATTTAAGTCAAAATATCAATTTTTTTTTGTTAATAAATCAAAATTTCAGCAAATAACGAAAACAAATTTATACGTAAATAAATCTTTTCGAATCGGGTATACATGTTATAAATAGGGCTCGGATTTTGTTGAATTTTAAAAATGTAAAGCATACTTTATGGCACCAACATTTTTCTTAACAACATTTTGCGAATCAGTTTGGCGAAATCGAACTTCAAACAGCTTTTCTAACTTCAAAAAAATGCATATTGAAGTTAAAAATCGATTTGAATCTTAGCTTTATGTGAGTTGAACAAAAATTTTACTCCCGAAAGTATGCACCAAATTTTAAAAAGTCAACAAAATCCGAGCCCTGGTTATCAAAGAATTTATCAGTAAAGCATTGAACTCTTCCCGCAAAAATCATTAATTGCAATCAATTTTTGTGTTTTCTGCCCCTAAAAGTATTGAGAAAAAGTCGAAAATCTGTCAAATTGGAAAATCTAAAGGGTCTGGTGGGTTGTTGACCACATCTCGACCACACTGCGTAGGTATGCAGAAACATCTACCACTTTAGGATGAGTTGAATAATTAAGAAAATGATGGCAGCAGGAATTCTTACTGCTCTTAGAAAAGAAAAACAAAATTAAACCGAACAAAAGTTACTTGTAGGGAATTTAATAGATAAAAATTATATGAGCGCGCGGATTATCGAATATTTAATTAGCATCCTACATTTCGTATGAGTGATGCCTTTTGTATGGGATTTCGGACAAATGTACCACATACGCAGGTCTACCCCAACATATCAATACTGGGAGGATCTATGTACCCTTGTATTTGTTTGAATATCACACTGCTGCGCTATCTGATTGAAATTTTTTTCTTTCTTTTAAATGAAAGTAAATACTAAGGGGTGTTTCTAAAAGCAAATTATAGAGTGGCGGGAAACTGGGAATGCACTGAAAAAAATATTCAAAATTTTCTTTTTAGTTTTGTGAAAAAAATTTTCTCAGTGTAAAAAAAAATTGTTTAGCTTCCCTGTTTTATTATCTAACAGAATCTGTTTAGATTGTCTCTCTATCTCAATTGGTTGTTGAGATATAAAATTTTAAAAAAAGGCTTATTAAAAGAGGATTTTCCAGGATATTTCAAGGACCGTTCAAAATAAACATCTAAAAAGTGGTCTCCACAGTGTTTTTAGATGGCACCTATCGAAAAATCAACAAAATTTAAAAATTCCTTTCATGATGCCGCATGCCTTTGCTTAACCCGCCCGACCCTTTACAAAATCTAAATAAATTGTTTGTAGCTCTCTTTAAGGCGTTTCTGACAAAACTTCAAGTCATTTGAGCGAATACTAAACATCAATTTAGAAAAATGAAAATGCAGGTGGGCCGCATTTGTTCGGGGGGAAAAAAACTTTAAATCGGGTTTGTGGAAAACGACCTTTTTTTTAGGTCGGTGAACTGAACCGAAGGCTATACTTGGGTCAATCCATATTTCTGCAGGGTAATTAAAAACTTCAAAATAGCGTGCCTAAAAATATGCTATGAATTTTGTTTAATTTATTTCAATTTACTCAGTATATTTTGAATGTGACTTAAATAAAGTTGAAAGAATTTTTGTTTTTCGTTTTGCATTTAAAGTTAGTATATTTTTAGGCATGCAAAAAATTTCCAAACTTTGAATCGTGGTAGCGACCCCTAAGACTCAATAAAAATAAAAATATAAAAAAAATAATGAGTTCATTTTTTAGGTGGTAGAACCGGATGGAGAGGTAACCCGGCAAACTTTCAAATTTAGGAGCACCCTAATGGGCGTATCCAGAAATTCAGTTACGGAGGGGCACGATACAAATGCTTTGTTTAATGGAAGCTTTTAGGCTTTTGCGTATGTTCATAGTGAGTGTCTCATGCAAGCACAAGTCTCCTTTCGTCTTCTAAAAATGGTTTAGGTTCGCTCGTTTCATTTTGTTTCTTGCAGCATTTAGGGGAAGGCATTTTCCCCTCTCTGCCCTACTGCCAATACGACCATGCAAATAGCTGCCGTATAAACGTAGTATATGACGACATATGGAGGTCCGTAAATTTGCAACCCCCAACCTAAGACTCACTTTGACTTTTTTTATGCCTGAATGGAGCTCTAATTGCATAAGTTTTCTGGTTTCTGCTCATAATTGTGGGAAGTGAAATTAAAATCGAAATAAATAAATAAAAATTTTAATTAAGTACTTTCGTCCCCATAGGAGCTATGCGGGAGAGATCCAACATAAGCAGGCGTAAGTACATATTGACGGGCATGTCTTAATGAAGACATACATAGATATACAGTGTGCTCTCTCTCTTAAGCGGACACCTACGGGACCGAAAAATATTTTCGCTTAAGAGGAAAATATTTGAGAAGCAGGAACACTACAGATTCCCAAACATCTTCCGTTTATGAAAGGTGTCCGCTTAAGAGGGGTGCCCATGCCAACTAGGAGAGAGTACACTGTATATAAATGTCTTCATTTATATTTCATTTAGATATACATATATAAATTTATTGTACTCATCAACCTTAACAACTCCACCAAATTTCATTCAGATTGGAGAGAAAAGTTTTTTCAGTTGGGTACACTTGCCGTCTTTTGCCCCATATATGTATGTAATTATCAGGGCTCGGATATATATGCATTTATAAATTGAAAGCATACTTTATGGAATAAAAATTATTTTCAACTCACATAAAGTTACGATTCAAATAGATTTTCAACTTCAATAAGAATTTTTATGAAGGTAGAAAAGCCGTTTGAAGTTCAACTTTACTAGACTTATTCGCAAAATGTTGATAAGAAAAGTTTTTCCCTCCTAAAGTATGCTTTAATTTTATAAATGCATATATATCCGAGCCCTGGTAATTATACATAAATTACTTTACATTTCGACTGGTCATATCCCGAGTAGTCTCAGAGTATTCCTTGTTTGTAAGTTGATCTCTTCATAACTGCAGTGAACGCGCTCACTGAAAGTAATTGTCGTAAAGTAAGAGTCGATATGACGCTTTAGACATCTTTGAAATCGCCCAAATTCACATGTGCATTTGTGTTGTGGTGGTCAGCATTTGGATATATCTAAATGCCTGACTCACTGATGAACTGATTGACTCATTGACTGAAATCCGACTGACTGCATGGGGAAAAAGGGAGCTAATACTCTTGATTTGTAACTGAAATATCCTTGAGTGTAATCATGGCCAAACACAAATTCTCTAAGACCACATCAATATATCATTCCGCACAAAATGTTCCATGAATGAAAGATACCTACTTGCTCTAAGGGCTCAGCCCTCAGACTTGATTTCCAATGTCACAACAAATCGAAACTAAACCAAAATAAATTGAAACGAAGGAAAGCAAACCGACGACAATTTTTTTTTAAACTTAAGACTTGTGTTCAAAACTTTTTGTACTCTTCTTATACCCAAGACACTCTCCGTCGGACGTACATATACTGTGCGTTTGTGCGGTTCTGCGTAACACTCAGAACCAGTCGAGATAGACCATACAAAAGATGTAGGACAAAAGTGATCAGCGTCACTAGAATATTCCATTCTGTCCATTTATCTGTCCGCACACAGTTTCCTTATCGCTTTCTCGATAAACTTCGGCACACAGATTGGTCGGATACATACAGTAATACGGGCTTGATCGGTGCATTGTTGAGGGTACCTCAAGTACCAGGATTTTCTATTAAGATCTCAAAACTTTCTCTTGCGTGAAATTTGCTATGTCAGCATTTTTTAGTCCATTAAATGTTATTTCCGAATATTTGAAAAGGATGGTATCGATACAGAAATTGAACCAAAGTCGGCCTTTTTAGTCTTGAAAATCTCCAGGAATCTTGGTCCTAATAATCGAAGTCTTCGAACCTGTTTTCAAAAATATTTAAACATATTTATACGTGCATATAGTTAGCCGTTTTTCTCTCTCGGATATTGTACAGTCGGGCTTCCATGACTAAAGCATTTGTTTGCTTTTTATCCTAGCAAAATCCAAACTTCTCGAATTGCCACAAGGAATCCTCTTCGATATATCTACGTATCAGTTCGAAAATCTCCGTAACATTTTTTCAAGTTGAACCGAAAATAAATGAATCGAATCAAAAGAGCATCCATTGCGTTGCTATCCAACTTTTTTCTTTCTTAAAAAAGAAAAGGGTTACTCGGATTTCAACGACACTCGAAAATAAAAGAAAGAAAGAAAGAAAAAAAAACAAACAAAAAGACACAATAACAAAAAGAATGAGAAGAAGAAAAACAAACTTATAAAAAAGATTAAGTCTCCGAAAACATTTCATTTTCATCGCAAAAATAAAACAAAAAATGGACAGCAAAAAATTGGGGGAAAAGGAGCGCGAAAGTCATGAGGCGAAGAAAAAATGGGCGAACGATGAGTGACAAGCGACGAGCGAGTGTGAACGCGGGACATAAGACGGAAATAAATGATTTTTAATGAACAATTGGTGCACGCTAAAAGCGCCTTAATTCCTCATAAATTATTTTATTTTGTATGCTTATCCCTTGAAGCGTCGACGGAAGTCGGAGACGAAGTTTCTTTCTTGTTTGTTTGTTATCGCATCTGATATTTTTGTTAAATGACATTCGGGGAATTTATTTGCATAAATTTTGCGTCTATTCCCCCGTTGTTATAAAAGTTTTCTTATAAAAATAGTACAACCATTTAGAGCAACACAGCGACGCCATACAGTGTCACGATTGCGGCGAAAAATGGCACAAAAACATTTCTATAAGTTTGCATATCGTAATTATTCAAAGGAAACAGAGGAATTATGCATAAGATGAAAACTTTAGCATTGCTAAAAAAATTTTTTAAATAAATACATTAAGGAGAATCGTTTTGTTTGACAAACAAAAAAATAATAATAAAAAAAAAAAAAAGTAAATTGCCCTAGTGAAATAAGATTCTACATTTTTTTTTTAGAAAGAATGCCCAAAGAACCATAGGTCAAACCCGAATGTTTTTATTCCGCTTTTTTAAAAATAAGGTCCATCTTAAATATGCCTAAGAGCATGCTACAAATTATTGAAATTTCTACCTAATCAAAAATGTTTTTAAATTGAATTTTTCTTATTTGGATTCTTTGCATAATTTTAGGCATGAGAAATAATAAAATTTTGCTTGAAAAATCATCAAAAATTAGACATTTTAAGATAGTTATTAAAAAAATATAAAATCTTTTGCAATGGCTCGAGTTTTGAGGGACGTTGAAGGGATTGTTTCTCAGCTTTTTGAGATGTTTTCACCAACAAAATGATGACCAAAATAAGTCGAATATAGCATGAAAAACCTTTGTTGGCAAAATCGGAAGGTTAAAATTTACATTTTACCTATAGTTTCTTCGGCATAATTATTTAGTATGGGCAACAGAATAATATTCTGCCAGGGAAATTTAAGGTTACAAAATCGATGCACCTTAATGTACATATATATAAATCAAAGAATAATGAAAAGTTTAAAAACATTTTTCTGCAAAAGAGTTTCTTGGGTTAGGTAGTTAGGTTAGGTTAGGTTAGTGTAGCTTCCACCGTCAAGGGTGACACACTAAGACTCCACATGGGCCCGTTGTGATACCGCGAATAACGGGGGCGGAAAAAAAAACAGAAACAGAAAAAACGACACACACATTCACGACCTCAGCTGGGGGTCGAACCGGCACTAAAAGTGAGAGTGGTAAAACCGATCCATTGAAAACTAATCAATAATTTCGGAGAATGCAGAACATCAAATCTGTCGGACAACTCATTTTTATTTTTGAACAAAGTTGTGACACTGTGTGACAATTGTTTTTAAGTTTTTTTTTATTTTTTTTTTTTTTTTTTTTGCAAATCCATTTGGCAGTTTCCTCGGAGGATTTCTTAAAGAACTTGTTGAGTTTATTTTAGCGCATTTCAAATTCGTCTCGTCAAAGAAAGGAAAGTTTGCGCTGTCAGCTGTAAATAACAGTGGCAAACAAGAAAACTAAAGTCGGTCTTGTCCGGCTGGAGGATGAATTTACGAAGTTTCCGAAGCATTTAATGCATGCCGTGAATTGACTATTCACTTTTCACGCTTAAACAAAGAGAACAAAAAGAGAGAACAAAATCGAAAATCATTTTTGTGGTTTTGTGGGCTTGACTGAATGTGTAAGTAGTCGCGACTGTGAATATTAAGGGCTCCGTTCATTTTTAATAAGGATCATGTTCCATCAGGGATTATAATTGGTACTTATATTATAGATATGAACGTATGCAAGCCATATGTATGCATATGCATACACATATTTATAACGGCGAAGCAGAAAAATTAACCAGTTGCCTTGGCTGGTTTGGTATGAGAGGCTCGGCTCGGCTCGGTTCGGCTCTTTCGTTTTCTCTATGAATTCGACCACGTGTTCATTGAACCGCTCATTCATTCATTCTTTCACAGTGTCATCCATTCTTATAGTCAGTCGTTCAGTCATTCAAACATTCACTCGTTAAATCACGCATTCTTGTATTCATATTTATGTATTTTCATTAAAAGTTTTGTTACTGAGCAAAATTCAGAGATTTCCTTTTTTGTTATTCCCATTTTTTTTTTTTTTTCTTTTTTTCTTTGGTTTGCTTAACTGAAACACAAAAGGGAAACCGTGCACGGACGCACTCGTCGCTATGGTTTCAATTTTTTGCTCGAGATTCGAAGAGACGCCCACGAGACGCGTGAAGACGCGGCAGCAACGCGCTGGGAACTGTTTGACAAGCATTGACTTTCGCAATTAGCTTTCAGCGTCAAAAGGACTCTGTGACTTTTTGTAAGCCACGGCTAATGAAAATTTCCATATGCCACGCTGTTGTGTTGCTACGCAATTTGCGGTCCGTTGCTCATAAATGGAAGAAATTTAAATAAATAAATATAAGAAAATAAGAAAGCCGAACACACATGAAAATGAATAACAATCGGAAAGACAGAGTATAATCCTATATATACATATGTCGTTCTTCATTCCAGCTGCTCCCTTCGGTGTGGTTTCTTGTGTTCCTTCAATGAAGAACGGCTCCAAATTGTGCCTTTATGCTTAAGCACAATAACGCGTTCAACGAGAGATCGAGCCTACGGCTGGACAAAAGCAAGAAGCTAAAGCACATGTGTCCAAATGGGATGCAATGCGACTGCCGCTCTCAAGAAGAACTCAAAACTGAATGACCCAACAAAGCAAGGAAAATACATTTTTAAATCCATCTTCGTTGCCGGGACATTTTCAAGCGTTTTTCTTTTTTCCAATTTTGTTGTTGTTTTGTTTTGGTGTTTTGAAGTCCAAGCAAAATGAGTTCTTTCACTGTGTACATTGTACATATACAAACATATCGTACACCCTCTTCTAAGTAGACACAACTCAAAATTTCTCATTTTTCAGAAAACGCAAAAAACAAAATGCTTCGCAGTGTCAATCAAAGCACGAAGAAAGGCCTTGGCGGGGTTTTTCGGCTTTTTAAAGTAACAAAAAACGGAATAGAGTTTTTCGTGCAGGTAGAGACGTGAACTATGATCGAGTTCGATGTGCTAACTCACCTTAGAAGAGAGTGTACGATTTGTTCGTTCTCAGAAGCGGGTATTTTCATTATGGTTCTTTTTTTTTCTTTTTCTTTTTTTCTTTTTTTTTTTTTGTAGTCTTTTGCTGTTAACATGTTTCCTAGGGTTTTCAAAAGCAAGCTTGCTCCTTTAGATGGTAAGCTCTCCTGTTTTAATTGCAGAGCTCCAGGGGTTATTAGGTCGGAGAATTCACAACTTTGCCTCTACTGCTGCCGCAATCGCCATCCAAGAAGGCATCATTAGCCCCATGGAGTCAAAATGGGGGAAAAAAGAGAATAATTTAGGGACTTTTTCTCTAGTTTTTCTCTGTGCGTGTTTTTCCTTGCAAGTCCCTAGTCGAAGGGAGTCAATCATGTGAACAGGCGGTTACTGAGGAAGACGAATGCGTATCGCTAATGATATTATATTTGCTGCAATAATTCTCCATCGCAATCAAGGCGTTCGTACTCTACCAAATATCATTTCGCCGCTGATTGCTTAATTCATTTCTAAGTATGGAAAATAATTGAGTCCCTATGTTGCCATTTTCCCCTCTCGGTTCTTCTCTCACTTTAAGCAAATGAAATCTCGTTTTTAAGCCGCCTTTCTTCCTGATTGCCAAAGTACTTTTCTATTCTCATGTTTTTTTTTTCCTCTCTTCTCCATTTAAGACGTCATTATTGGCCGAATTGCTACACTTAATCTTGCGATTAATGCAAAAAACAAGGCGAAATCATTAGTTAGACACTATCACAAAAGAAATGCCAAAATATTTCTTTTTAGCTTTTTGGTTGAATCATTTACAGTGCACTCTCTATTAAGCGGAAACCTAAGGGGGTGAAGAAAATATGTCCGCTTAAGAGGAAACTATTTGAGAAGCATGAACACTAGAGCATTGCCAAAAAGTGTCCGTTTAAGAGGGGTGCCCACAAGGAGAGAGTACACTGTACCATATTTTTTTTTTTTTTTTTCTAAAAAAAGATCTATTGATTTATGTGCATATCTTCTTCCGCTCTTTCCTTTTCAAATGTCAATTGCAAAGCTTAAAATGTTAATATTTTGTAATTTTTTTTTTTTTTTTTTTTGTAAAATATTAGCAAGCAGAATACTCACCTTACTCCAGGACGCAATAACCCGGTCGAACGCAATGAACGAACGAACGAACGAACGAACAAAGGAACATGCCAAGAGCCTACTTATTAAGAAGTTGTTGCGGAACGTATTCACAATATTTCTTCCGCTATTCCGACTGCTTAAATATTCAGGCATTCATGTCAAAAAAATACAGTCAGTCCGTGTACTTGTACTTTCGTTTCGTTTAAATATTCAATAGCGAACATGCTCAGGTTCTTACGCGAATAGCCGGCATATGCCCCAAGTTTGCTGATGCTTTTGGCTGCGCTCAGGCCATAGCAGAAGCATCATGAAATGGTTCGTGTATAACATTTAAGCAGCATAAAACGCCGCAGGTGCGGAATTACGACTTATGAAATCGACGGTGTCCTTTTGGCGCGTGTTATGCAAAATACCTTCGAGTCTAGCGATTTTTTTTTTTTTGCTCTCTCTCGCTCTCTCTCTCGCTCTCTCTCTCTCTCTGTCTCTTTCTCTGTTCGTTTCCCCCTCGAGGTTGATAAATGCTCTGCACAAGACCGAAGCACACAAACACACACTCGTGTGCACAGAGAACAGAACACAGCCTTATGGCATGTGAAATGCGAAAACGATTTTCCGAATTTGTTTCCGATTTGCGACCGTTGCGACCTCTCGTTCATTCAATTTCGCGCTCATGCATAATCTATAGCATACTTTTTCGGGCGAACCGTTTACAAAATTGGCAAGTTCAAGGCAACATCTGTCTGCTGCTGATCCATGTTAGTTCGTTGCTACTCACATGCCTAACATTCGAAACACAAACAAAACCAAAAAACAAAAATGAAAATAAAAACAAATATTTAAAAAAAAAAAAAAAAATTTCAACAAAAAATCCAAAAATACACGCATCAAAATGAGTTAGAAAATGAAAAATAGGTAAATACATAATACAGTCAAACTTCCATAACTTCCCAGAAGATATTTAGAGTCCTAAATGAGTCATTTATGAATTCTTATTCGGAGTGTGAGTCCTCATAAAAAAAAAAAAAATTTTTTTAATAAGCACTAGATGATTTTTCAGTTTTAAATGGGTATAGCTTCTTAGCTGGACATTTTATAATAACGGCATTTTGGAAGAATTACTTGGCATACCTCAGAGTGCATGTTGGTGTTAGCTTAGAATCACAGCGGCAAATGTCCCGCTGACATCATCGATGAAGTCACGGTGACTTTGGATCCGGTATGCATGACAATTCATATGACGCTTTGTATGACATTTGTAAAGGAGTTGGACAGTGAATTCATCGGTGACATTCTCATGCTAGGGGGTGCGATGGCGAAAAAAAGCAATTTGAGAACAGCACATTTTCTTATCTCTCTAAATGTTAATTTATAGAAACCGCGGTTGAAAACTCTCTCTCTTTGTCTTCTCTTTGAATATTTCGCAAATTTTTAAAAATTAATTTTTAACAATTTTTGTTCGCCTCAGCCAGAGATCGAACCAGCGATCTGCGGATTCTGAGTCGAGCATTCATCCTCTAAGCAACTTCATGCTAACGCTCAATGAGATTCAAGCACATGAACATCACCCCTCAACGATGACATGTCCCCCAAGGTTTCATGAACGATACTGTCACCTATATGTCATCGATGACATCACTGATGACATTGTCATGCATGAGATAATTTTCCGCTGGGATACCAAACTTCAACTCATACATACATAGATATAGGCATAGATAGAAAAGTGGGCAAAAAAACTTTTAAAAAAAATTTTTCCATAAAGGCGTACCGATAAATCAAAAAAATTAATGATTCAGTTCCATTCGTCGTGCCCGTTAAATTCGGTCTAGTTTTTGTTTTTCAACTACCAAAATGTTATTAATTGCGAACAATTTTCTTATTTCTTAACCCGAAGAAACTTTTATACGAATTGTTAACAAACGCGTCCTACGACAAAATATATTGAAACAATTTTTTAATGAAAAAAACTTTTTCCCGATGACATAATCCAATTGTCAGTCCTTGAATTTCTTCAATCCGCAAAGGGTACCTAGAGCACTATAAGCTTAGTGATTCTGCCCCGGAAGCCGATTTCAACTTTAGTTGTTTTGCTGTTTAGGTAAATGCAAAACATTTAATTTTCGGGAAGTTTTCGCTCTCGATCCTCTATAGTCCTTGAATATCCTTGAAAAAGGGGGATTTTTAGAGAAAATTTAAAAAAAATCATATCTTAGACAACTATATGTTAAAGATAGAATGTTCATTCAAAAGCATATATATAGAAAATTACTCAGAAAATTAAAAAAAAATATTTTTCAGGTAATTTTTCTAAAACCAATACATGCTCCGCTGGAAGGATATTTTTCTATGCTACTTTCTTAATTAAAATTCTCGAAAATATAGTTTTACACCAGGATTAAGTATGCAGGATTTCAATACGCTCAGGCGCCTGCAACATTCTTAAAAATGGCAAGTTAAAAAAAAATTTTGCATACTTCTCGGGTATACCTGTGATTGGTATGCATCAATATGATTTTTCCGTATTGTCATATCATGTGAATTTGTGTAACAAACAACAAAGAAAAATAAAAAATTGCTTAATCCTACAGAAAAATCTAACCACAGTCCAAATATTCCCTAATTCTACTGAAAAATCGAACCCAAATAAAAATTGCAAAACAACTAATCTATGAAATATGTAAACAAAGCAATAAAACCCGAAAGTGAACAGAATCGATGTACCTGTCTACCTGGAACTGGAGAAGAATTCACCCCTGCATTATCAAAAAACGATTTTTCAAGGATATTCAAGGACTATAGGGGATCGAGAGCGAAAACTTCCCAAAAATTAAATGTTTTGCACTTACCTAAACAGCAAAACAACTAAAGTTGAAATCGGCTTCCGGGGCAGAATCACTATGCTTATAAATACATAGTGCTATACCCTTTGCTAATTCTGTTTTTTTTTTCCCCCCTTTGTTAAATTGAAATGAGGGGACGCAGAGTAAGCCACATATCGTCGCCCCGAAGTTATCTTGACGTAAATACCTGCAAAAAATTTTTTTGCGAAATTGACTCAAGTTATTTGTCAGAATATTGCATATTTGGCAGAATTAAAAAAAATTCTCTTATTACTTCTATTATTATATATGCATTTCGATTTCGCTATATACAATCTCAAAAATATTTTCGGATGCCTGCAAGAGTTATTTTATTATTTATAAAAAAAAATTTTTTTTGCAGATACGTGAAGATAACTTCGGGCCGACGATATTCCAGGATAGTTTTTCTTATACTTATCAATCTTCTTATCCTTCGCTGGCTGCGGAGGGTCGAAGATTTTACGTACCTACTAAAAATGATAATTTTTTAGTTTAAGCGGTCATTTTAAAAACCTGTTAAGTCATTTTTTTTTTTTTAATAACTCAACATTTTTTCCCGAAAATGGTTCCGGAAAGGTAGATGCGTATTTGAAGAAACAAACACATAAGTTAAAACATTCCTTCCTGCTTTAGGGGATTGCTCCGGTTCTATCAGAAATGAAAAACTTCATGTAAATAAACGCTTCAGAAATGAATCAGAAAATTATCAAAAATCCTAAATACCACGTACAATTACCTTTTATTTTTACTGGTAGCCATGATTACCGGCTCCCATTAACCGTACCACTTTTCATCGGCATAGCTTGATGTAGCGAAAAAACAAAACAAAACAAAAAAACGCTCAGTTCTTTTTAACTCATTTCATGCGAGCGAACACTTTCACTGACTTACAGTCATGCCGATTAGCCGGCACGGAGCTGGTCTCGTACCTGCCGAATAATCTAGGGTCCAATGTGATTGGGATTGGGGCTGCAACATTGCGTATACGTAACCATATCATATGTCCGTTTTTTCGCTGGGCAGTCCGTTTTTTCTAAGCCGATACAGCGGTCATGCGAACATATTTGAAATCATGATTTGTCATGCCATTGTACTTTTTTTTTTTTTGAAATATGCCCACAGCCCATCATATTTTGAATTCAAAATTTTCAAAATCCAACAAACGACGAGTACCAGTGTGCCCTTTTAAATTAGGGCAACTATTGCCGGAAAGTTTTTGGTTTATGGGCGAGAAGAAGCGCGGAGGGGTAGGATCTCTACATCAGGGCGGGTCGATTTTTCTCTTTCGAAAAAGCGAATAGCAGAAACGTAAACTAGATGAAATTCTAAGAAAATTTTGCCTACAAACCTAAGGGCTAAAATGAAATCTCAGCTCGCGCAAATCAACCTCAAAATATTGCTTTTGGTTTTCATGGAAAATATGTGTTTACATTCATTATTACTGTAAAGAAGCATGAAAATCTAAGTGAATTAATTTCAATTTGGACTTTTATGGTAGAAAACTTTCCCAGCTTTTAGAATATGACCCGAGCTTTAAAATGCTTTCACTTTAATATGAAAATTTGAAAGATTTTTTCGAAAAAATCTATTGTTTTGTTTAAATTGAATTTTATTTCGGCTGTAAAGCCTGAATTCCACTATAGAGTTTTTTCCGTAGAGGAAATATTGTAGAGTGTAGAGAATCTACCTTTATTGTGTACACTGAAGACATTCTCTACAATTCAACAGCTCCACGTACAGCTGCCGTCGACATATTTAAAGTAGAGCTCTTCCATGTGCTCCATGGCTATTTAAATTGCAAAAAAAATGTTTTCTCTACGACTCTTAAGTAGAGAAAATTACTTTGGCAGTGTATGTAGTCGTGGAGCACATACTACAGCTGTACTCTAAATATGTCGACGACAGCCTTATGTAGAGCTTTAGAATTGCAGAGACGGTCTTCAGTGTATACAAAAATGGTACAATCGCTATACTCTACACACTTTTCTCAACGTAAAAAACTGTTTAGTGTATTTCAGGCTTAAGGACAAAATTTTTCAATTAGTAGACTCATTTGGAATCAAATTCGGGTCATATTCTAAAAGCTGGGAAAGTTTTCTACCATAAAAGTCAATAGTTGCCATAATGTAAAATGGCACATTGACAAGTTTGATTTAAATTGGCTTGCTGTGACGCTAAAGATTTTGATGAAGAATAATTGTTTTTTACTGTTGATTTGCACTCTCAAAACTTAAATTCTTAGTTGTATTTGGAAATCTCACAATTGTTAGTTCTGAGTCCGAAGAATTCAATTTGTTTGAACTGAAATAATGGATTTTTGTGTGTATAGTGTATAATATACATTTCTTTTTTCAATTTAGCGTACAGCGAAATAAAATTGTTTTTAACATTTGTCCGTTTTTTTTTTTTTTTTTTTTTGCAGAAGCGAGATGGTAACGTTACGTATACGTAATGGACGTTTCACTGACAATATTTCTTCCACATTTCGATTAAGGGAAAAAATATAAATATCAGCAATAAAAATCAGCAATTTCTTCGATACCTTTTATTGGGCATGGAATTCCGGAAGAAAAAAAAAAAACAAAAAACCGAAAAGGCAAACGAAATCTTTCATTAGCAGAAACTGCTTAATTGCTGTAATTTCTCTTAAATTAGACAGGGGAAAAAAAAGGGGAAATCTCTCTAAATACCACGGTTATAAGAAGAGCTGATAATGGAAATAAAGAAAAAAGTATTGATAATAAAAACCTAATGGCAAGATGTTACTCAAGTCTCCTCGAGCCGAAAACGAAATCGGAGTAAACCAATCATGTTCGCTTGTGCCTCTAATGAGCAGCCAATTAATTAATCAAAATAAGTTTTTCTGGCTGTGAAGTCATGCTGGAATTTTATTTTTCAATATCAGCTAAAACCGAACGATTTGCCACAAATGAAAATGGTCCGAAGGGATGCGAGCTTCTCGGCGAAACCGCAAAACAAAGCAATCTCTTTCGCTCTCACTCGCACTCGCACTCGAACTCGCACTCGCACTCTCACTCTTTGTACTTTCTACAGGTCGCGATGATGTTACGTTAGACCATTCGAGTTGCTTTTGCGTGCCTACACGGACACATACATACATACATATATTGTATATATGTGTCTCTAGACGTTGCGAACAAAAGTAAACAGTAAGCAGTGGAGTTATGGAGATTTTGCAATTGCGTTCATTGGCATTTGGCTTTGGTTGTGGCATAAAATGTACCCCGAGCTTGGGATAAAGGCTCAATTCGAATTTTCATTTCAATTTTCAAATTTCAGTTTATTTTCATGATTAATTATGTTGCTCTTAAATTGATCCCCTACCTCGGGACCTACCCGGATCACTTCTTGTTCCTTTCAATGGTCGTGCTTTATGCCAGTGATACGTTTTGTGTGTCCGTCTTCAAACCGCTCACTTTATTTATATAAGTATGTACATAAAAAAAAACAACAATTTTTGCTGTCAGGCCATGGCAAACCATAACTGCCTTGGTCATGAAATTTTAACCACGAATGTGGTCCATAAATCAGGCCTGGAATGAAGTCATCAGACTGCGATTGTGGCATATGGACCCTTATCTTATGTAAATTAAAGGGCAATTTCTCTAATCTTATATTGAAATTAAGCTTCGAATTATTTTTTAAATCGACCCTCATGCAAACGAACTACATACATGCCGAAATGTATGTAATGGAGGAGGGATTTTTTTTAACTTATTTTTTTTTTTTTTGTTTTATTGCGATCATAAAATGCCCACAAAAACCAAACAAAAATAATAACTTTTTATTAAAATTTTTCAAAATGAATCAGCTTGAAAGGCTATTTGAAAAAAAAAGTTTGCAAATCGCCTAAAAAAAAAAATAAAATATTGAAAATAATTTTTTAATTTTTTTTTTTTTTTTTTTTTTTTTTTTTTTGCAAGAATCCCCTTTATGAGTGTTTTTCGAGCCTTCTTGATTATTAAACATTTATCGCTCTAACGCTCTTGACGCGCGAAATGACTCGTCCAAATGACTTGCCAATTTGTCCTTCAGAGGACTGAAATTTGAGTATTTAAGTTGTTGCTATGTCATATTTCACTCAATCTGAGACTCAACGATTCAGCTCGAAATGAATCCGAAATTTTTACATGTTACGGAGCGTTGAAAAATGAACAACATAACAAGTATTAAATTCAATTATGAATTCGCCTTAACTAAACACTACCCAAAGCAGAACTCCATCGAAGCATTTCTGAACTTTCATGATCGAAAGTTAAGGTTTTTCACTCGAAATCCCACTGTGCGTCATATAAGCATTAAACTTTCTTTTATATGCTTCTCATACGGCCTGCAAAAGTATGCTATGTTTTTTGATTTCCTTATCGTAATGAGATTAATGGGCAATTTGACGTGACCCAAAAGAGAAAAAAGTTATTCGTGGTTCCAACGCGTAAGAAAAAAATTGTATATGATTTAAAGTAGGCTCTAGTTTGACATTTTAATGAAATAATTGAACAAATCCGGACTTTAAAGCGTTATATATAGGATATCCAGTAGCCCTACAAGTGTTGCCGAACTTAGTCATACATAACTCGCGCCCTAAATCTGCATGCGGATGTTCGTCAGGACAGCTCAGCTCCCCTGCTCAGCTTGACAATGAAATTATATGAAGACATAAAACAAAGGAGCAAACACACAGCCAGATGGATAGACAGACAAACGGACTTTTTCATGGCAGTGGCTTTT
Organism: Chlorops oryzae; assembly: GCA_020466095.1. NCBI lineage: Eukaryota > Metazoa > Arthropoda > Insecta > Diptera > Chloropidae > Chlorops > Chlorops oryzae. The sequence goes on along the minus strand of CM035806.1, from coordinate 154,356,641 downwards.
GCCCACGCATCCAATATGAGAGCTATTTTGGTGTGCGGGGAAGCAATGTACGCCCATAAAGAGTTGCGGTTTCAAGGAAACTCAGGGAACGAGATAACGCAATGAACTTCGCTGTTAATTAATATTACTTCGAATTTCTGGTCCAAAATTTTCTTTTAAACTCTTTTTATACCCAGCGTAAGCGGGGTATATTAGTTTTGTGCGAATCTTGTAACAGGGAGAACTAAGCTCCGGAGATATAGACATATATATATAGAAATGATCAGGATCAAAAACTGAATCGATTTAGACATGTCCGTCTGTCCGTCCGTCCGTGGTCGGATCTCCTCCGAAACGGCTGGACCAGTCAAGTCGAAATTTGGCACACAGGTATATCGGGATCCGAGTATGATCCTAAGTAAAAGTGGGAGACATCCGCCCACTGCCACGCCCACAAATAAATATAATGTGTTTTCAGTAAAATGCTTGTAACTTGCGAACCACTCAACACATTCCATTGATATTTGGTGTACTGGTAAACTACAAAAAGGGACATATCCTGGAAAAAAAATGGACGCCGCCCTCCGTGAGCAACGCCCACAAATAAGCCCACAAATAAGGGCTTATCGTAACTTATGAAGTAAAAGGCGTAGAAGCCTCAAATTCGCAACATAGGTTGACCAAGGCGAATGAGAGGTGTAGGAAAAAAATTTATATGGCCCGCCCACTGCCACGCCCACAAATGGAGATTTTTCGTTACTTCCGAATTAATAGGCGTAGACGCTTCAAATTCGCCACATAGGTTGGCCAAGGCAAATGAAAGGTGTAGGGAAAAAATTTAACTGGCCCGCCCCCTGCCACGCCCACAAATGAAGATTTTTCGTAACTTCCGAAGTAAAAGGCGTAGAAGCTTCGAATTCGCAACATAGGTTCACCAAGGCGAATGAAAGGTGTAGGTAAAAATTTTATGTGGCCCGCCCACTGCCACGCCCACAAATGAAGATTTTTCGTAACTTCCGAAGTAAAAGGCGTAGAAGCTTCAAATTCGCAACATAGGTTCACCAAGGCGAATGAAAGGTGTAGGAAAAAATTTTAATTGGCCCTCCCACTGCCACGCCCACAAATAGAGAAGCAAAACATAGTGCGCTCATAATGTCGGGACGCTGGGTATTTCAAAGTCGGCCGACTTTAGCTTTCTTACTTGTTTTATTTTTGTCTTTGTTAAATATTTTCAAATAATTGTTACCTGAATGACCCAAAATACACAATTAGGCTTCTTTCCAATTTATGTCGTTAAAGGACAGATTTTAAAACGCTCTTCTATTTCACTGCCGTCATTTTATGACAGCTCTTTCTTCCCCCTATTCATTTGTATTTTCATTTTGCCGAATTCCCTTAAAATTCCGAACGCATAGCTGCAGTTCGCCGTGTATTTATCAAATGCTTTAGTTGTTCAGTGGACCCAAAAAAAAAAAAAAAAAAAAAAAAAAAAAAAAAAAAACCGGCGGAAACATAGAAATTACGTCACGCCGTGATACACGAAGCCTTTAAAATAAAAAAAATCATCACAGTCGAGAAAACGAAAAAAAAAAAATCAACAGAAAAAGAAAAATGGGAGGTTAACAAAAACGGGAAAAAAGGCAGCCCAAGAAAAGCAGGGGAGAAAAACAAAAACCGGAAATGAAACGCAAATTTAAAGTTGATTAAACCATGATAAACGTGCTCGGTAATTTGAATAACAAGCAATTCAAATTTTCCGAACAACATTTCGTTTTTGTTACGTGCTCGTCGCTCGGTTTGGTAGTTTAGCTCGAAACGTAGGCAAGCAGAAGACGACAAAGAAGACGGACTACGAATTTGCAAAGCGAAAATGCCAGCATTAAGTTATGTTAAATAAAAAAAAAAATAAAAAACAAAGGGGGACGAACACCAAAATGTGTACACATAAAACTGTCAACTGTCAACAATCACAAAATTTGAGAATGGCGCTGAACCCAGCCAGCTCAACATGGTCACACCTATTTTATTGGACACAGCCGCCACACAGACCACAACTTTACAATTTCATTTATTTCTTTTATAATAAGAAGTAACCAAAAAAAAAAAAAAAAAAATAGACAAAGAAGAATGAAAATCATAGAATTCCAGCAAGCTTAATGTATGCTCTGTTGGTAGCCATCTTTATGGGAAAGCTTTGTGCGTGGAGACACCCAAAGAAAACATGCCCGAAACAATGGAAGGCCATCAATTTACTGACCCTTCAAAACGTTTCTCGTTCTTTTATTGTTCGTTAAAGCCATAAATGAATTAAATTTTTAATTTTACATTTTATACTTCGATTCAGCGGGCTATATTATTTGGGTGCGGAAATTATAACTGGGTTAAAGTTAAGCTTCCTGCGTATAGAAAAAATATATCTTTGAGCAAGTGTGATAAAGCATAAGATTGCTTACGGGTTTTTTTACTGGCCATTTTGGGCTTAAGTATCACATGCACAAACTTCGCCTTTCCGATAATTCGGAATGCATATTATGCCTCGAAGTCGAGGAAACAACTTTGCACATTCTTTGCGAATGTCCTGCCTTAGTACATCACAGAATAAATGTATTCCATTCGGAATTTCTGTCATTAGGACAAATTAGGAATTCTTCTCCAGAGGCGATTCTGGACTTTATTAGGAGAGCTATGAGGGGCTTTTCATAAAAATAGTGAATCTTGGCACAATAGGTCATCTGAGCCGCAGTGCTAGCCTTTGGGCAGATTCACGCTCCATATTATTATTATTATTATTATTATTATTATTATTGGTCCAAAAACAAAAAAAAAGCTGTATGAAAATAATTCAGAAAGTTCCGTGGACACCCTGTATATGAATAACTTCGATAGCCGATAGTTGAAAAACTATCGATGGTGCCATCGATACACAGAAAAGCTTTTGTGCGTTAATACAACCAATTTTTTTGAAGTGAAAACTTCTATAGGCGCGTTGAGCAGGGAGCAAATCTTTAAGTTCAAAATGCATTTGTATATGTTGTAACCGTCACGCTCGTCGTGTACGTATATCTCGGCTATATTAGTGTGCGTAGCTTGCAGTGAGAAGCATTCCTAAAAAGTTTTATGTGATTCGTCGACGTAACACCCCAGTCGGCAATTTGATATTCCATGAATATCTTCTTTTGGAAATTCATTGATGACAAAGGAAAAATCTTACGTCTTAAAAATTCGTGAGTGGTTAAAAACAAATTCTACGATAGCTATCATTTATTTTTATGACATCGCAATTATAATTTTGAACGACAAATTCCGCATAGAAACTATTGCAAAAATAGTAATAGCTAAACATTGCATATTCCGACTGGGATTTGATTCAACTCGCTCTTGGTTTCTCACTTTGACTTCGGTTCTCTCAGTTCATTCGATCTTCTTTCTCACTACATACAAAATTCGCCTCTCGAAAGTATTGCCGGTGGTTTGACGAGGGGTGGTCCTAACCACAGGTGGCCGGTGAATTCACTTGTCCGGTGCCGGTCCCACGGACTATAGGGAAACTTTGGAAAAACGATGTTATTCAATTACAAATTGAAAATAATTAAAATTAATAAAAAAAATCAGAACAAATCAAAAATATTTAAAAAAAAATCAAAAAACCCAAAAATAATCAGGAAAAATCAAAAATAATCAAAAAAACTCAAAAATATTCAAAAATAATCTAAAATTAATCGGTATTATTTTTTTGATTATTTTTTGATTTTTTCTGATTTTTTTCATTAATCTGAAATAATCCTGATTATTTTATGATTATTTGGTAATCACAATCATTGATTAATATAGGTCATACAAAAATAATCATTAAATAATCACTATTTCACTCATAAGAAAAAAATAATCTGATTTATTAATCATTAATTAAATAATCATTATTTAACAGGTCTGATTCAAACTGAGAACATTATGATGATTTTCCTATGACGATAATAAAATTTATCATTGTCTGGGAAAACTCATGATTCCATTTTTTCAAGAATACTCAATCATCTGAATGGACCTATGTCACTGTATCAAAAGTCGGATTGAACCGACATTAGCCTTAATTCATGTCGACTTTTCATTATTGTGGAATTTCCAATTTATGTACTTACGCAGCCCGCATATACATACATACATATGTATGTATGTTTGTATGTATGTAGTCTTCGGGAAAGGAGTAAAGAAAAGACTTAGCATGGCATTCCGTTAAAATTAAAAACCGTTAATGGTCGACAAACTCAAAGGAAAAATAACGAGGTGAGAGGGCAATTGAAAAAAATTTTTGAAATTTATTTGAAAGGTCAATGGAGTGTCAGAGTCATACTTTAAATCGTAGGTGCACCCTTATCAAAAGTGTCATCATTGAAAGTTTTGTACTTTCCTTCAATTTTTTTTAAATTTTATTTTTCATTTTTTAATTGAAAGGAAATTGGCTCTCGCCTACAACTCCGCATTTCAGATTTCCGTTTTCAGATCAGAGTGTTGACATTGTTACCACTGGAAACGTGAGCATTCATTCGGTTTTATTCATAACCGATTTGGCCAAGTCATTTTTTACGACTCCCTTTAATTTTGCGAATTTTATGACACGGTAAAGGTCCTTCGACTTCCGTCCGTGACTCGAACGTATGGAATTCTGGAATAGTGCTGTCATCACGGAGTGACAATCATGAATTCACGGAAAAGAAGAATGACAAAAAAAAAAAAAAAAAAAAAAAAAACCATAGGCCGAATTGACGGTCCAAAAGACGAACAGGGGGATGAAGGTTTTTCCACTCCGTTTCGTGTCATTTCGTTGTATTCTATGTCGTTGCATTTATTTTTTTATTTTTTAGAAAGCAGTGGAAGTGTCGTAAGATAGATGATATATTACTTCTCTTAATTTATTTGTCTCTCTCTTTCTCGCTCTCTCTCCGTTTCTCTGAAGTTCCCTCCCAATACAAGGCGAAAATGACAAATGAAAAATGAAAATTCCAGTCCAGAAAAAACATTCACAAAGGACTTCCACACTTTCTTCGAAGCAGGCTCATGCAGCATTAGCAGAGCAAAACCAACAGAGGCGACGATGAAAAAACATAAACGCAGCAAACAACGGCAGCAAGGATGTGGAGTAACACGCGACGATAACATCACGATGACAACGTAAAAGGGCTGTGTGCATGTGCAGCCGACAAAAAATAAATCAGCGCCCAATTTTGACATACCAACACGGGCGCCAAACATTTTTCCCGTGAATATTTGGCGCGAACATCCATCATCGCAACTCGTTCTGTTCTGTTTAACTAACAGTGGGTAAGATTTATCTTGAACATGCCGCCGCTCCTTTTTCTGTTCGCCTTTCATTCTTTTACAACTTCGAACTTCTGAATGTCAACAAAAAACAAAAACATTTTGCACGACCGGATATGAATACAGGACAATGTCAAGGTGTGCGTGATGGAAAAAGAGGAAAGATAAGAGAGATAATCTCCATTGTCATGGCTCTCATAATAATGCTTAATATACAGGATGTCCCGCTTAATAGTGAAACTATTCAGGGAGGTGATAGGGAAGGTTCAGACGAACAAATAATTGTGCGACGACAAGGGGTCTAAGTCTTACTCCCGAGGAGTTATGGGGCCTTAAGGCTCAGTTACTCTTGATTGAACGTAACTTAACTTAACTTAGAGAAATCTGTTTTCCACAGATTCTTATCTTAAGTCAAATTAAGTTTTCATATAAAATGAACTAAACATATCAACTCAGCTGATTAAATAAGTAAAGTTAAGTTACGTTCAATCAAGAGTAACTGAGCCTTTAAAGTTTTTTGGCACTAAGTCCAGAAAAACAACTCTCCCACGCCAATGGTTAATTGTAGGAAAAAAAAATTTTTAATGCAGTTTGAAAGCCAATTGTATGTACTTTTAGGCAAAATTAAATTTATGGTAAAAACTTTACCCATTGCGGTAAAAATAAACGGTCAAAGTGAAAAATTCTAAAAAAAAATTTCAATTTTTTTTTACTTTGGAAGCCATTTTGGTATGAAAAGTGTCCAATTAACACCCCAATTTTTTATTTTATTCAAAATGTTGGATCGATTTTCTTTAACTTAATTTCACGGAACACCCTGTATATATATATTCTTTTAAAGGAAATAAGTTTCAGTGAGCTTTAAGCACCTTAAGATGGAATTCCAATTATGCGGAATCTGCGTGAAAAAGGCAACTTCCAATTCAGCGTGTGCGCGAGCATGTCATTTTGGTTCTGAACTTGGTTTTGGATCTGAACTCGAATCAGTACATTTTTAGCTACCCTTGCATTCGTCTTGTTTTCTATGAATGAGCGCTATGAAATATTCCCTTTTACTTAACAAGTAAATTATAGAAATGATAAATATAGATACCGATGATTAAAAGACAACAAAATTTAATGCATATCACTTCATTAAGCAGGAAAAGTATGTCCCAGTAGTACCAAGTAGATACCTAAAAAAAAAAGTACTTAATAGTTTCTACAGCACTGTTATATTCATTTCTTCAACTGTTAACGTAGCTGTCATAATTTAACGCTGCATGAAATATTCAATTTTTTGAAGTACGAACGAAGTCAAAACCGGATAAGCCGAACGAAAGAGAATCATTCACCACCATCATTAAAAATTCCTTTTGTCAATTGTTGCTCGACGCCTCACATTTTACCACTCAAGAAAAACATACCGACTTTTCGACTGAGAAACGTTCAAAGTTCCTCGAATGAAAAACAAACAAACAAAAAAGTAAGGGTGTCGTAGTCAGACGTGCCTGATCAGACAATACCCGACACATAAATGTAGTAGGTTTGAACATTTTTTAGCACAGGCCGAAGACCACTGCCATTAAAACGAGGTATTTCTGGAGTTTTTAGGGCCACTAAGGGTCTCATATTTCGATTTTTTTTTAACGGCCATTTGACCACGCCCATTTAAAAATTTTTTCTGAAATATAATACATATTTGCACGCCCAAATTGCAAATTTCATTGAAATATAACGAAAAACATTGTTTTTGCGTCGACTTTTGGGCTTTGCGGCAGACCCCAGCACTGGAGTTACCCTTATAAATGGCCCGATCGGGTCCCATTCTCGAACTTGTTCTTATCCATGTCCTCGTGAACGCGCATATCGTGAAAATAGCTCCATTCCTTCGATAGGAAAACTGTATACGGACAGACATACAGACGGACGGATATGGCTAAATCGAATCTACTGGTGACTCTGATCATTAGGGCTCGGATTTTTATGCTTTTATAAATTTAAAGCATACTTTGCGGATCAAAAACTTTTAATAACCGGCATTTTGCGAATAAGTTGAGGGAATTTCAACCTCAAACCGCTTTTCTAATTTCAAAAAATGCACATTGAAGTTAAAAATCGATTTGAATCTGAACTTTATGTGAGTTGAACAAAATTTTTACTCCATAAAGTATGCTTTAAATTTAAAAAAGCATAAAAATCCGAGCCCTACTGATCATTTCTATATATATTTCATATGGCCAATCTCGATTGGTTGTGGGTGTTACACACAACCATACAAACGCAATATACCCTCGACCGAGAATGTGTCGGGTTTAAAAACGGCGAATATTGGAAGAAAATCACAAGGAAAATCTCGTGGCGGTATGCCACGAAAAAATTCCAATAGCTTCGAATGCTTCAAACCATATCCAATTACTCTGGGAAACTTCGTGTCATTTACACGTTCGGGTGGTTATTTCATATAGCCCGACGATAGGATTAGCTGAGCAACTTCAGATCCAGAGGTGCAGGAGCGGGGATGGTGATGGCGACAACGCAAATGTTTGGTTCTCGAAAGAAAAGAACCAACAAAAAAAAAAAAAAAAACCGCTTATGTCTCGCGCTATATTTTTGCCCATTAACACGGTCGAGCGATTTACCACAAATGCTTTCGACGTCGTACCTTTTCAAGCGATGCCAATTGAGTGGCGGAAATATTTTCGCATTTCTGCTGGCATCGCACTCTTGGGAGGTTGTTCGTCGTTTGTTTGTTTGCGCGTGTTTGAAAGTGTTTGAGCGTGTGTTTGTGTGCGTGCGCGCGCGCGCGCCCGTGTGTGTGTTGTGTATGTGTATCTGCGGGTATGAAAATGTAAACTGAAATAGAAAGCAAGCTGAATAACGGCTCTCAAAAGACACATTAGTTTATTCTGACTCTAAAAGTCAAAGTCACAGCCAGCCACATTCGCATTCGCGATGCGTTCCCATCCGATCTGATCCAATCCGAACCGATTCGTTCCGTCCTGTTCCGTTACGTACCATTTCATTCCATTCGGTTCGGTTCGATTCGAAGCCGGTCTTATATAGATATGCGGAGGAGGTTTTTTTTTATTTAAAATCGCTATCTTAAATCTAGTGCTTTCGTCTGTAAGCAAGCGAATTAAATCGCTGCGATTGTTACAGGAGCCATTTTGACATGTGTGTAAAAGACAAGTAGCAATTATCCTGATTGTCAGCGCCGCGGCGTGGCGACACTCCAATCCGCATATTTCGGTATTCTTGTTGGGACCTCTTGTGTCATATCATTGCATTCGAGTATTGCGTGTTGAGACCGTTTCTAGATGTCGTTGCCTTTCAATTCGATACGCACAAAAACACACACACACACACACACATTGTACATACAAACATAAATAAGAGTGTAAAAGAAAGTTCCTAGAAATATGCTGTGAAAAATTTCAAACTCGAAATGTGCCACGCGTGTTTGCTCATGCTTTGCTCCCCACTGTGTGGCATTAAAGTATATCAACATAATAATACGATATGATGGCATTAACTTATGAACGTTTAAAGCTAATATAACATAAAATACAAATACATGCAATTCCTTTAACTTCTCAGCAACCCACCAGGGCCCCATCTCCTCCCAAAAAAGCGGCAGCAACCGGCAGACATAACCAGACTGGAAATGGAAAATCCATTCAAAATATATTTTCACTCCTTTGAAGGGAGAATTCACAAATTATTTCTTATCTCTTGTCACACTGAGAGGTGTTTTTTGTTTTGTTTTGTCTTTTTTGTCTTCCTTGTACATGTCGCCTGTGTTGGAAATTTAGGGCAAAGATCCAACAATTATTTCGGATCATTAACTTTTTCGTTTGACTTACAAATCTTTTCATGGTACCTTTGACAAAATTGCCTACCACCAATTTTTGAGTATATCTATTTATTTATAGGAACACACAGACACATACGCAAGCACAGCCATACAACACCCATTTACTTAAAAATTAACTTCGACTATTACGAAAGGAATAATTACGACCCAGGAGTCGTTGAGGAAGCATTAGAGCACTAAGTAATCGGATCTCTTTAAAAGATCTGCGACTCAATCAATTATGCGAGCGTATTCAACTTACCCACCCAGGAAGATTGTTTTTACAAAACTCACTTTTGAGGAGTCTTATTCGATTCCTTTTGATGATTAAAAAGCGATTCCTATCGTCCGCGATTAAAAGAAGACTCGAAAACGACTCTTAAATACGTTTCAAAAGCGATTCGTATTCAAATTACAAAAACTATATAGAGAAATCGCCAGTTAATCACTATGGGATTGAAATATTATCATTCAAATTGTTGCTATCTTATATTTCACTCAATATTTGACTCAAAATTGAATTGAATGGAATTCGAATTTAAAGTTATAAACGAAAAATTTCCATGACTTTCGATTTGGAAAGCTTGGTGTCGACGGGTGAGCACAGGACGAGAGTTCCCGGGTTCAAAGCCCACACAAGGAAAGAAAAAAAAAACATTATTGAATCTATAACACAGCCCAACAGTGTTTTTTTTGCATGAGGTTTTTAAACTGATTCAGATTAATTAGATGTTGCTAATTTTGGATCTACCCTCACTTTTTTCCCAGCAGCTCGAGTATTCGAGATAACCGCGAATAAAGATTTTTCCTGCTAAAGTTTTTTCGTGTGCATTTTACTCATATGTGGAAGGAAATTTTTAAGTCTTTTTTGATGTGATAGAATTCCAGAAATATCAAACTTTCATGCGCAACCAAAACATTTGTACATTTCTAGCAACTAATGGCTCTAATTTTTGCTCAAAGTCAAAAAATTGAATTTTTTTTGGAAAAAAGTCAACATTTTTACGCTTTAAGTTAACATAATCCATGCACTAATGATCCAATCTTCCATTAAAATAGCTTGAACGAAGGAATAAGAGATTTTGTAAACGTATGTGAAAGCTCAAAGTGGTCATCGAGATGGTAGCGCAGATTTAAGGGAAATTCTAAAGCCCCTCCATTCGAAAATTTTACATCGAACATACAACAAGTTCGAAAATGAAAATCCACTTGTTTGCTTCATATAAATGCAAAGACGCTTTGATTATATTTTCAATAATATATCTAATAAATTAAATTAAATGATTTGTATTTCAACAAACTAATGACTGTACTGAGAGAGTACTGAGAAATAGTCCTTTTTTGTACCAATTTCTAAACCGACCCATTTGGAAAAGGACGTAGCCATAAAAATATTGATCCGATATTGCTCGTATTTACCAGAAAATTGGATTTGGGAATTTTAGGACATCATCCAAAAACCATTTGGGGGGCATTGGAAAGTTTAGCGAGCTATGGACAAAAATCAAAAAAACTATGATGTCCGATTTCGATGAAAATTGATGTATGTAAGATTCTAGAATCCTTGCATGAAATTTTTTTCAAAAACTTTTACGAATTTTTCCAATATATAATGGGTATCAAAAATTTATGTTGTCCTCTTCAGATAAAAATTTATTTATAGAATAAGTGTGAAATGTTAAGATTCTTAACATCCTACGTTTTTAGAAAACAGCATTAACATTTTAACAACTTTTTTCTGCCACGGTTGAGCACAGCCTTGTGCAGGGGTCGTACAAGAACATTTTTGTCTCTAAGATTTGTTTTTCTATGATTTTCTATGATTTATTTTGTTAAGTAAATTCTTGCAATTTACTATGGGTACATACTATTATAAAATGTAATTCAGTTCAATACAAATCAATGTAATTTCAATACAAAAGGGGTATTCACAAAGGCGTGTTAAAAACGTTGGAAAGTCGGAAAATCGGAAAATTGCGACTTCTTAAAAACTTTTTAAAATTTTTTTGTATTTTTCACAACTTTTTAAGCATTTAAAATTTTCCGATTTTCCGACTTTCCTACTTTCCGACGCCTATGTGAATACCCCTAAAGTATTTAATTTAATGTGTAAAGCTAATTACAACAAAACGTCCTTTTATACGCTTTTCTAATGTTTTTTAATGGCTGAGTGTTTCTCTGAATACTGAATACTGAATACAGCAAAAATCAGCCATCATATGTGCATCTCAGTACAGTCATTAGTTTGTTGAAATACAAATCATTTAATTTAATTTATTAGATATATTATTGAAAATATAATCAAAGCGTCTTTGCATTTTTATGAAGCAAACAAGTGGATTTTCATTTTCGAACTTGTTGTATGTTCGATGTAAAATTTTCGAATGGAGGGGCTTTAGAAACTCCCTTAAATCTGCGCTACCATCTCGATGACCACTTTGAGCTTTCACATACGTTTACAAAATCTCTTATTCCTTCGTTCAAGCTATTTTAATGGAAGATTGGATCATTAGTGCATGGATTATGTTAACTTAAAGCGTAAAAATGTTGACTTTTTTCCAAAAAAAAATTCAATTTTTTGACTTTGAGCAAAAATTAGAGCCATTAGTTGCTAGAAATGTACAAATGTTTTGGTTGCGCATGAAAGTTTGATATTTCTGGAATTCTATCACATCAAAAAAGACTTAAAAATTTCCTTCCACATATGAGTAAAATGCACACGAAAAAACTTTAGCAGGAAAAATCTTTATTCGCGGTTATCTCGAATACTCGAGCTGCTGGGAAAAAAGTGAGGGTAGATCCAAAATTAGCAACATCTAATTAATCTGAATCAGTTTAAAAACCTCATGCAAAAGACAAAAAAAGCCAAATTGTTGCCCTGTGTAATGATACGTACACGTAAACGCCAAAAAATTTGTATTGATTTCTAATATTTTATTTTATTTTTTTTTGGAAAGCAATCGATTGTAAATATATCTCGGAAAAAACGCGAAAACGATATAAAATGTGAGTCGTAGAAGACTCGAAAATGATAAAAAAATATGAGTCAAAAAAGTCTCGATTATGATGACAAATATGATCCCCCAAGAAAAGTCGCGGATAAGGTGCCATTTTCTCCCGACAAAACAGTCACATTCGATCAGAAAACGAGCGCATATTTGATTATTTTAGGCAGCCACGCGACTCGAATTCAATCAGATTTTTAATAAAATGTTGAGTGGGTTATGACTTTCCGACCTCGATGTGCTATTATCCTTTCCAATGGTTCTGTTCGATTGAAAATTGAAGCAGTTTTCCCTTTTAAAAGTCGCATCTACGGATAAGTTCTAAATTTCAATTCGAATCCAATTCGATCCGAATGCGAGAAAGAGGTGTGCTTGCTACTTATGTAGCTTTCAATTTCGATACAAAACCACCCGATTTGAATTCGACACACGGACAGTCACTCAGCGCGATTGATTATTTCCGAAGAGTTTTAGGCTTTTTTTTTTTTACAAAATAAATAACCAAAATCAAACTTTCAATTAGGCAATCCATGAAAGTTTTAGCTCTAAGGGCCAATATTACCAAGCATATTTAAAAATTTTTTAAAATAAAAATCCGCTTTTGGTTCTTACCATTCCAATTTTTAAAAATATTTTAAATCACCTCGGCACTGCGTTTAAATATGACATCAAATTTGAGCTCGATTTTCAAAAACCAGCTGTTTGGAAAAATTTAAAGAAATAATTTTCAAAAAAATGCAGTTTTCGAAATACCACAATACGATAGACAGGACTAAAAGCTTTGGCGTCACAGCGCAGCAATAAGGAGTACGAAACAATCGTTAGAATGGCTCTTTATAGAATCCCTTTTTAAAAATAACGATCTAATCAGCTGTCAAATGTACTCACAGCCCTGGAAGTAGACGGTGCTGCCGTATATTTCAATGCTTAAAAAAATACGATATTGAAAATGAAATTTATTTTAAAAAAATTTTAATTTTAATTTAAAAAATTTTTTAAATATGCTTGGTAATATTGGCCCTAAAAATACTCATTTTAGCTAGGGATAAATTTAAAATCGATTTTCGAAGACTTTTTTTCATATCCCTTTCTACTCCAATTGCGAAATCTGATAGTGTGAACATAAATACAATTAACTTACCTCAGTATTCTTCCCATCAAACATATTCAGAGTGCTTAGAAACATGAGTCCGGAATGAGTCTGAAATATGAAGAAAATATGAGGCTCATTATAAGGAGTCCGAAATGAGTCAGAAATACTTATGTAGGCAATAAGAAAAATTAAATAAAATTCACTTAAAGCCTATAAACCAAAAAATTGGTTCCAATCATTTCGATTTGACGAACACGGTATCGATTGGTGAGAACATGACAAGAAAGCGAAAGTCCGTCCCTAGGTTCAAATCCCACACACGGACAAGATATAAACATTAAAAAAGATATAATTGATATTATAAACACGTTAAAGCCGAAAAAAGTGTGTGCGTGTATCTATCAATAATCAATCAAAAATCGAAGTTTTGAGTCTTTTTAAACTCATACATAAGTATAAGTGCGAAAGGTATCATATCCCACCCAACATATTATTGATCAAAAGCGACTCGAATTCGAGTTGCGTGGCTGTTTAAAATAATCATAAATGCGCTCGTTTTCTGATCGAATGTGACTGTTTTGTCGGGAGAAAATGGCACCCTAGCCGAGACTCTTCTTGGGGGATCATATTTGATATCATTTGCGAGTCATTTTCGAGTCACATTTGTTATCATATTCGATTTTTTTTTTTTTTTTTTTGGTCATATTTGTGATCATTTTCGAGTCTTCTACGACTCACATTTTATATCGTTTTTGAGTCTTTTCCTAGATATATTCATAACACTGTGATAGTTTTTTTTTTTTCAAAAATTTAAAAAAACAAGACCGAATTCAACGGTTTCCCCCTATTTCGGGCACGAGGAATCGAACTGCATCATTCGTTTTTTGTGTTATCGCTACGCTTTCATGCAAAAAATTTTTTTAAAGTTTTATTCACCACTTTTTGGCACATATCTATGTATGAATTGAAGTTTGGTATTCTAAGATAACAGCAAAATGTACTCTGAGATATGCCAATTAACTCGTCGAAGCACCGAAACGACATCTCGAAACACCGTTATGATAAAATCTCGCATTAGGGAGTTATAGCCGATTAAAACTCAAAAATCATAGGTACATTTTTTTGTTAGTATTTTAAATATTTCAAAGCATACTTCAGGGATTTTTCATATAAAAAAAATACACAAATTTCGATGTCATCAATTTTAAATTATTTTCTTCTCAAAAAAGTTATTTTCAGCTTGATGCAAAATCTAGAGGTATCCTTTTGACATCGTGCATAATAGTAGCTGTTTGCAAGATGAACAATTGACGAATGTTTATTTCTCATGTGCACGTCAAATCCTTTTTCAGCATTCAATAAAGTTATGAGTACTTAAAGAAAATTTACAAATAAGTGCTCAAAGGAAGAACGTCGTTTTAGAAATTATTTATGTTTTGTTTTTTTTTTTCTATTTCCTTTTCGTAAACTTTTAATTGCAAGCTATTTCCACACCGTCAAACTCAGAATTTTCAATTTATTCGACATTGCAAAGCGGTATCAATATCAAAGAAACTGAATAAGCATGGAGAAAATCATGTTCATCAAAGCTAAATCCTGCTATTCAATTAAAGGTGTTTATTATCGAATCACTCTGTATGAATTCCATAGTAGCCATTTTAAGCGAATAAGCATACATGAAAAAACAAACATTTCAAAAATTTTTAAACACATGTCATGCCCACATGCTGGCAGCCGAGGAGCCATTACGGCGCCATGTACGAGTATTTGTTCTAATCCTTTTATTATACATAGCTTACAGAAAGGTCTGCCCTAAGTACCGACTAGGGTAATAGCATACAAAGGCAAGGAAAATACACCTACACGCATCTCATTGCGCACTGTAAGCTTTAAACTAGCAATATCCTTTCAAACATTCCATTCAGCGTTTCGTCCTTTCATAGTTTTATCGTTTCAACTAAACTTTCCACAACAGACACGGTAAGGTAGCATGCATACCCCGCCAGGTTGTTGCATCTGAGCATTTCGTATTCATACCGGACACACACTGTGTCGAGGGTATATGGCGTTTGTGTGGTTGTGTGTAACACTCAGAACCAGTCGAGATAGACCATAAAAAATATGTATAGAAATGGTAAGCGTCACCAGAAGATTTTATGTAGCCATGTCCATCCGTCTGACCATCCGTTCGTTTGCCTGTCCGTCCGTCCATCTGTCTGTCAAGACTTTTCTTATCTTGTTTTAATGGTAGTGGTATTGGGGCCTGTTTTGAAAAATGTTCAAACGTACATACATCTTTGTGTCGGGTATTGTATGATCAGGATCGTCTGACTATGCCACCCTCACATGATTTTTTTTTTCTTTACTCTCCGCGCACTCATCTGGGGAGATTGAAGAAAACGAAGAGTTTTAAGTGCTTTATTTTTTTTTTTTTTTTTTTTTTTTTGTGTAAGCAGAATAAATTATTGAAATCATGTGCACAACACGAAGTCTTGAAGAGCATACCAGGAAGACTTTTGAAAATGAAAGCAAAAGAAGTTGGACAGAAATTGAACGAAGTTGGAGAATGCATCTTAGCAAATGCGGATTACACTACACAACAAAATCGAACTTTTTGCGTGCCTTTGACTTGAAACCAATTTTTTTTTTTTTTGATTTCTGTCTTAACTTAAGACTTAAGACTTTTTAGTGATATTATATAAAAAAAATAGTGTGGCATATTTTCCGGAGAAAAAAGTCGTCTCAT
Source organism: Chlorops oryzae (assembly GCA_020466095.1). Classification (NCBI taxonomy): domain Eukaryota; kingdom Metazoa; phylum Arthropoda; class Insecta; order Diptera; family Chloropidae; genus Chlorops; species Chlorops oryzae. The sequence continues at coordinate 154,340,667 of CM035806.1, read as the reverse complement.
TTTTTCTAAAAACCCAATTAAAATATGAACCATCGGATTTTTCTTTTCTTGGTCTTGAAATGCTCTTAGAAATCCACTATTTTACGTAAGATAGCCTGAACTTGAATACCGGATATTTTTCGGAAATTATATGGGTTTGAAATCAAGTTTTCGTACAAAATTGTGAAAAATTTCATAAAATTTTTGCCTTTATCGACCTATAGCGCCTAAACTGTTGAATTGATTTCATCCATATCTATGAGGGATATGTTGTATTTTTACTCTTCTTTCATAAAGATTAAAGATTTTTTGAAACGGTAGAACGATAATGGGGCTACGACTAAAAAATATTGACAAAAATTCGCAAAACCTTTCCTAGCGGATATTTAAATAAAAAACGCGAACTAACTTTCAAATTTTAAGCATATATTTAGATTCAGCGAAACAAATACATACGACAAAAAAAAGTTGGTTTCAAGTCAAAGGCTTTAGTGTTGAGTTGTGTTATTAGGGCAAGAGAAAATATTTAAATTCAGCACCTGAAGGTATGCGTTTGAATATTTCAAATCCAAGTAATATTATTTTAATCCTTTGTAAACGGTGCTTTATCTAGGCTTAAAAGATATCAACACATCTTGCAAAACCCTTCCTCAAGATGTGATTGATTGGGCATACCTACAAGAATCGAACTGATTTGTAACTATCGAAAATATTCAGAATATCAATGCATACTTTTGGGTGCCGAATTTCTTAAATATTTTCTGTTGCCTTACGAGTGTCAGACCAACAGGAAAATATAATATAATAAATTGCCCAAAACCCAATATACACAAAGTATCTATTTATGGTATTTTCAAGACCCTTAGGCTGAGAACACATCAGATTAGATCAGATTGACTAGGAACGAAAAGGGTTTTTCCTTGACTAACGAAACGAAAACGTTTTGTTTCGTTTCATTTGATCCGGTGTGTTCGCAGCCTAAAAGAGCCACATATAAGGACTTCTGTTCAATTACTCATTAATGACGCCCTTTTGCCATGCCTACTTTTCCAACTTTTTAAAAAAATTAAGTTAATCCCTAAAAAAGGGGAAAGTACAAAAATTTGGCTAAAGCGCACTATTCGGAGCACTACGAAAACACTTCGTCGTGCGTTGACGCCTTGAAATATGCTCAAATACATATGTACAATATTTCATCACGATATTTCAACTCGATTAAAAAACTGTTTACAGACAGACAGAAGGCAGGCAGAACCGACCAACAGAGAGAAAGACAAATAGACAAATAGACAGTCAGGCAGACAGACAGAAAGAGAGACAGACAGACGGACAGACAGCAGCCAGACAGACAGCCAGACAGACAGCCAGACAGACAGACAGGCTGGTAGGCAGACAGATAGACAGGCAAGCATGCAGAAAGACAGACACACATACAGACAGGCAGACAAAAAGACAAACAGACAGTCAGGCAGTCAGAAACCCAGAAAGAACAGAACAACACACAGACCAGAGATACAATCGTGCCTAACCAAATGAAAGACCTTATTAAAACAGAATTTTCTTATATAAACTTACCCGTAGCGTACTGTTATATAATGGGAACATATTCCATGCCTATTTCAATAGAATCTTTGAATAATTTTCAAATGAAAATCAAATAACATCCATCCGTTAATACTTAGAACGAACGACACAAAACAATATGTCACTTTCACAATATTATCTTAGCATGCTGACGTTCATTGCATTCATTCTCGCTTTCATTTTCAAATTACTCTTTTAAAATCCTCTTTCAATTCGATCTCTTAATGTCAATATTCAATTATAGCATCCGGCCATCGGCATCCGAAAGGGGAATCTAGGTCAAATAAAATTGAATTATTATTGAACTGAAAGGACATGCTTTGACGAAGAAAACGATAATTTAAACAAGTAAGGGTGTTATAGTCAGGCGAGCCTGACAATAGAATACCCGACACAGACACACATGTTCAAATAATTTTTAATATCAAGAGGTGTTTAAGGCCATTACGGGGCCCATATACCGACTTTTGTTAAATTTCTTAATGAAAACCGCCCCTTTGCCACGCCCACTTGTCAAATTTTTATGAATTCTAATCGGTATCTTAAATACACTCCAAATCCTAAGCTTCATTGAAATATTTGGAAAAAGTCAGATTTTGAGGCAGTTTTGGGATTATTGTGACATACCCTAGTACTCTGGAGGTACCCTTAATAATGGACTGACTTATCAAAGAAATTTTTGAAGAGGATGTTTATGGCTACAAAGAAAGCATAAGTGCCAAATTTCGTTCAAGTCCCATTTGAATTTCGGCGTAGGAGAAAATTTTCGAAAAACGCCCTTCTGCCACGCCCACTTTTCCAATTTTTGGAAATCATAATACTTGCCCTTAAGCATGTTCAAAGTTCAAATAACAAATTTCATCAAAATATCTTGAAAAATTCCGATTTTAGAGCAGTTTTTGTGATTTTCGTAACAGACCCTAGTACTAGAGGTACCCCTAAAAATGTTCCGATCGGGTCCATTCTCGAACTTGTTCTTACTCATAACGCCGTGAGCCTGCATACCAAATTTTGTCAAGATAGCTCAACTCCTTCGATAAGATAACTGTATACAGACAGACAGACGGACGGACAGACAGACGGACGGACAGACAGACGGACATGGCTAAATCGAATCTCCTAGTGACGCTGATCATTTCTACACATATTTTGTATGGTCCATCTCGACTGGTTCTGGGTGTTACACACAACCACACAAACGCAATATACCCTCGACACAGAGTGTGTCGGGTATAAAAAGACACTTAACCCGTTGCCAACTCATTCAAAAAAATTATAGCTAGTTTTGATTATGGTACGTCGAAAATGGAAAAATATTTGCCCCGAAATGCTCAAAAATCCAAGAACCTCAAAAATTTTCTGGCCCAAAATTCCTTTTAATGTCTAAACTTCTGTCTCTGTCAATAAAATTCAGTTTCCATGAAGGAGCAAACCAAATTAATAACAAATAAATTTTACCAAAAAATTTATTAATAACAAAATAAAATACTCTATAGTCGAATTGAGAAAAATCAAATATTACCAGAACTCCATTTTGTTTGCTCGCGAATTACAGTGTCACCTATCAAATTTTGTATGCAGCGCTCGAAAGCTTACAAGTTAAATTGTTCGCGATCGAACAGGAGCTCAACTATCTTTGTAGAGAGTTTTCTATACATTTCACACGCTTAACTTTACCTTTGATTTGTTTACATTTTTCTTGTCATGACTTGCTTTTTCGCGGTGAAACAAAAAAGTGAAACACTTGGGCTCAGAGTCTTCAACCTAGCGTAAACTATTTGAAGGTTTAAACTTTCAAATAATAGTCTTCAGGAGAGTTTCAACCAGGTTTATTGCTTTTATATGAAAATTATTTAAAATTTCAAACAAAGCCAAAGTATTTTTTTTTTTACTTAAACTGGCATGAAGACTGAAAGAATATATTCGAGAATTTCAACTTTCGAAACGGTTAAACCGAGTCGAAGACTGCGACCCTTAATGCGCCCTCTAAACTAGTTTCGAAACTTCTCCAAAAGTCAGAAAAATTGCAACTCTGATGTCATTTTAACAACATTGATGACAAGATTAATGAAAGCGAAACCCCATATAGCAAGCTTATGTCGCATTTTTTTTTATATGGAGTTTTTCAGTGCATGCCTGCTCGATCCGGCCTTGAACAAAAAAACAATTTCCTTAGTGCCTTGGAAAAAACCTTTCAACAAAAAAAACCAATTTTGCTGTTTTTTTTTTTTCTTATATATGTACATATGTACATAAAACCACTGAAAGGAGCTCTAGAAATATAATGGCTTCAGCTCATACGATTGCTATTCTATACAATGAAACCCTGCCCAAACTGCCAGGTGCGCGCCTGCAGATTTTCGAGGTTTTCCTGTTTTCATCTTTACACTTTTTAGGGAATACCCTTATTAGCTTTCCTTAAAAGGGTCGCCTTCCCGAAGGCTCAAAAATGAAACTTCCAAATGTATAAAACCTACAACAGAATAAAGTTTCAAAAAGTTTAAAATGCTAACAGGAAACCAGGCATCCTTTACTTTTTGGTTTTTATTTATTTACTTTTTTTTTCGTCTATCAGCCGTTTAAACCGCTTTAGGCTTGCAGAAAAACTATATATTATAATATGCATAGCGACTTAAAATAAAGACAGTAAGACGTAACTTAACCCAGTTCATTTAATATTATAAGTAAAAAAAATTTTGTTCGTTTAATTGGTTTTTGCTTTCGAACATTCGTTTGCTACGCATAAGTATATTTATCTTGCGGACATTGCCATCAGATGAGAAAGGTGCACGTCTTTAAATAAACTAGGTTTATTGCCATTTTTCTGACGAGATCTCAATGCACATTTATCACTAAATTTGTTTGGCCTTTTAAAGATGGAAAAAAATGTTTGGAAAATTACACAGCCCTGCAAAATTGAAATTTAATTGAGTTGAAGTGGTGGTTCTATTAGCGAGCCTGACAATAGAATACCCGACACAGATACACCTTTTCAAATAGTTTTTCATATCAAGAGTTATTTAAGGCCATAAGGGGCCCCATAAACCGACTTTTGTTAAATTTCTTTATGAAAACTGCCCGTTTGACACGCCAACTTTTAAATTTTTGTTTAATTACACTCGGAGGCTCAAATAAGTTTCATTAAAATATTTCGAAAAAGTCCGATTTTGAGACAGTTTTGGGATTTTTGTGGCAGACCCTAGTACTGGAGGTACCCCTAAAAATGGTCCGATCGGGTCCATTCTCGAACTTGTTCTTACTCATGTCCACGTGAGCACGCATACCACGAGATAGCTCAACTCCTTCGATAAGATAACTGTATACAGACAGACAGACGGACGGACAGACAGACGGACATGTCTAAATCGAATCTCCTGGTGACGCTGATCATTTCTATATACATACATTTTGTATGATCTATCTTGACTGGTTCTGGGTGTTACACACAACCACACAAACGCAATATACCCTCGACACAGAGTGTGTCGGGTATAAAAAGCGACCAAACAAGTGTAGCGTGACAGTGATTAAAAGAATTCGACGTATACGTAATGTTACTCCCTGCTCAACTCTATACAAATCACGTTGCTCATACGTCAGGTATGGGATACATATGGTCAAATTCGCGGGAGAGTAAACCAGAGAATTTTTTGTGTGTTTTTTAAATTGCGTGAAATAGATATTATTCGGGTTCGGGTAATTTCATTTTTGAAATGTTTTTTTGTTTTAATTTGCCTGTTTAAACGATTTTTGCTCATCACTTATTTTTCAATTCGTACGTGTAGCGTGGCAGTGATTTTCATGTGGCCTGAAACTGCTCAGATTTATGGTCATATGTAGTAGTTAAATGATTTTTTACCCAAACCAAAGGGTTGTTACTTTGCTTTGATCCATTATCTATAATATATATTAGTTGTAGTAAAAAGAAATCCATTTTTCTATTTTTGCATTAAATTGAGGGCTTTATTTAAGATAGTTAGAATGACCCGATTTAGGTCAAATATGCGCCGTTTTGTTCGATAACTTGTTGCCATTTTAAAGGTTATTTCATTATGCCTCTCTCATAGAAGCCCTCGTTCCTATTAGCAAAAAATTGAGACAGTCGAATTTCAGAAGCCTCTCTTGAAGCGAATGTTTCACCAGCAAAATTGTTTGCCATGGACAGGAACAGATGGTAATCACTTGGTGCCAGGTCCGGACTATAAGGTGGATGCAGAAGAACCTCCCAACCAAACTCCCGGAGCTTCTGGCGAGTCACTATCGATGTGTGTGGCCTGGCGTTGTCCTGATGGAACACAATTCCTCTCCTATTGGCCAAAGCTGGCCGCTTATGGGCGATTGCTTCCTTCAGACGGTCCAATTGTTGACAGTAGAGTTCCGAGTTAAGAGTTTTGCCGTATGGGAGCAGCTCATAGTAGATAATTCCCTGCCAATCCCACCAAACACACAGCAAAACCTTCCTGGCCGTCAATCCTGGCTTGGCCACCGTTTCCGCCGGTTCACCGTGTTTCGACCACGACCGTTTTCGCTTGACGTTGTCGTAAGTGACCCACTTTTCATCACCAGTCACCAACCGCTTCAGAAATGGGTCGATTTTGTTGCGGTTCAGCAGCGATTCGCAGATGGAAATTCGGTCTATGAGGTTTTTTTGCGTTAACTCGTGTGGCACCCATACATCGAGCTTCTTTGTGTATCCAGCCTTATTCAAATGGTTCCAAACGGTTTTTTGTGCAATCTTTAGCTCTTTTGCAATCGAAACAGTGCTAACATGACGGTCGGACTCGATAATTTTCATGATTTAATGGACATTTTCGACAATTGGCCTTCCAGTGCGTGGTGCATCCTTGACATCGAAGTTACCGGAACGGAATCGACGAAACCAAAATTGCGCATGATTGGCTGTTACAGTATCAGGTCCATAAACGCTATTCACATTTTCAGCCGCCTGGCTTGCGTTTTCTCCCTTATCGAAGAAAAACTGTAAAATGTAGCGAATTTTCTCTTTGCTGAGGTCCATTTTTGACAAGCTCTCAAACAAAACTGAATCAATCAATCAAAAAAGTGTCAAAAAAGCTTTTTTAGTAGGAACTGTCATCTTTCTAATGCCCCCTGGCGGAACACGATCGGACTTATACAACGCGAGATGCAGATAAATAACGCCATCTATTGGAAAAATAATGGATTTCTTTTTACTACACCTAATATAAAGGAAAACGATATGGATTGCGTAGATTTGCAGAGTTTTGAGAAAATATACATCAGCCTTTGAACACACTTCCAAAATTTTGTAGCGTGACAGTGCAATGAAATCGGTCATAACTTTAAGGGAACGTGTCCAAACTACGTGAACCATTTTTTACTACTTTTTACCCCCCTCCCCCCCCTCGGTGACAATCCGTAGAATAATTTAAGTGACCAATTTGTCCAAGTGTAGTACTTTCAGGACCCCCTCCCCCCCCTAAAAGGGTCACGTAGTTTGGACACGTTCCCTAAAATTATAAAAGTTACAAAGAATTTTCAATATACAAAATTAAGTCCTTGGTAGTCCCCATAATATATGCTAAAATATTTCCATCTTTAATAAACAGTTTCAAAAATATGAGCTGAAACATCGGACGAATGTAGCGTGACAGTCAAAAACTTTGACCATATATTTTTGAAGAAAATTCATGCTGCATTTTCTTTTATCGGCCTAGATAAAAAAAATCGCATGCGTATAAAATTTTCTTACATTTTTTATTTCAAATCTGTTCTTTGCCAAACAACAAAATGAGATACTATTTTTGAAAATCTATGGATAATTTCCATAGCTATAATTATTTAAGTGAGGCAGTAAAAGCTATACAGATAAGCAATGAACTTTAAAAACTGAAGCCCTAAAGTATGCAACATGTTTTTAATGGTCATGTGATCTATTTCCCAATGGGTCTATATTGACTTCAGCATAATAAAATGGAATTTATTGTTGTAATCCACCTTTCCAAAATTCCTTTATACGATTGAATAAATATTTACGTATCTTCTTTCTTTAACATCTTTAGGTTCTCGGCATCATTCTGTTTACTCGCGTTTCGGATAAGAAGGCTTTGTTTTTTTTTTCTTCTTCTTGTTCTTCTTTTTCTATTTTTGGTTTGTTTGTACGAATTTGTATTTGTACCTCCATCAGAGCCGGGTGTGATCAGTTACTAATCCTTGTTTGGGACCTCTTAAACTGCTTGTTTAGGTAGGTTTTGACTACAAAAACTCATCATCCAAGGAAATCCAGAAAGGTAAACAGGTCACAGGGAAATTGTTTCGAAAGCAAATAGCGAAAAGATTACGTCAACAAATGGAAAGTGACAATCCCGTGGCTTTAGGCCAGCAGAGTGTGTCCAAGCAGTGAAGAAGTCGAGCCAAAAGGCGAAACAAAAATCGATTATATAAGTGTGCTCGAGTCCTGCTGAGTGCAGAGCAACTTGTATTTAAAAAGCGATATAAAAGTCAATATTGAGGAAAGCGAATCAACTTCTCGATTAGAAGCCATTGGGAAAAGTTTGCCTCCTTCTCTCAACCGTTGCGTTTTGTTGTCTTACATATCCTGGCATCAAAGCAATATGGTCCAAATTATTTGGCTCAAAATAATAGCAAAAACCAGCAGGAGTAACAACAAAACAAACAAAAGAAGAAGAAAAAGCACACAAACCTACCATTTTTTTTCTTCTTTTTTTTTTTTGAGGTTCGTATCGACGCATGGAAGCAAAACAAGAAAATGAAAACATGAAGCATCATCATCATCAGCATGAGCAAAAGAAGTGAAAGCACAATCAACACCAGAGCGTATCGATTTATGTAAGTATGTATGTCAGAAATCGTGCTCGAATTGATTTCAATTAATTTGCTCGTGAATGGTGTGTGACATCTGCTCCCGAAATTGGACTTTCAGATTTCCCAAAGTCCGTCGAATGCCGCTTTCCAAAATCACTGAGATCCTTAATGAAGCTGAAAGCATTTACTCATGCCCACTATGTCAAAAAGCCTAAAGGAAAACTCCGTCCATCTATTCTTCAGGACGTTACTTTTCGCTTTGCCATCAATATGCTACAAATGGCTTTACAATTCGTCGGTTTACTTCGAATCAATTCTTAGCTTAGAAGCAAGGACGAGAGATAGGGCGAAAAAAAACAGCATTAAAAAGCATAACGAAGTTTTTCTTTTTCACTTTCAAAGCGGGACTTTTTTTAAAAAATTTATTTCCTTTTCTTGGTAAAAGCAATATAATAGAGACACCGAATATTGATAGCTTCGGCCTATAATCCAAGGCAATCTTAATCCGCATACACATTTCGCTGCCCTTCGTTCGTTTGCCGTACTTTATTTTTTAATTAGCCGGAATACACATGAAAACAAGAGTTCTTATCTTCTTTCGAAACGTAAGCAACCATATCCTTTAAAATACATCTCTTATTATGGAATAAAACGTTATCTTGCCGGCCATATTAAATTTGATGTCCCAAAAAAGATTGGACGTTTTTTGTCCTCATTCTATTTCTTTTTCTCTCTCTTTCTCTCCCTCATTCTCTTTCTCTCTCTCCCTCTCTCTCTCTGTCTCTCTCCCTCTTTCTCACGCTACATTGTTCCATTTAATGCGGTCAAAATGGAAAGTGGAAACCTCATAAACGTTAAGAGTTCAAGTAATTTTTTTATTTCCTCGTTTTTATTTGCAGTAAATGTTTAGCATAAGTACACAATACCCAACCCGAATATCCCTCTGGCCCCAGTCGCAGTCCCATTCATGTTTCATGTTCAACTTCGAGCCGAAATCATCGCCGCCGCCCCTTACGCTTACGCCGCTCAAGACCATCAACATTACAATAAGGACCAGGAATTCCCGCCTAAGAATAAATCAATTCTTTCCAAGTTGGACTTTTATGAACCGTCCGCGAGGCACAGAAATATGCAAACGATAAATATCTCCGCTTCATTGAATGGAATACCTTTGACTTTTCTTTATTAGCAAACCAAAAAGTGAAATTGAATAATTATCATTATTCATTTTGTGGTCCTCCGAAAGCAGAGGGAAAAGAAAAATAAGAAGAAAAAAATCCCCCAATAAATAAAGAAACAAAAAACTTCAAAAGAATCATATCCGGAAACCAAATTGGAACAACAATCACCAATGAAAAACTCATTTGAATATTGACGGCAATGTTTTCAACGCCAAAAGTGGACATTTTCTTAATATGAGTATCATTTCCTATTAAGTAAGTTAGCTTAAGAACTCTTACATCATTTATTTTGTATCGAACAAATTGACTTCCTTTTGAGATTCGGCTTTTATGCAACGGTCGCCCTTAATTATTGAGTACACTCTCTCTATCTCGCTCTCTATCTCGCTCGGTCTATCTCGCTATCTTTATCTCATTCTCTCTATCTCGCTATTTTTATACCGCTCTCTCTATCTCGCTCTCTCTATTTCGCTCTCTCTATTTCGCTCTCTCTATCTCGCTCTCTCTATCTCACTCTCTCTATCTCGCTCTCTCTATCTCGCTCTCTATCTCGCTCGCTCTATCTCGCTATCTTTATCTCACTCTCTCTGTCTCGTTCTCTCTATCTCGCTCTCTCTATCTCACTCATTCTATCTCGCTCTCTCTATCTCGCTCTCTGTCTCGCTCTCTTTATCACTATCTTTATCTCACTCTCTCTATCTCGCTCTCTCTATCTCGCTATTTTTATCTCGCTCTCTCTATCTCTATCTCTCTATCTCGGTCTCTCTATCTCACTCTCTCTATCTCGCTCTCTCTATCTCGCTCTCTGTCTCGCTCTCTCTATCACTATCTTTATCTCACTCTCTCTATCGCGCTCTCTCTATCTCGCTCTCTATCTCGCTCTCTATCTCGCTCTCTATCTCGCTCTCTATCTCGCTCTCTATCTCGCTCTCTATCTCGCTCTCTATCTCGCTCTCTATCTCGCTCTCTCTATCTCGCTATCTTTATCTCACTCTCTCTATCGCGCTCTCCCTATCTAGCTCTCTCTCTATCTCGCTCTCTTTATCTCGCTTTCTCTGTCTTCCTCTTTTTGTCTCGCATCCCATTAAAAGTCAAGAAAATTTTGCATTTCACCTTGATCTTGCTATTCGGCGAATAAAATGTAATGGAGATATCGTTGTACATACATACCTAAGTCACATGGCCGAACGAATATCCCACAGACAGTGATAAGAGCATTGCCCAGGACACATATATAAGAATATATAGGTACGCACAAATATATGTATGTACATAATATATAAATACATATATGTATGTAAAAATATCCTTTCGTTATCCTTTCAATAAGTAAGCATTCTGCATCAAGACCTCAATAGACACACATGACACAAGCCAAGATAGACATTGTAATTCAATACAAAACGTTGCTGTTACTCTCTTCCAAAACTGAGACAAAGGGGCTCTGATTTGATGCGTTGTGACAGTGATTAATTGACAACCTTAGTTCAATGGATAGCGTCCAATAGCTGATGCCCCAAGGAAGCTGTTAGGGTCAAAAAACTAACAAAAGAACAAAAACAAACGCCCAAACCATTGTGAAACGTAACGCCGGGGCTGTCAAAGTCAACATTTCGTTTACAGTTTGGTCGGAAGTGTAAAAAAGTGCATTTCCGCGGTTTTGAAGCAAATTTTAAGCAAACAAAAAATCTACGATTGCTATTTTTGGGAAATCGAACCTTCAATTTTGGGTAGTTATTGGCTCAAAACAGGAAAAATAATTTGAATAAAGTGATAAAATGTATTCTACCACATTTTTTTTTTTCAAATGCATAAAATTACAGCATTTTTAATATTTACATGCAGAGAAAAAATATCACATACCCAATTATATTTTGCAGGCGTTACATATGTCATTGGGTATGATGTAATTATATTTTCATAACTACGTCCAATTATATATTTCATTAGCTGCAATTACATATATATGTAATTGTATAAAATGATTATATAAAAATTAATTCAATTACATATATAATTCCGTCCTATTACATTTGTAATCGCCTGCAATGATATATGTATGTAATTGTATCAAATGATATACATACAAATAATTGCAATTACATATATACATAATTCCGTCTAATTAAATTTGTAATCCCATGAAATTTTATAATATATTCTATATAATAATATAGGAAGGGGCATTCTCCACGATTGGGCGGAATATATTTCACCACGTCATATGCCAGGTTCACCAGCCCCTTGGAGTGCCTAAGGTTTTTGAAAATTCAATCACATTATATACGATCGAAAATATAAACCATTTGAGAAATATACGAACAAGCTGTAAAATGCATACAATCTTACACCAATGCTTTAAATGGTAAAAGTAATCAGATGTAATTACATATTTGTTCAGAACACAATTACATATCGACCAGTTTATTCAAAAACCTCGTAAGTACAATTAATGGCTTATATTTTCTACATAACAGTAAACATTTACAAAATACGATCTCGAGTATATTTGTTAATTGTCTGTTAATAATTTGGTTTAAATTTTTTAATAATATACGGTTATATAGCAGCTGTATTCAGTTTTTTCAGTTTTTCTCAAAACTATGATTTTGTACTTACGAGGTTTTTGAATAAACTGGTCGATATATCGCGCACTAATCACTAAATCAGCACAACTCAAAATTTTGAATTTCTCGGGCAAACAGCCTACAACTCTCGACGCCTGTAAAATCGATTTTTTTTCTAAATTTATATTATTCTAAATTAACTGCAGAATCAATAAATATCAATATTAATTTTCCAAGTGTTCCTTTTCCTGCAGTAAAATATTGGCGAACATGAAAAAATTGATTCAAAAAATTTTGAATTGTGCCGGTTTAGTGATAAGTGTGCGACATGATAAATTTAAATGCAATAATATAAGTAATTGAGCACAATTCGTATTTTTCATTTTCTAATTATACTGTAATTGGCTCCAATTAATAACGCAATCGGGGCAAGGCTCCAATGACATATGTAATTGGTTACAATTATATTTCGGGCACTTATTTCTCTCCGTGCAAGTAAAGTTTCAAATGTGAGTTTAAGAAAATTTATTTTTTTAAGATAGTTCTTAAAGATTTTTTTTCTCTCTCTCTCTTTTCAAATATTTTACAAATCAAATTTCTTACTGCCAGTGACTGATACTTAATCTTAGAAATGCTTTCTTATCGTATCAGGATCTCCACTCAAACTAAATAAATAAATAAATTAAAAGTGCTTAAAAATTCATAAACATTGATGTCGTCGCTTTAATAATAAAAAATCAAACTTTGCGACATTATATTCAATTTTGCGAAATAACTCGAATCAAAAAATTGTTTTTTCATTTCAATTAATTGCTTTACTCGTATGAGACGAATGAAACGTATACTAAACCTTTTTCAGTTTGATTCCAGAAAATGTAGCAATGATTTCCGAAAGCATAAATTTGATTTCAGAAACACAACATGGACTTCAGAAATGCTAAAATTGTATTCAGAATCGTAATTATTCCGAAGTGTAATTTTCAATTCAAAAAGAACATTGATTTCAGAATGTGTTAATTTGATTTCAGATCCGTTAGTTTGAATTCAGAAATATAACATTGATTTCAGAAAGCGTAAATTTGTTTCAGAAAGCGTAAGTTAAAATTGAGAAACGTAAGTTTGATTTCAAGAAATATAACATTGATTTCAGAAAGCGTTAAATTGATTTCAGAAAGCGTTAATTTGAAATCTGAGGAGTAAAATGAATTTGGAATGCGTTATTTTGAATTCAGAAATAGAGCATTGATTTCAGAATGCATTAATTTCATTTCAGAAAGCGTAAGTTTGAATTCAGAAACAGAAACATTGATTTCAGAAAGCGTAAAGTGATTTCCGAAAGCGTAAGTTAAAATTCAGAACAATATATTTTATATATGTATTTACATTAAAGTATTTTTTTATGTAAATAGGTTTATATGCCCACTTGCATATCATGCAACGCAAGTGCATCTGCCTGGAATGTAATGCTGTGATGTAGGCCTGTGCCAGTCTCCTCGAAACGTTAATTAATTGCCTACGTCAATGAGCCCTTCCAAGTACTGAACGCTGCTCAGAAACCAGGTCTAATTGGACTTCTGAATTATCATATGGCCTTTTACAAAGTCATTATTTTGGACCATATTTCTCAATGATTAACATTGGGATTAAAGATTATTTTTATATTTACAACATGACTTATTTCTAAAGTTGAATATTTACGCTATTATGATATCAAATTTACGCTTTCGAAATCATATTTTAACCGCTTTCTGAAATCAAATGTTCTGATTATCTGAGATTCAAATCTTACGCTTTCTCGCAATGATAATTAACGCATTTCTTGAAATCAATGCTGTATTTCTGAATTCATATAATAATCGCATATTGCAAATTCAAATTTTACTCTAGATTTCAAATTAATTCGCTTTTTGAAATCAATTTAACGCTTTCTGAAATCAATGATTTTTTCTGAAATCAAACCTACGTTTCAATAATTCATTAACTTACGCTTTCTGAAACAAATTACGCTTTCTGAAATCAATGTTACTATTTCTGAAGTTCAAACTAACGTTCTGAATCATGAAATTCTAATTTTAACAAACATTTTTGTTTAAATCAATGTTCTAGTATCCTGAATTCAAAATTAAACATTATCGTGGAACTCAATAGGTAATTTTACGATTCTGAATTCATTTAAATTCTTATTCAAATTTACTCTTTCGGAAATCAGTTACATTTCTGAATCATATGAAAAGTTTTAGAGCTGAGAAACAATCGATAGCACTATCGATACTCTCGATGGATTCAAACTATCGAAAACATCGGATGGTTTGCTTGAAAACATCATCAAGTAATAACAATTGAATATTGTCAGAACAAAAATACTTTTTTTTTGAAGTGCATAAGTTGTGCATAGCTAAAAATTAAAAAAAAATTCCGAAATGTCGCTTAAACGTTCGGCTGAATAAGGCGTAATTTTTGGGGCCCATTCAACCCACTGTGCGCCCAAATGAATTCGTTTGCTTTTTGAACGCCTCAGCTTTTCAATTTATTTTTTATATTTTATTTTTTTAATTTATTTTTTTATTATTATTCATTCTTGAATATTTCTGTGTGCTGTTAAGTCCGAAATTTTCTCGAAGACATGGGCTGTGCGTCCCCTGCCGTTTCGTTACTCAAAAAAACGATACGATTTGTATGGGCACTTGGTATATTTGCTGCGTTTTTCGCCTCGATCCGATGGGGAAACATATGGAAACCAAACACTGAGAAAAACTTCCACTCGAAAACAAAAACGCCAAATAAAATAATTTTACTTTCGTCAAAGAACACGGCACGCGACCAACAAAGCCTTATCAGGCAACAAATTTGTAAGAGGGGAAAATCAAGTTAGACAGAAAATCTTATGGGTGTTATAATCACATCTTTATTTTATACTTAAGTAGATATTTGCAAAATATATTTACATATTTACAAAACTCGTCGGCGTATGACATTCTTCGACAGCAAATCGATAAGGAATAATAAAAATGGAGTCCATTGACAATTTGATTTTTTTTTTTTTTTTTTTTTTTTTTTTTGTTCAAAATCTCTTTCTTCTTAAATGTTAGCTCAAAAAAAATATAAAAAAAGAAACGTGCCGCTCCTCGCGAATTGAGTCATAAAATTCATAGGCTATGAATCATAACAAAATAAAGATTTCGTGCTTTCACAATTGAGATTTCTTTCCATAAATGGCTGAGACTAATAAAATGAAATACAATGAAATAAAATGAAATAAGATGAGATGAGCCTTAATTCATAGAACGGAGAACAAACGCCGGCGGAAACGGAAACGGAAACAGAAACCGTTAGGCAAGCCATACACACACCCACATGAAATGTCATTAATCTGAATTTAAAATTTAAAGCAAAAATGCGCCATCGATAGACTCGTTCGCATGTTCTGCTCTCCGTTGTTAGCTTTTATTGTGTTCAAGCCGCCATCCGAGGAGAGAAGCACGAACGCATTCTTCCTAATCTTTATTTCATAGCACGGAATTTTTGGCGTGCTGCTTAGCACTTCACAAATCGTCGTTAAAATCTTTGAACATTTTTTCAAATTACTTTTTTTTCCCCCATTGTTCGAAAATTCGCCATTATTCATTTTTCTTTTATTTTCTCTCTTCTTTAAATTTTTTTTCTTTTTTTTTTTGGATTTTTTTCTCAATTCATTCATTTATTTTGGGTCTTTCATTCGGTTTTGAATGTTAATCACCATATTAGCTGAGCCTTAAGCTTGAAAATCGGTGCCAGCAGGAGACTTAATTAAATCGTTATACAAATTCTTGTACACAGATGTCAGCACTTCCATTTACTGGAACTTTTTTGATCTTCCAAATTGTCTTTGGTAAACAATCAAGCGAAAAATGTTCGTATTATGATTATATGTTCCGCCTTTATAATATCAGGGAATGTCCACTAAAAGTGCTTTTATATTTAAGAAGAAAATTTCCCAGACCTTGCGGACTGTGATCTCAAAAAATTCAGATTTCAAAGATGTTTTTAATTATTTTTCAAACAGAATGCAGTACTTGAAGACACTCCATTAAAATGATGCGATCAAGTCCAGTCTTCAATAATACGTCCCTGTCTCCCTGAATCGTAATGCCGATATTCGTCAAGACATTTGAATTCCTTCAATAACGGAACTGTTCGAATACATATAAACAAACAGATAGACGGACGGACATTGCAGGTAAATCGAGTCTCTTGATAAAGCTCATCATTCCCGTATATACATATATTTTAAAAAGGATCTAATTCAAATAAATATACAAATTATCCACGGTTAAACAAACGCAAAAGAATCTTCTAGATTCATTGATCTCGATTGGACGAAATTTTAGCACACTTTCTCTAGTCATGTGAACAAGTGATTATATACATACCCCTCACATAGGGACAATAGTATACAAAAATATGGCATAAGGCGCCGCTGCTTCTGTGTGAGTATTCTTCTTAATATAATATGTAGGGGAAAGTGGAACTTTTTGTTTTGGAGCACCGTTAAGTGAACAGAACTCATAATTTTTTCGTATTTAAACTTCCTATAGTAAAGAGTATGAAATAAGTAATCTTTTTGTCATAGACATTAACCGAAAATATTAACTTTCGTTAGAGTTATCGAGCTTAAATGATCATACAGAAACTGACAAAAATCAAAAATCGTGGGGAAAAGTCGGAAACTTTACTAAACCTTAAAAACTTAACACAATGTAGCAAATTAATCAATTCTGTATTTGAAGTCAAAGAAGGATCAACAAATACACCCAAAGAGTAAATATGAAAAATAAAAAAATTTTAAAATAAAAAATTTTTAGTTATAAACCCAATGTCTCTCTCTCTGTCTGTATACAGTTATCTTATCGAAGGAGTTGAGCTATCTTGACCAAATTTGGTATACGTACTCACGGGAACAAGAACAAGCTCGAGAATGGACCTTATCGGACCATTTTTAAGGGTACCTCTATTGTTAGAGTCTTTTATGAAAATCACAAAAACTGCTCCAAAATCGGAATTTTTCAAGATATTTTTAAGAAATTTGACATTTGAACATATTTTAAGGCAATTAATGTGATTTACAAAAATTCGAAAAGTGGGCGTGGCAGAAGGGCGTTTTTCGAAAATTGTCTCCTGCACCCGAAATTAAATTCATCCTATTCAAAAATTTTCTTCATCCGTCCATTATTAAGGGTACCTCCAGTACTGGGGTCTGTCACGGAAATCGCAAAACTGCCCCACAATCTGACTTTTTCGAAATATTAGAATGAAATTTCGAATTTGAGCGCATACTTAAGCCTCCGATTAGAATTGAAAATTGCGCATGACATAAATAAATTACCCAGAAGTCGGTATAATATACCATATTATGGCAACCCATATGTATATATATGGCCTTAAAAATCTCTAGAATATTCTTCCTTAATGGTCCTGTTTTTTGGGCGTGGTTTAAAAATTATTTAAACATATGCGGCTGCATCAGGTATTTTAATCTCAGGCTCGGCGGGCTATAACACCCTTACTTGTTTTTACTTTGGAAGTTTCGAGGTGCATGTAGCTGCTTGTTTTGTCTGTGTCTCTTTTGCGTATTCAAATTTATTTTTAGATTTCGGTGTGGGTCCAATTTCTTTGTGATTTTCTGTCAGCCAATTCACGCACAGATGATTTTGAATTCTGACTTTGAACTCCAAACAACAATTTATTTAGACTGTCCTCATCAAAGGTCAGTCAGGCGGGAGTATTGAAATTTATTTCATTTTATATATATACCATACCACATGGACATTTCCACAGAAAAGTCGAACGGAAATGAAAATTCCAAAGTTATTGAAAACAATTTTCGACTTTGTATTACCATAGTAAGCAGATAAAAAAAAAAAACTGAATTCTTCTATTTCAGAAGATTGGTGGTAATAGTCAGCTCTCATTTCGGGAAAACTGATGGCAATGTTGATTTTTTTGTTTTTGTATTTTTTTAAATAACTTACGCTAACTGTAATACCTACAACCTCAATAAGTAGAAAACTTAAAAGAATTTTTTTGGATTAAATATAATGACCTGAAAGCGACGTTATGATGTTACGACACATTTGGTGGAGAATAAATATCTCAGGCACACCCGCACTTTTGCCGGGTCCCCTTATCTTACACGACATTACACCTACAATGTAGGGATGGGCAATATGGGAAAATACATCGATATATAACGTATCGATATATTTAAAAAGCATCGAAATTGAAACGATACTATCGGGGGAGAAATATCGAGTTTTCGATATATCGACATTATAAATACCAATTAAAAATGACTATTGTACTAAAATACAGTACAGTGTACCTTCTGCTTGAGGAGAACCCTAAGCGGACACTACTCTAAACGGACAGATTTCAGGAATTTTCTAGTGCTCCTGCTTCTCAAATACTCTCCTGTTAAGCGAACACCTCTGTTAAGCGGACATATATATTTCGGTCCTGTAGGTGCCTGCTTAAGACAGAATACACTGTATATCTTTTTGACAAAATTGGAGTGTACAAAAGGACGTTTTCGAGTTCTCAGATGGAATGATAAGATATGATACGATATGATAAGACATTAACGATTAAAATGCCGCTTTATATCCAAGAGAAATACGTGTGAAGCACATGTTTACAACGACAGACATATATAAAATATCGCTTTCGATGTCGGGAAAGGTATATCGATGTACGATATATCGCCGAGCAAAAGTGTCGGCATAAATTTTCGATATATCGTTTTAAAAATATCGATGTTTTTTGCCCATCCCTATTTTTTTTTTTTTTTTATATAAATAAACGCCTATTTTCAGGGGCAGCACTCAGACTTCCAATTTGTCCATTGTACTGACCCCTGATGGCATGTTCTTTACAGGGTCTTTCCAGTTCTATGAATGAACTTTAGAAGACTCCTGAAAGATAAGGAAAGAGCATTCTTTCCGTATATGTCACAAGTACCGAATGCCATCAGTCTGCTTCGTGAGAATGTCGGACAGTCGAACAAATAATGCTCAGCCGTTTCCTCATCCTCCTCTCCGCAGCACAGGCAGTTAGCATTTTCGGTGACTCCTATCACCTTGAGGTGCTTTGCAAAAGCGCCATGCCCTGTGATTGCATTAACCAAAAGTCTGCAGTCTCCCCTAGGTAGGGACTGCAGAAATTTGGAAGATTTGCTACACAGAGATGGCAACATTTGCTTCGAGAACCTACATGTAGAAACATTTTGCCATTGCTGTGAACAGGTTAGGAAAACCCATTCCGCAACAGCCGTCCTTATGTTGGCAGTAGCAACTCCTATGACTGGTTCCGGACCAAGAAAAGGTGTATCAGATGCAAGTCTGGCTAGCTTATCAGCTTCCTCGTTGCCTTCAACACCAGCGTGTCCTCTCACCCATCTGAGCTGCACAGAGTTGAATTTACTGACGTAATTAACTCTATTTTTGCACTGTTTCACTAGATTTGACGAGACAGCAGGGTTAAGCATTGCCAGTAGCGCAGCCTGACTGTCACTAAAGACATAGATGCTTCTACCCCGCCATCTTTTATCAACTACATGATCCATTGCTTTAAGGATAGCACAAACCGCAGCCTGAAACACTGTCGCTTTGCTCCCAAGTGGAAAAAAGAGTTTCCCATCCCTACTACAATGTCAGATAAGTAAGACAAAGACGAACAAAAATGGATACTTCTTCGTTTTTTTATTTATTTATTTTTTTTATATAAGTATTTAAGGCGGATGGCTGTCAAGTGCTCCACCATGGAAATGCCCATATTCGATATCAGTTTTTTTGACAGAATTCATTGAAGGAAATCAAAGTAAAATGCATTTCTCATTCAATTGAATCCCATTGTATTTCATTCTCAATGACGAAGCCAACGTTTGGCTTTGGAAATAATTCCTGAATATAACTGCAAAACCGGATTGCATCATTTTTCGGCTGAATTGAAGCGTTAATATTTTATTAGAAATTTTATTGCATTTCCGTTCATAAAGTTCCTGCAGTTGACTGTTTCATATTTTTTTTTCTTTTTGTCCTACCTTTCCTTCTCGTTCTTCGACTCAATATGAGTTCTCTAGCTATTGAAAATCTCTCTATGCTGCGTAAGTGCATCATAATCATTCGAGTAGAGATCGAATTTCCGAAGAATTTTATTTTCGGACTCGAATCTTAAACGTTGACAATGAAATATCCATCCAAACTTCAATAAGCTACGATATTTTAAATTGAAATTCGTTTGAAATGATATCAAAATTAAATTTTATCCTTCAATGCATCGATAACGAAGATAGATTCAATTAAATTGAAAAATAAATTTGAAAATAGATATTTTCGATACAAGTGTCGAAATGATGCTTTTTTTCGCACGAGTGGTAAATGTTGTAAAATTTTGTAAAGCTGAGTTTCGACGAAAAATATTTTATGCAATAAGATTTCAAATTGGATTTTAACCTAAATTTAAGAAAACATATTTTTTTTGTTTTTTCTTTTTTGTGAAGAAATTTTTTATTTTCATTTGAGAGATTCATGTTTTGAAATTCTTTATTATACAACTTCGTAGTATGCTCTGCTTATTTTTGCGTTGTATTTTTTTAAATGCGTGCATTTTGAAATTTATTATTGCACATTGATGTCGAATTGCATAAAATTTTGTTTTCCCATCGTTTTGAAAGAGAAATAGAAATATTTACTTTCTATTAATATGGATTTTACAATTGAAATTTTAATCCATTCG
Organism: Chlorops oryzae; assembly: GCA_020466095.1. Lineage (NCBI taxonomy): Eukaryota > Metazoa > Arthropoda > Insecta > Diptera > Chloropidae > Chlorops > Chlorops oryzae. The sequence goes on along the minus strand of CM035806.1, from coordinate 154,319,783 downwards.
ATTTTTAGGGATTGAAAAATAGTCGTGTTCTTTCTCAGTTAGACCGAAAACTTTTTGCGATAGCGCTGCGCGACATAGCGTCGCGATGCTGCTGTGAGTGCGACACGCGCCACCGCACAGTGGGGCATCAGTGGAAAAAATACGATATTTCAACTTTTGAATTTCAAAATTTTAATGATTTACTTTTGTAAAGAAATGTTTGGATATGAGGAATTCAACATTCTTTTTTATGAAAATTGAACTTTTTTATTAAAAAAAAAAAAACTAACAAAAGTCAAGGGAATGTTTTTCATTCAATTTCAGATTAAAATTGTAGTCCAAATCAGACCTGTTAAATCCCGATTAAGATTAATAATCATGAATTATTGTTCTTTTTTTAATCCATAATCATTATTAATTTAACTTCTTGAAATTTTTGATTATTAATGATTGCGATTACCAAATAATCGTGAAATAATCAGGATTATTTCAGATTAATGAAAAAAATCAAAAAATAATCAAAAAAATAATCCCGATTATTTTTAGATTACTTTTGAATATTTTTGATTTTTTTTGATTATTTTTGATTTTTCCTGATTATTTTTGGGTTTTTTGATTTTTTTTGATTATTTTTGATTTGTTCTGATTTTTTAAAATTAATTTTAATTATTTTCAATTTGTATTTGAATAACATCGTTTTTCTAAAGTTTCCCTATAGTCCGTGGGACCGGCAACGGACAAGTGAATTCACCGGCCACCTGTGGTTAGGACCCCCCTCGTCAAACCACCGGCAATACTTTCGAGAGGCGAATTTTACATTGCGATGTCATAGGCAAGGACATATGGGCCCCTCGCTGTACTACATTTAATTATATTCAATTACAAATTGAAAATAATTAAAATTAATAAAAAAAAATCAGAAAAAATCAAAATTAATCAAAAAAAATCAAAAAACCCAAAAATAATCAGGAAAAATCAAAAATAATCAAAAAAAAAATCAAAAATATTCAAAAATAATCTAAAATTAATCGGGATTATTTTTTTGATTATTTTTTGATTTTTTCTGATTTTTTTCATTAATCTAAAATAATCATGATTATTTCATGATTATTTGGTAATCGCAATCATTGATTAATATAGGTCATACAAAAATAATCATTAAATAATCACTATTTCACTCATAAGAAAAAAATAATCTGATTAATTAATCATTAATTAAATAATCATTATTTAACAGGTCTGGTCCAAATAGAGAACATTTTTTATGTGAAAATCCAAAGCTATTGCCTTTGTTTTTTTTTTTTTTTTTTGCGGAAATATAGCAATTACTCTTTTATGTAGAAAAAAAAATTATTAAAATTGGACAATTAGAATAATTATTATAATTTGCCAGAAATTAGAGTAAAAAATATCAACTTCTAATTTTTTGTTGGAAAAGAACTTTATGTGCTTTGCCTAGCCCTCTTACTATATACAAATGAAAGGTACGAGTCTATACTTTCAATCTAAACAAAAAAATTCACCTTCTAATACCTTTTCTGTAAGTAACATCGATTTGAATTTCAAAAGTCACACCAATATTTCATACAAATGCTCAATAAGACAAAAAATGGGGCATACTTTTAGGTCTTATGTAATTAAAACATGGAAAGATTTATAAATGAAACATTGTTTTTGTTTACGAATATGTAGGCGTAACGAAATTTAATAAAATTTCAATGTAAAAAAACATATTTAACATCAATACCTTTCTATGACACACTTTGACTTGGCATGCTTTACTAGAAAAGCGAAATGCAATTGTGAGATATTTTCGGTGATTTCGAAGGCTAATATCGTTTGCGGAATGCTGTTGAGGGTATTATCTTCTTTTGAATGGAGACAGCCAATGTTTAAGCTCTGGGAAAAATTTTAAATTCTTTAATTTCTGTGAAAATTCCATATAATGCTAGATAGGAAATAAAAACATGTAAAATATCCAACTTTCGATGGGCGTTAAACCCAAAGTAGGCGTGGCGGCCCCAATATTTTTAGCTTTTTTTGTTTTGAGGAGAACTCAATTAAGAAGTGTCCCGAATTTCAAGTCCCTAGGTCAAAAAATAAAAATTTTGACTTGTGCACTTATATGGAAGGTGGGCGTGGCAGTGAGCGGATTTCCAAGATTTTTTCAAAATATCTTAATTTAGGCCACAGAAGTGTTTCTGCAAAATTTCAATGCTCTACGACCTCTCCTTCTATTTTTTTCCAAAAAATATATGGAGCGGCCCCACTGTGCACCGCAACATGTGCTTACGGAATGAACATACATACATATTATTGGTTCGCACTTCATCGAAACGGGTCCGTCAGCTGCAGTTTTCGCAGCTATAATTGAATGCAAGAGAACACGCTCTCTACATTATTGCCCGCGTGTTTTCTTTTCTGCCCTGCATGCTCATCTCCTGTCTGCCTTCCTGTGTGGCTACATGGTTACCAACCTACCGCTCGCTTGTAACCAGAGCGTTCTATAAATAAAAATTCATTAATTTTTTCATTTTTTCTCTCAGAAACTTTGTTGCGATACGTTGTACCACTTTTCTATTGTTTTTCGCGCTGTTATGAGAGAAATATATGGAAACTCATTTTGCTTACAAAAAAAAAATTTTAATTTTAAAATCATATAAAATAGTGAAGAGCAGATGTACCCAGAAATTGAAGCGTGCAAACATTGTAGCCCCGACGAAGCCAACTTCAATAAATGTAATCTGGCAGAAGGAATTTTCGAAATCCTTTTCTATTACTGACCACCACATTTCTTCAAAATCTGGCGATTTTGTAAACCATTTTAAAGAATTTACCTTCTTCATTCAGCCTCCGTGAGCTAGCTGCTGCCACACCTACCTCTCAATAACGAATTATGCCAAAGGAGAACCTCTACATAATGGATCCTTTCAATTGAAAAGACACAATTCCAGAAAGAACAAATAAAAATTCATATATCCGAAGGCATAGAAATCTTTTTAGAAATTCTATTGTTGATCTGTTGAAATGCTGAAGTTTTATCAAAAACTCCTTCTTACGAACGAATTTTTTGGCATGATGAATGTATATATTATATATATATATATATACAAATACCTTTTATTTCATTGAGATTAACTATATCGAGGTGGGACTGTTTGCGCGTGCAATCAATTAGGCAGGTTATGCCCGACGTATGAGTGGTGAGCATTTTCGAAATTACGTTGCACGAGAATCCTTTTGCTTGCGGTTAATATATTGGATACACATCCCGAGAGCAGAAAACAAATTGAACTTTTATCTATCAAAGCAAATGATAATACTACATAAACGGACATTTATCGAGATACATATATATAAACTTACATCCCTGCAGTAAACAGTTGGACAATTACCTGAAAAGAACCAGTACTTTAACCAGAACTAGAACAAACAGTGCAATTATTGGATAAGCTTCCACCATAAGTTCATTAAAGTTGAACTACAAGTCAATCAATAGCGTCTGAACATAAATGCTTCTTCTCATGATGTACTTATGGAAAAAGTGGGGGGGAAAAATCAACGATTCTAGTACATTTTCTCCGTAAACAGAACTAGTATTTAATGTGGTGCAAATTTAACCAATTGCCTATAAAAGTACTAGAATAATTCTGGTGCATACCTACTGCTCTAGTGCTTTCCTGTACGGATATTATACTGATTTTCTACAGAATTTTATATGGGCAAGGGTATAGAAAAGAAGTAGCACTGGTGGCTTTTGCACTAGTAAAATACTAGCACAGCACTAGTTGAAATTACTTCAGGGATGTAAATTTGGATATACATAATGTATTGCAAGTTCAATATAGGCAATATTATCTGCTTTTTTTACGCAAATAAAAATTTGAAAGTGAACTTACTTTTACACGGCAGTTAAATACGTAATTGAAACTTTTCAATATTCTTCCCGCTTTCAATAAATACAATTGTGGCAACATATTATTCATATTTTTGCATGGGTTAGCTATACCAAATCAAAAAGATCAAAAATAATCAAAATTACAGTTGAGCACTTGGAGCTTTAATTCGAATAATTTGTATTCACGACTTGTTTTCGACAAAAGACAAATTGCGAAGCAACATTTAAAAAAAATTGTAAAATTAGATAAATTACCACATGTAAAAGATAGAAAAATCGCTCAAAAATAATAGCACTTTGGACTGTTATTTACGAAAAAAATAATTAATCAAACTTTAAACGACCTATTGACGTATTTTGTTTTTTTCATTTAAAAAAAGATTTAAATTGAATAAAAAAAAATCAATTTTATTTAAATTTTTTTAAAATAGTGTTAATATTCGAACGTTACTTATATGCAAATAAAAATTAAACTACCGTTGAGGTGTTGAAATTTTATTTTGTAAATTTTAGAAAATTTTATGGTGAAAAGAAAATAAATTTTATTTTGAAAAAAAATTTCACCATTTGAAAAGGTAAATTGGCCGTTACTTCTCTTACATAAGGATTTAACGGTGTCCTGATTTAATTGGGAATGCACTTGGCAAATAAGGCGCCAGTAAACGCGGAAAACAACGTAAAAGCAATATACATTTGAAAAGAATGTACCGTACTTCCACCTATTAAGGACTTAACTGTGTCCTGATTTAATTGGTCCATGCACTGGCCTCGTAATTCGCCAGTTAAGACGCGCTCACACAATAGTGGTCTCATGCAGGTTCGCAATAGCCTTCGTAATTTTGCGATCGCAAATTTTCCGACGCTTGAGCGACCCTTCGAATATAATTAATTAAAGCTTATCTATTTCACTGCTTCTTTCTTTTTCAAATTAGGTTTAAAACCATTTGTAATAATCATAGCTTGTCAAACGCGATTGGCTGTGTATGCCACCAAACATGCGAACTCTAGCTTAACGACATTCGCAAGCAAAAACCAATGGGAAAGTTTGTCAGCTTCGTAAAATTTCTTCATAAATTTTGACATTTCATTTCCATTTCGCAAAGTTTCCACTTCGTAATTGCGAAACTGCATGAGACCATATATGATCGGCAATATACCTGTCAAATTCCATTTCGTAGTCCTGTCAAATTTGGATTGGAACATGCATGGTCATTTTTGCATTCACACGACACATATGAATATTTATTTTATTTATAATATTTATTCGTTCAGTCTACAGATAATATGTCATGTCGATTAATTCCTTTGCCGACTCCATTTCGAGCAATTTTTATTGTTATACATACGATTATCAAATTAGTTTGAAAATCGAATAAAGGAAGATGCACAGCCATGTGGCTCGGTCATATGTATCGACATTCTTGCATTCACACGACATGCCAGCTTCGCTTGTGGCATATTTGACAGGTCATATTGCTCGATACATATTGTGTGAGAGCACCTGTAGGATTCATCGATGAACTGCTGCATATTTCCGTAGTCAAAACGCAAGCAGCTCTTAAAAGCAATCCCAATTCTACTTCAATTAGAGGTCGAACTTAAGAGACTCGGCTACATTCACGGATTTATTCGTGACGTGTGCCGTGCCGTGCCGCGGTCAGAATCGTAAAGAAGTCAATCATATTATACCAACGAGGGAAAAAGAAACTCGAACGTTACTAGCTTCATCCAGCCTTTGGAGCTTGATTTTTTTTTTTTTTTTTCAATTCATTAGAATTGGAGTGCTTTACGCAAACTGCATGAAATAAATTTTCAAGTCACTTAACTCAATTAAAATCACTTCCCGCTTTTCCTTTCATTCGCCATTTAGAGTTGTTATTGCAACAATTTTGTTTTTCTTTTGACCATGAACCCCCCTGAAATATTTTAAGAGTGCATTCAGATTACTGTGGAGAATCGAAGCAAAACAATTTTATTGCCGGCCTGATCCGACGAATAAATTCAAGTTATTCGGTTCCAAAAAATAAAATATAAATAAAAATTAAAAAAAAAAACAATGCAAAACAAAATGAAATGAAAAGCGAAAACTTGAAAAATTCATGCCTTTCGATTGTGTTTGAACTGAACTGAGTTGGACCAAAGTTCCGTTCTCATCTCGATCGCGCTCTTTCGGCGTATCGCGTCCTCGAAAGTTTTTTAATTCACTTGAGCCATTAAGCTGCACGGAATCAAATTGTTCGACTGCCTTCGCAATCAAGAGGGAACCGATTGAAACGTGAAAGTTGCTCGGATTCCCACGAATATTTGTAATTCCCAAATGCCGCTGTTTGTGTGCGTGCGCCCGTTTGTGTGTGTGTTGTGTTGGTGCGTGTGTCGACGGAACTAAGGAAACTTTCGAAAGGGCCGCGAATGGAGGAAGTTTATTCAAATTGATTCATTTCGTATTAATGCACTTGATTTGCTTATCGCAGAATTCTCTTCACTTAAAGTGTTAGGATTTCAATGTGGGCGCGCCAGAACAAGAGGCGAATTTTAGCTACAATGACCACAAAATCAAGTCGAACAAATGCAACGAAAGTTGTGTAATTTCTTCAAATATAATTAAAAGGTCTAAGATGCACGGATCTAAGTGGCAAGTCAACTAATTTTGCTGCTCCACACTTGATATTCCATTCAGATATCTTCAGGGAACATGAAAATGTAATCTGTGAGCTTATATCATAGTTTTTATACCCGAAACACTCTGTGTTGAGGGTATATTGCGTATGTGTGGTTATGTGTAATGAAATTGAGAAATGATCAGAGTCACCATGAGATTCAACTTAGCCATGGCCGTGACTCCGTCTGTCTTTCTGTATACAGTTTTCTTATCGAAGGAGTTGAGATATCGCGTATTTGGGTATGCGTGCTCACGGGGACCTGAATAAGAACAAGTTCGATATCTTCTTAAATATAAGAGCTAGAGCGAAAATAAGCGAATCTGGTGATCACCTGGGAAAATTCCAAATATATGGATTTTCTTAGAAAATTTAAAAAAAATCTTTAGATGCCGATTTCTCCGTGGATATAAGTGCTAGAGCGAAGAGGCTAAATAAAGTTGAAATGGGTCATGGAAAAGCCTTAAATGGCACCAAAAAGGGCAAAATCAAAGCTTACAAGGATATGGGACTATCTGTTTCGCAAATATAAAAAAAAAAATCGAAAAAGCCGAAAAGTTTTATCCGCCTTTTGTTTAAATGAAGCCAAATATGAAAAAACATGAAAGGCCGAACGCAACTCGTTCTTCGCAGGGTCGTTCATACAAAAGGGCAAAATTTGCACACTCCAATTTCCACAGCTGCTTGAATACCACCATTTAATAATTTCAAACAATCCTTTCATTTCCCTCGGTAAGTCCGAAGTCAGACATACCTTAAACATGTTCCGGAACATTCAGTTCGTAGGCAAGAGACACAAGAGGCAAAGAAACTTTTCCTTGCCTCCTGCGTCTCTTGCCCACGAACTGAATGTTCCGGAACATGTTTTAGGTATGTCTGACTTCGGACTAATCAAATGGAACTTCATTTTAAATTCCCCAAATTCCGAAAATTTTCAAATTCTCAAATTCCCCCTTTTCCGTCTTACTTATCAGCAGCGTCATCTGTTCGCTTTAGTTTTTATTTGAAATTAATAAAAGATTCCAAATAAATCATCATAAATCGATATTCAAACATTTGATACTAGAGTCCTGCATGAATGGATTTTGTTAACACCTACACTCATTCATTCAATGTACCAGTACCCACCCTGCAGGAAACAGTTGAAAAATTATCTGAAAAGAACTAGTACTTTAACCAGAACTAGAAGAAACAGTGCAATTATTGGATAAGCTTCCACCATAAGTTCATTAAAGTTGAACTAACAAGTCAATCAATAGCGTCTGAACATAAATGCTTCTTCTCATGATGTACTTATGGAAAAAGTGGGGGAAAAAAATCAACGATTCTAGTACATTTTCTCCGTAAACAGCACTAGTATTTAACTGGTGCAAATTTACCCAATTGCCTATAAAAGTAATAGAATAATTGTGGTGCATACTGCTCTAGTGCTTTCCTGTACGGATATTATACTGATTTTCTACAGAATTTTATATGGGCAAGGGTATAGAAAAGAAGTAGCACTGGTAGCTTTTGCACTAGTAAAATACTAGTACAGCACTAGTTGAAACTAGAACTATTCTCTGCTCTCGTTTTCAATCTCTCTCGTACTCTCTGCTTCACGCAGACGAGTAGCAAGGCCAATGATGTCATCGATGACATATAGGTGACATTGTCATGCATGACATCTTGGAGGACATGTCATCGTGGAGGGATGCTGTTCATGTGCTTGACTCTCATTGGTTACTGAAATTTAAATAAGGTTTTAACGTCAGTTCAACGTTGGCATGAAGTGGCGTAGATGATGAGTGCTCGACTCAGAATCCGAAGATCGCGGGTGTTCGATCCCTGGCAGAGGCGAACAAAAATTGTTAAAAATAGATTTTTAAAAATCTTCGAAACATTCAAAGAGAGGGCAAAGAAGAAAATTTTCTCAAACTGGATCCTGTATATTGACATTTAGAGAGAAAAGAGCAATGTGCTGCTCTCAAATGCTTTTTTCGCAATCGCATCCCCTAGCATGACCAGTGACATTTTCTAATCTGATAGTGATAATGTCACCGCTGAAGTCCCTGTCAGCTCCTGTGTAAATGTCGTACAAAGTGTCACCGAAAATAGCATGCATTCCGGCTCTGAAGTCACTAGGACATCATCGGGGATGTCCGCGGGACATTTCCCGCTTGGGTACAATGAATAATTCGAAATCATGTGAATGTATTCGAATACGCGAAAAGGCATACTCATGCAGGGCTCTAATTTGTACAAATAATTACAAAATCGCTTGCTTTCTATTTGAATAAAGTAATTTAAATGCTTTGTCGCTTATCCGAAACCAATGACAGTGAAAAGGAGCAAATTCGGAACGGAACGGAACGGAACGGATGGAAAAGGAATGGAATGGAAAATCTGTTTTAGTAATATATAAGTATGTACATATTTTTAATCATTCCCCCAAAAAATCCTTGAAGTATTTGATGTTTTTCCATTGAAATAGCAATCCGACGCCCCCGTTGCTACGATGGTATCAAAACTCAAATAACCCCTCCTACGCCGGTCCCATCCTCCATTAAAACAAAAAACCGAAATTGTATATTTCCATATACATACATACATACACTCGTATTCCCCATGAAATGTTTGTGCGAATTTAACGAACGTTTTAATTATCCGAACCGAGAGCAACAGCTGCAAAGATTTACTTCATAATTACAACCATATTCTATTCACAAAAAGCGATGAAAATAAAAGCTCCTCCAACAAAACACAACAACAACACAGAGAAAAATATAGAAAAAAAAAAAAAAAAAAAACAAACAAAAAAATTATTAATAAATACTATTCAATTTCGATGCTTGATGTTTGAACGGCTGGAGGGAACAGCGGTGTCAAGCAAGTGCGAATTTTCGCGTGAAATCGCACATCGCTTTAAGCAATTTGTTTGAGTTATCCGACAAGCTGGTGACGGGTGGCGGAGGCAGGGGCGTAGACGGGGCGAAAACGAGTGGCAGGGGCGATGTTCCAAGCGGAAACAGTGGCGGCTGTCATTGAACGTTTGAATGCCTTTGATTTCTCATTAATTGTATATAATTTGTTATATAATTCAACGGTAGGGACCTTTTTAATTTTCGGTTTTAAAATTCTTCAGAGTTTGCTTCGAAATTTCGCAAGTCTTTCAGCAAGATTTGAGTTCTGCGATGGCGTGAGGATGCGGATCGAACGAGTGATTTTACGGCGACTGCGGGCGTCAACATTTGACTTCTTCGTTGCATTACAATCGGGCAAATAAAAACAATTGCTTCTCGTTAAAATGTCTTATTACATGATTGCGACCTTCAATCAAAATACCAAAATAGGTATTTTGTTTACGGCGATTTGCATTAATATTAAAAGGCCTTCGCCATTAAAACACACACACACACACACACACACACACACACAGCACGCACACAAACAAGTATGCATCTTTACATGGCTATAAAAAATGTTTTATTTTCTAAATGGATAGATAAAATAAGAAGGCAAAGGGAAAGACAAAAAAATTTAATACACTTTATGCCCATAGAGATTTCTCTAAACAAAATGTATTACGCGTTTCATTTCGAACCGTTGAAAATGGCAAGATTTTAACATTTATAATAAAACGGTTCATTCGATTTAGCCTTATCATCATCAACATCATCATAATCATCGTCATCATCATCATCATCATCATCAATCATATTTCATCATGATCATATAATCATTCATCATCATGACATATCATCATCATTTTATCATCATCACATCATATCATCATCATATACCATCATTACATCACTTATCATGATCATTATCATCATCATATACATCAATTATCATCATCATAATACATCATCATTATCATCATCATTTCATCACATTATCATCATCATTATAAATCATGTTCATCATATATCATCATCATTATCATCATCATTATCATCATCATTATCATCATCATTATCATCCTCATTATATCATCCTATATCATTATGATAATCATCATAATCCATAATAATCATCATCATCATCATCGTCATCATCATCATATTCATTATCATCATTTTCTTTATCATCATATTCATTATCATCATAATCATTATCATAATCACCACTACGTTCTTAATCATCATTAAAGTGGTAAAACTGTCCTATTGAAGCAAAATTTGTTTTCTTGAGATCAATGGTTTGGATATTTGGGCTTTATAGGTCAACCATCTAATTATAAAAACCGAATCCTTCTAAAACCAAAAGAGTTCAAAAGGACAATGGAAATGTTGAAGTTAGTTTATGTTTTCATACCCGACACACTCTGTGTCGAGGGTATATTGCGTTTTTATGGTTATGTGTAACACCCAGAACCAGTCGAGATAGACCATACAAAATATATATGGAAATGATCAGCGTCACCAGGAGATTCGATTTAGCCGTCTGCCTGTCTGTCTGTATACAGTTTTCTTATCGAAGGAGTTGAGCTATCTTGACAAAATTTGGTATGCGTGCTCACAGCGACATGAGTTAGAACAAGAATGGACCCGATCGGACCATTTTTAGGGGTACCTCCAGTACTAGGGTCTGTTACGAAAATCACAAAAACAGCTCTACGACCAGGAGTTTTTCAAGAAATTTTGATGAAATTTGATATTTGAACATGTTTAAAGGCATGTAATATGTAAGATTTCCAAAAATTGAAAAAGTGGGCGTGACAGAAGGGCGTTTTTCGAAAGTTGTCTCCTACAACCGAAATTCAAATGGGACTTGAACCAAACTTGGCACTTCCTTTGTAGCCATAAACATCCTCCCTAAAAATTTACTTCATCGGTCCATTATTAAGGGTACCTCCAGTACGAGGGTCTGTCACAAAAATCCCAAAACTGCCTCAAAATCGGACTTTTTCGAAATAGTTCAATGAAACTTAGAATTTGAGCGTATATTTAAGGCCTCCGATTAGAATTCCAAAAATTTGGAAAAGAGGGCGTGGTAAAAAAAGGCAGTTTTCATAAAGAAATATAACAAAAGTCGGTACACGGGGCCCCTTATGGCCTTAAAAACCTGTTGAATATTCTTTCTTAGTGGCGCTGTTTTCTGGTCGTGGTTTAAAAATGATTTAACCCTGTGTGTCTGTGTCGGGTATTCTATTGTCAGGTTCGCCTGACTATAACACCCTTACTTGTTTTTTTGGCAAATTGTCCATTGCCTTGGATTGTTTTTTCTAATCACTTTGCTCTGACCAACAAGCACGCCTCATGTTAGCGTAATCTTGAAAAAATTAACTGCGCAACAGAAAACTTTGAAAAGTCGATTTTTATATGTATGTATGTTTGTGATGTTTCAATAATTTTTCGGCTAGTCAAAAAGGGAAAAAATATTCAGAAACTATAGTTGCACCCATTTGATAGATTGATAGATTGATTCATTAAAAATCAGCGGAAAAATTGAATGAGAAATTCTCCAATGATAATACGGCCGGATAACCAAAAATTTGATGCGTCAAACAGGAAAAAGAAAAATAATAAATCGAAAACTGAAAAAATATACAATGTGGAAAATTCGTTGAATCCTAGTAGGTTCAACGGAATTCGGCTCAACTCATCTACTGTCATGTTATTTCGTCTGTCCCACCCAACGCAGGAGAGGCTATGACGCTCTACTCGCTGGCAAGGCATAAGTACATATGTACACATCATGTACAATGTAGACTTTTCGATTCTTTTCAAAACTACGCGAAGCAGATAAACATCAAATTTGGCGTTTTTACCCAAAGGGTTGGAACTTTCAGAAGCACCAAAATGAATGAATGAAAACTTCTCTTAAGGATGCAGCATCGCTAATAATCGCATCCATAATTTCCTTAAGGGGGTCTTCTCATTGAGCAACTTTTTTTTTCGACTTTTTTTTTTTGCATTTATATATTTTTTGAAATTCGAAATAGTTTAGAGGATATAGCCTTCTTTGTCGAGCAAGATCTGCGCTAAAACGAGTAATTTTTGCGTTGCTTCAAACTTTAACCCGGTAGCGCCTGAATTGAAAATAAATATAAAAATAATAAAATATGAACCGGTTTTGAAGTTTTGATGACAAAACGAACTTTTTTAGTGATGCATATCATGCTAGGCGCTACCGTTAAACGCGTTTATCTCGAAACACGTTTTTCGAACTGGCGGCCATAATATCTCCAGTTCAACTGAACCGATTTTCATGAAACAAAGTGGAATCGACGCAAAATTGTCACCATTCTCGGGTGAACCTCGACCATAATTTTAAAAAATTTTTTACTATTTTTTTTTACACTAAACTACAAAAAAAAAGCCCGAAATTGAAATTTTTTTTGAATGGCCGCCATTTTGTCAAAAAAAATCACAAAATTAAGCTTGAGGTTCACCCGAGAATTACATCTATACTGATTATAACCCCGTTTTTTTTTTTCATTTCGGACGCTCCGGAGACCCGGAATCGTGGCCGCCGTGACGACACCTTTTTTTTCACCACCAACTTTGAAGTCTCATTACTTTTTGAACAGCCCACGTATCGAGGCAAAAAAAATTTTTTTATTTACTTTGAACCTTTTGCAATACAATAAATAAAAAATAAATAAAAATAAATAAATAAATAAATAAAAAAAATTTCAATTTTTCTTTGCGTTTTCAAATAAGAATTTTTTTAAAAAGGGTCCAAAAAACGGGTTTTCAATGAGAAGACCCCCTTAATCCGAAGCATTAAAATCACAATCACAGAAAACCCTGAAGACTGAGATTTACTTACTTTTTCCCCCCTTTGGAACTTGACTTGAACGATCAGCTGCATTATTTCGATGGGATCCTTGTGTGTGTGTGTATGTGTGTGTGTGCGGGGTAGCATTGAAGCTTTTCGTTCAGTTTAATTCACTTGGCGTATACGGAAATTACATCGTCTGCGTACAACAAAATAGCATACAATACCACTTAACTGTATAATTATCACAACAATTAAAATAATTTAAATTTTTGCCATAAAACAAAATAAAATAAAATAAATACAACCGAATCGTTAGAGTCTTAAAAGCTCCTTTTTTGCCCGTGGCAGTAGCGTTTCACAAAATAGCTGAAAGAGATGAGCAAAAAAAAAACAAAGCAAAGTGCATGGTTAAATTGAGAGCGCAAGCCATGTTCGCGATTGCACTGTCATATACAAGTGCACACCACATTCCGCACTGAATTCTATTCGCCTTTACTCTTTTGGCGCTTTTTCATTAAGCCCCCATAGTGAAACGGCAGCATTTCTGCTTTTTTGGCAAGGACGCTGCTTTTTTCTCATTATTATTATTATATTTTTTTTTTTTGTGCTTCAAAATGCGACTTTGCAAGACTGAAATTATTATTAACGGTCATAATTTTTAATTTAGTTGGAGTTTTAAAATCTTTGGGGCAAGCTGTAATGCGAGTATTAATTTGTTGTGTCATTCAAGTTGCCTTCCTAAGGGATACTCCGAGGACCGTTTGCTGTGAGAAATAAAACAAGAAACACAAAATTTCATGTCGAAATGATTGTCTATTTTAGTGCATACTTAGCAGGGATGCCCACTCCGGGAAAATATAGATTTTAACGATACCCAACGCCAGGGTTGGAACTTTACTGCGATTGCAGTAGATCTACTGCGCTTTTTAAAAATACATATTTGACATCTACTGCATCAGTGCGAAAAACTTAAATTTTAATGCGTTTTTCGTAGTGCTGCAACGGATAGTGATACCGGCCGAATGCCAGATACCGGATATCCGGCTGGTTGCCAGGCCGGATATTTAATTTTTTTGGTAGTATATTTTCCAGTTTTAAAGCCATATTGAACGGCGTAGCAATGATCTTGAGCGTTGCCGTTTGGTATCAAGAATTTCGAACGTTATTTTTTGACACAGCACACTTTTTAGAAATGATTCGAGCGGTTGCACCGAATTGCAATGAAAAATCTCTGACAATGAAAATTTTCTGTGACCATTTTAGCGGAACTGCATTCGATTTTTCTCCAATGGCTGCATTTGATTTTTCTCCAATGGCTGCAGTAGATCGCAGTACAAATACAATATAGCGAATGTTTAATTTGAGGTATCGGGCGGCCGGATATAGATGGTATCCGGTCTATCCGGCCTAAAGTTTATTATCCGGCCGGATACCGGATAGTGGCCGGATATCCGTTGCAACTCTAGTTTTTCGTCCCTGACGTCAATCGGTTTTTTTTTTTTTTTTTTGTCAATTCTTATCAAAAACTACTAAAAAAAAAAAAAAAAACAACTACCAATTTTGGTTATATTTTATCAAAAGCGCAATGCTGTTTGTAACAACGATATTAAATTTTTCCGTGTTTTTCATCTTGATTTTTCCATTTCCATTATGTTTTAAAATTGTCATTGATGGTAACTTTTCCAATGGAACAGTGGGACCTACAGTTTAACGCCGACTCCGGACGGCTTTCAAAGAAGCTTTTTATAGGAAAATTTCGTTTTCATCGGCGGACTTGCCAGGCACCACCCACTACCATATCTTGTTAAAGATTAACTGAAAAAACGTTTGATGATTTTTGCATTGCGGAATTCGGACACACATATGTACTTCTGGCTCGAAAGCATATACACTATCCCCTGAGCCAACGGCGCCCACGTTCCACATAAGCTACATCATTGAGATTTCTAACCTTCAATGGAATACATTTTTTTTGTTTTGTTTTTTTTTTTTTCTCCCTTTGTTGGCGCCGTTCCCCTTCCATAATAACTTTAAATATGAAATATAAATATCGACACCACGTCTTCACAATATCGATACAAGATATGGCAAATTTGACACTAAAATATCGATATATCGATGTTCGGTATAAGTATCGCCCATCTCTACTTGTTAAAAGACTCGATTTAGGGTACATGTATCGGGAAAGACCTTTGCTGGAACAACTTCGAAAGGGCGCCATAGAAATGTATAGATGAATGTCCTCGACGAAGACAAGACAGCGGTAGAGTAACATTATACACTAAGAAAGAATATACTTATATAAGCTTCTGTCAAAAAATACCCTCAAAACAAATATACCTAACCTCCTGAAGGTGGCTTCAATAACAGCAGATCCTTTCAAGCCAAGGAAAAATATTATGGAAAAAAATAAATCGCCAGTCCAGTCTCTGACGTCTAATCGCATCGATCAGTATTTTCACTGTTCCATCAAATTTATTTTCGACATTTGCGTTTCACTTTCTAACATTCGGGCGTATTCAATGTCAAGCCTAATATCCTGAGTCATTCGGATGGCCTTTGTGGGAAGCATTTTTTGCCAAAATAAGCAATTTAAATGCAAATTTCATGTATTTTCATGTCGGGTAAAAGCAATAGTTGCACAAAGAGCGCACCCACCCTTCATGCAGTCCCCTCTTTCTTCACTGAAACAGCACCCTGGCCCGCCCTCTGTCCCCCCGTACAACTATCGTTATCAGCTCTTGTAGTTTTCTAATCTTCTTTTTTTTTTTCATCGGCCAAATGCATTTGATTATTTATGACGCCTTTTGATAGTCACTTTAAAATTCCAACAGAGCTTACACATCATTCGAGGGGATCGAGTGCGGATTGAACTCTGCATTAAAAACAGAAAAGAAACAAGCAAAAAAAAAAAAAAACACAAAATTAAAATTAAAAACAAGAAAATAAAAGAACAGCAAAGCCATGTGACAAAAATTGAAGGGACTCCAACATCTCAACTCTCTAAGACGGCTGGCTGGTATAATTATTTTCTCTTATTAGATTTTTTAATTAAAAATTTAGCAGGCTGAGCATTGCGTGACATGACGTGGCAAATTAACGAAGCTTCATGTCAAAATTCGACACCTACACTGAACGAAAACTACGATTGTGTAATTAACAACGATTCGTAGTACTACTACGACCGTAGTTTTTTCATTCTTTAACTTTAAGCAAAACTGTAGTACGGACGTATTTAACCTTGACTCTTATAATCATACGCATTTGGGCTGGTCGATATATTTTGCGCAAAAATGGTATAGCCAAATCGTAATCAGCGGAAAATTTGAAGAAAATTTTCCTTAGAAACCACGGTCCTAAAATCAATCCCTGTTCCGCGCAAATCGACCTCAAAATTTTGACAATGACGATCAGTTTTCACTGAAATTTTTTTCCCCAAATTTCTTTTCAATGAAAACTTATCTTAAAACTTAAAGCGCTGTATAGACACATCAAATGCTTGACAAGCATTTGGGAGTGTGTAAGTGAAAATGGCACACGTATGCGTTATGTGAACATAATTCACTAATACACTCTCACATGCTTGACAAGCATTTGATGTGTCTATACAGCGCTTAACTTATCCAGCCATAAATAAAGGGCTTCCATCCCGGCTTTCCAAAATGTCTTCTTTTTTTGCTTAAATTATTTGCTTTAAAGCTTTTTATTCCTGTAAGTGCGTCAGGATATCTTTTTTTTCTCTTTTTTTTCATCTCCTAAGTATATGAAAGATTAGCAATCGAATTTCTTTCATCTGACTGTTGCAAAAATGTGTCAAAGATGCACTTTTTTTAATGCGCTTGAAAGAAGAGCAAACGATTTTTATACCCGACACACTCTGTCGTCGAGGGTATATTGCGTTTGTGCGGTTGTGTGTAACACCAAGAACCATTCGAGATAGGCGATAAAAAAAAAAAATATAGATATGATCAGCGTCACCAGGAGATTTTATGTAGCCATGTCCGTCCGTCTGTCTATCCATCTGTATACAGTTTTCTTATCGAAGAAGTTGAGCTATCTTGACGAAATTTGGTATGCGTACTCACAGGCATGACCAAGTTCGAGAATGGACCCGATCGGACCATTTTTAGGGGTACCTCCAGTAATAAAGTCTGTTACGAAAATCACAAAAACTGCTCTAAAATCGTTTTTCGAAATATTTTGATGATGATATATTTGAACATGATCAAAGGCAAGTAATGTGAGTTCAAAAAAATTGATAAGTGGGCGTGGCAAAAAGGCGTTTTTGGAAAATTGTCTCCTACAAGCGAAATTCAAATGGGACTTAAACTAAAGTTGGCATGTATGCTTTCTTTAAAGCCATAAACATCCTCCCTAAAAATTTACTTGATCGATCCATTATAATTGGGTACCTGCAGTATTAGGGTCTGTCACAAAAGTCCCAAAACTGCCCCAAAATCGGACTATTTCAAAATAGTTGAATTAAAATCTGAAATTGAGCTTCCGATGAGAATTTAAAAAAAATGTTAACAAGTGGGCGTGGCAAAGGGGATGTTTTTATAAAGATATTGAACAAAAGTCGATATATGGGGCCCGTAATAGCCTTAAAAATCTCTTGAATATTCTCTCTTAAAAGTCCTGTTTTTTGAGCGTGTGCTTTCAAAATTATTTAAACATCTGAGTGAGTCGGGTATTGTATTGTCAGGCTCGCCTGACTATAACACCCTTACTTGTTTAATGTACATTCGAGTGCATCGCCGAATTTAGCACAAACTCACTGCCAAGCACACACACACACACACAACACACACACACGCGCGCACACACATGCAACTAATTGAAGTGTGTTGACAAATACGAGTGAGTGCTTTCAGCTTACGAAAGTGTTCCTCCGCAACTTTTGATGGAAGTCAGCAGCTTTCAAACAAGCATTTAAAGATGAACTCAACATGCGGAAATTCAACGAGCGCAGGTAATTTCCTATACAGTGGGGTCTCGTTATAGGTCGCTTCTCGTTCCTACGACGTATAGCGAATCGACTTATAACGAATCAGTTATGATTGTATCAAATATTTTCTAAATCGTTCCTCAAAGCTCAAAAATTGATACAACAAATTTTTTAAGTCAATTTTAAAGTCAATAAAATTAAATTCCCCTACAACTGGCATCACTGCCCTAATGTCTGATTTCCAATAATTCGTCGGATTCAGAACGTTTTACGCTGCGTCCACAATAACGCAATTGATTTGAGCTGCTTCCATATGCCTGCATGTGTTTGCGTCAATTGACAGAACGCAGCTGACGCGCAACTGGAGATGGCATTTGTTGGTGCAACGGACGAAAAAAATTTCCCCCCAAACTTTTAGACGTAATTGCGAATCATTTGCGACGTATAGCGAACCAGGGTGTTAATTGATACATGACGTAAGTGCGAATCGACGTGTAACGAGGCGACTTATAACGAGACCCCACTGCACTGCATTTAAGAGGGCTTCATATGCAGTTCTTAGCGAAGCATTAGCACATACTACTTAAGGACCCCCGCAGCGACAACATAAAGTAAAGCTCTAGCTCAAGAAGAAGTCGATGTCGTGGGCGAGGACGGGGGCGAGACGAAAAATTAAACATAATTAAATGCTATTAACAGTGTTTTCGGTACAGTGAAATCTCTTGTCAAAAGATTTTTAAGTAGCAAAACCGTAGAATTTTTTTCTTTTAGAGAGAAAGAAATGCAGTAAAGCAAAAGAAGTAGTCCTTTTTTCAATTGTCAAGGTCTTTGGTGAACTTATTGATGGTGCCTTTTCTCTATATCAGTTCACTTCAAGCTTCCTTCGAAGGCATTTTTTGTTCTTTGATGGACTTTTTCCTTCCTACTTTTGTTTTTCGTTTTTTTTAAGGATTGGCCTTTTTTTCTTCTTCGATTACTTCTAAAGTACCACAAAGAGCTACAGCAAACAGAACAAAAACAAAAACGAAATCATACAAAAGAAAGGAGAAAGTAAACGAAAAGGAAAATGAAAATGAAAAGGAAAAGGGAAGGAAAAGAAAAGGGTTTCAACAAACCATACACGAGTGGATTTGGCTTTGTGAAGGGTTCAATCATTTGAGCTTAAGTAGACGAGGTCTAATGCCATTAATGGTGCACAAAGTAATTCGATTGGCTTTGGGCACTTTGTTATTTTTTCCGCTTGCAGTTACACAACCCTTCTTTTGGCATTTTTGTTCAGCCAACCCCCCCCCCATCACACCAAGCACTTAGATACCCGATGTCTTACATTCCGTCATATCTACGAACGAGTTTATAGATTTAAATGAGTACGAGAAGCAGTCCGCAAGAGCATAGGCCATTAACGGATGGCTCTTGGCGTTTCTTTCCCATAAAATAAATTTCCTCCTTCCGCTACCCACCCTCACCAAAAAAAAAAAAAAAAAATTTTTTTTGTTTCTTCTTTGTTGTATTACTCTTTATTTATGATTTTTGAAATTTGTTTATTACTGGCGTTTCGAACGAAAAGCGAAAAAACAAGTAAGGGTGTTATAGTCAGGCGAGCCTGACAATTAAATACCCGACACAGTGACACCTGTTCAAATAACTTTTTTTGTTAAGAGGTCTTTAAGGCCATTAGGGGCCCCATATACCGACTTTTATCAAATTTCTTTATGAAAACCACCCCACGCCCAATTTCCATTTTTTTTTTTTTTTTTTTGAATTATAATCGAAGGCTTAAATATACGCTCAAATTTTAAGTTTCATTAAAATAGTTCGAAAAAGTCCGATTTTAAGGCAGTTTTGAGATTTTTGTGACAGACCCTAGTACTGGAGGTACCCTTAATAATGGTCCGATCAAGGAAATTTTTTGGAAGGATGTTTTTGGCTAGAAAGGAAGCCAAAGTGCCAAGTTTTGTTCAAGTCCCATTTGATTTTCGGGTGTAGGAGACAACTTTCGAAAAACGCCCTTCTGTCACGCCCACTTTTTCAATTTTTGGAAATCTTACATATTACATGCCCTTTAAACATGTTCAAATATCAAATTTCATCAAAATATCTTGAAAAACTTCGATTTTAGAGCAGTTTTTGTGATTTTCGTAACAGACCCTAGTACTGGAGGTACCCCTAAAATGGTCCGATCGGGTCCATTCTCGAACTTGTTCTAACTCATGTCGCCGTGAGCACGCATACCAAATTTTGTCAAGATAGCTCAACTCCTTCGATAAGATAACTGTATACAGACAGACGGACAGACAGACAGACGGACAGACAGACAGACAGACAGACAGACAGACGGACAGATGGACGGACGGACATGTCTAAATCGAATCTCCTGGTGACGCTGATCATTTCTATATATATTTTGTATGGTCTATCTCGACTGGTTTTGGGTGTTACACACAACCACACAAACGCAATATACCCTCGACACAGAGTGTGTCGGGTATAAAAATGTGTGAGTGCTTTTTTATAGCTAAAATATTCCCTGAAAATGATATGCGAATAAATATGAATTTACTGTATTTAATATGAAAGGAAATTTATCTCTCTTCCATATATTGTGAATATGAAATATTATACATTCGATGCTTTATTGCCAAATACAATTCAACATTCGATGCATTTTATTCCGCTTTATGAACGCTTCAATGCCGTTAGTTGTCTGTCTGAAGAAAATCAAGATTTGAATACACGAAATTTTGTTGCATACTTCACGGAATTTTAACGTATTTGGTCTTACAATAGTGGAATTGAATTTTTTGGCATAAAAGAAAATACACAAAACACCCCAGCGGGAAATTATCTCCTGCATGACAAAGTCATCAGCGATATTATCGATGACATATAGGTGACAGTATCATGCATGACACCTTGGTGGTAATGTCATCGTTATGGGGTGTTGTTCATGTGCTTGCATCTCATTGGCTACTGAAATTTCAATAAGGTTTTCGCGTCAGCTGAGCGTTACCATAAAGTGGCAACATAGATGCGTGCTAGCCTCACAATCCGAAGATCGCGGGTTCGAAACCTGGCTGAGGCGAACAAAAATTGTTAATCGATTTTTTTTTATATATATATTTGCGATATATTCAAAGAGAAAACAAAGAAGAGAGTTTTTTAACTGGTGGCTATAAATTGACATTTTGAGATAAAAGAGCAATGTGCTGCTCTCAAATGCTTTTTTCGCCATCGCACCCCCTAGCATGAGAATGTCACCGGTGAATTTACTGTCCAACTCCTGTACAAATCTCTAACAAAATGTCCTATTAAAATCGTTCCGCATGCGTTCCGGCTCCAAAGTCACCCTGACTTCATCGATGATGTCAGGGAGACATTTCCCGCTGGGACATAATATTATCTATGTATGTATATATGTGTGTATCTATTGTCTGTGAATTTTCTTATCCTTCTCACTCAAATGAAAATCAGTTTAAAAGCTTTATTCATTGAAAAGTTATGCCAGAATTTTCGGGATTCATATGACGAGTAAAGTATTTGTTTTTTTTTTTTTAACCAAAGACAGAGCATTGATTTAATCCAGCTTAAAAAGGAAATTAGAAAAGAAAACAATGAAGAGAAAAAGTTGAGTTGAAAAACTTGCATGAGACATTTACAAATCCGAGGAGAATATGCTATAATAGCAAAGGCAAATATCGTACATTTCAATGAGGGAATTCGTACATATTTATGTATGACTCAAAACTAAGAATATTTTACTTTGGCATTAAGGAATTTCAAAACAAACGAAAAGGCCTTTTCAACATTTCGAAAGACACAACCGAATACACACATAAAACAAAAAAAAACAAAAATGGATTGCAAATAATACTGAACTTTATTCATGGTCCGAATGATAAAAAAAATTATGCAGTTAACGGGACACACGGGTGGGTCATCTAGCGGTTTGAACTTGAACCACATGAAGCTTTGGTCAGGGTCAATTGCGGCATTTGAAAGAAGAAGAAAATTTTGATTTACTTCGAAAATTATATGAATCGGTTTGTGGATCAATGGATGGAGGATGTGGAAACCTGGATGAATCAAACTTGATTGTCAATAGATAAAATTACACAGCACAGGGTTAGGTTACACGGTACCCAACGTGACCGATCGATAATTTATTTATTCGGCAAGTTCACCGGAGCAATCGCAATTATTCGGCCGGCTGGCTTAGTAAAAAAAAAATCATAATTTCATAATTTATTTACCAAAATTAAAACATCATGTTCTTCAAAAAAAAGGTGGTAGCTTCAAACACACCTCGAAGCGTACGATTTCATTTTAGACGCAGAGCTATTAAAAATCTTGCCGAAACAATCATCCCCATTCTAAATGAATATTCCCCGTAAATTTTTCCCCTAGAAATTTTTCTCTAACCGTCAGTAGTAGTAGTAGTAGTATATTCGTACAAAACTAATATACCCTGCTTACGCTGGGTATCAGAGAACTGCTTTGAGTGTGCTCGAGCGTGTTCGAACACCGTTGCTGAAAATTCAGAACAAGTAGAATATCAAACTTCGCAGCTATGTGCTCGATCGAGTTGCACACCCGAAATCTTATTTTCGAATTCGAGCACCTAACTCGAACTTTGTTGTACGTGTATTCAGACTCTCATTTCGGGTATGTTATACCCAAACTGATCCGAAAAAACCACTCAAACTCGAGTTCAACTCGAGTTCTATGGGTATAGAAACAGAACAAGGGGAAAATATCAGAGTCAAATGCGGAGAATAAAGGTGTATGTGCGTATGTACATATGTGGGCCGGCTCAAATATGACTAATTTACACAAAAGTTCCGTGTGCGTTGCAGCTACACTCGAGTTTATTGGGTATGCACGACTTAAAAACACTCGAACCCGAACAGAGTGTATGAAAAGAACTCGAGTTTAGCGCACAACATGCTCGTGTTGAACTCATGCGCACACGAGACATTACGAGTGTTGTACTAAAGGGTTTGATTCAAACCAAATCTGATCCACACACTCGAGTGTACACAAAAACTATGTATCCGTTGCAGCTCTCTGCTGGGTATAAAAAATTGGACTTGAACGATGTGCATCAAGTTAGCTTGCACTTTTTCGAATTTCCCGAAAAAAATTATTGTGCTGTAATGTGCCCAGTTTGTGCTATCATGTGCCGTTTCGAAAAAAAAAATTCCTCAAGGGAGGCCATTTTTATGAGGAGGTCCTTTTTGTCCTGCCAAGTTAGCCGGTAATGAGTCTTAGCTCTAGGATGTTGCTAATCCACGAGCTGATTGTTGGGTCAATTCTTGCGGCAGAGAGCTCCTTTGATATGGCGTCTCTCGTTACATTATTCAAAAATGAAGTCCCGGCTAACTTGACACCAAAAAAAAGGACCTCCTCATAAAAATGGCATCGCTTGAGGAATTTTTTTTTTCGAAACGGCACATGATAGCACAAACTGGGCACATTACAGCACAATAATTTTTTGGGGGAAATTCGAAAAAGTGCAAGCTAACTTGACACCAAAAAAAAAGGACCTCCTCATAAAAATGGCATTCCTTGAGGATTTTTTTTTTTTTCGAAACGGCACATGATAGCACAAACTGGGCACATTACAGCACAATGAATTTTTTTGGGAAATTCGAAAAAGTGCAAGCTAACTTGACACGAAAAAAGGACCTCCTCATAAAAATGGCATCCCTTGAGGAATTTTTTTTTTCGAAACGGCACATGATAGCACAAACTGGGCACATTACAGCACAATAATTTTTTTCGGGAAATTCAAAAAAGTGCAAGCTAACTTGATGCACATACTTGAACGATAATGCCAACTCATGATGCAAGAAAACAAGATAGCGCCACTTCAGCCCGATGATGTCACAAATACAAAATGAGAGCTTCGTTGTTGTTGTTTTGCACGCTAAGCTCAACGTCACAGCTATACTTTAGCATGGGAAACAACAACAATGCGAATGCTACAAAATAGCGGTACCCGAAGTGGCGCTATCTTTCTCTCTTTGTATCATGATGCCAACTATCGTACGCTTCTTCAACTTATGATCATAAATATTCTCTCCAAAATTTTTCTTTAGCGGTCCATTAGTAACGGTACCTCCACTACTAGGGGCTGTCATCTAATCGCAAAAATTCGTCATATGAGGCTCCTTATTCCAGGGGCATGTTTTAAAAATATTCAAACATATTTAGCTAACTTATTATGTGTGAAGAGAATCGTAGTGTCAGGTTCGTCTGACTATAAAAGCCGAACTTATGGGTCTTCCTTTAAACGTGAAAAAATCGAAAAAGCGGAAAAGTGTAAAAAATTTTCATACAAAACTTCGTTCATTAGTTTCGAAGCCTTCTGGATTTAGGAGTTTTCGATGTTTTCGAGGCAAATACACGTTTAAGGGAAGACCACCTTATGAAAGAAAGAACGTGACGGACTTTTCCAAAAAATTTTTGGAAGTTATTGCTCTTTTCATATTCCCATCCCAGTGGGTATCGAATGGGTGGTTTTTTTTTTTTCAAATCCGCCGGGGAAAATCCTCCGGGAAATATTTAGAACCATGCTGATCGGCATATGTATATTATACAGATCAACTTTTTGGATGATTTTCTGTCTGAAACCGTTACCGATAAATTCATTTTAAGATCATTGAACGGAAAATCAAGTTTTAAAGTAGCTAAAAACTACTCATTTAATCGAAAAGCATTGATTTTCCATTGTATTTTTGCTTTTTTTTTTTCTTTCACATTTTCGTGTTATTTTTGGCAGCGCGGATGAAAAGTCGACGCTTTATTTTATTAGAAGACATATTGTGTACATATATGTATGTATTTATGTACAGCTGTGAGATGTACGATTCCAGGGTGTAAAATGAACAAGGTCGCATTTCTGCAAGGAAAATAATATACATACATACATAAATCACGAGTCAAATTGTGTATGCTTGATTTAAAAGGATATCAATGTAGGACAATCAAGCACCCGCAAACGCACACAAGAACACACATACACAAAATACTTATATGCGGACGCATGCATGCGTTAGCTGACAGAAAAGCACAAAAAAGTGGCCATTTCCTCTTATTGTTCCGATAATAAAATCAAAATGCAGCAAGAAGGACGAAAAAAAAAAACACTGCATTCCACTTCAAATATTTCGATTTTTGCTGACTTGGACTCGTGCCGTCCACAATGAGCTGCAGTCTTCCATGAGCATACCCACTCACTTATTTAACTACGATTGTTGTCCAGTGAGCATAAAAACACGTGAATTGAATACATGCAGTACCTACCCAGCAGAATATTATGTGGGCGGTGAACAAGTCCGCGCGTCCTTCAGAGCGGACGCCTCGGTGAAAATGCTCCGCATGACAGTGTCAGCGAGGTGGAGCAAAAAAGTCATGCCCGATTGTCATTTTCGTTTTGAGCTCGTCTTGCTTGAATCTCATTGGCTGCTTAAATTAATATAGGGTTTTGGCGTCGTGAGATCATTTGCGAGATGTAGCGTATGGCATGAATACTGGCCTCACAATCTGGAGATCGCGGGTTCGATCCCTGGCCAGAGCCCAAACAATAATTGTAGAAGCAGAAAGATTTAAAGAAAAAATTCGAAATACACAAAAAAACACGATGAGAGAGATCGCTCTCTCTTGAAACTCGAGTTTTCAGCACTCAGGAGAAAGTGGGATGATTTGTCAAACGATTTCTAAAAATAGGCATTGAGAGAGAACAGAGCACGTGCAGCTCTCAAATACTTTTTTCGCTATAGCGGACTTTCTCGCTCCGCGCCGATGACTTTGTCCCGCGTGATCCGCAATGCCATTTGTGTAGAAATATCACCGCGCGACTCCTTTACAATGGGAGTCGGGACGGCTCCTTTTTTCATGCTGATTTCATTGCGGAAGTCCGCCTGACATTTTCTACTGGGAACTGGTACCTACTAATCACAATATATGAGCTGAGTCGTCTATTCTGAGTGCACTTACTTTGAAAAATGTGTACAATAGTTGTGGCACAGAAAAGTATGACGTGCGGATATGGATGGAAATAAAAAAATTCCATATTCAAACGACGAACAACAATGGTGAGACTCTCAGGGCAGTTTTAATAAAGGGTTCCATGCTCTGCTCCTTGAAAAATTGTACAAACAAAGGGTTTTTTCTCTAACGCTCCGGGATACCTAACTTCCCTACTACGTCATCATGTAGAAAAGGAGGAAGTCGTGCGTGAACATAACTGAAAGCTTCCAATTTGGGAAGATGAAAAACGAAAACTGTAAAAAAAATTAACCATTTTTTTTTAAATTTTTTTTTTTTTTTTGCGTATGAAAACGTATATGAAGTATGAATGAAAATTTTTTACCGCTGATGAACTTAATCTGTGACAAGTCATCACAAGTCAAGCCATCCAGCCAATTAACTTACTTCTTTATGCAGTAGATCATCAAACGGCAGGCGATAGCATAGCACAGAAACCACAAATGTAGTGATGCGATGGAAATAATATGGTGCACAGTGGCAGAAAAGTGTGCAAAACTGTGTAAAATTATATTTGGAAAAAAAGTTTGTTTAATTTTTTATGCGTAAGGCAAGCACACCGGCGATATATGAACATTGAATTTTTATACCCGACACACTCTGTGTCGAGGGTATATTGCGTTTGTGTGGTTGTGTGTAACACCCAAAACCAGTCGAGATATACCATACAATTTATATATAGAAATGATCAGCGTCACCAGGAGATTCGATTTAGACATGTCCGTCTGTCTGTCCGTCTGTCGGTCTGTTGGTCTGTATACAGTTATCTTATCGAAGGAGTTGAGCTATCTTGACAAAATTTGGTATGCGTACTCACGGCGACATGAGTAAGAACAAGTTCGAGAATGGACCCGATCGGACCATTTTTAGGGGTACCTCCAGTACCAGGGCCTGTTACGAAAATCACAAAAACTGCTCTAAAATCGGAATTTTTCAAGATATTTTGATGAAAGTTTATATTATATTATATACATAATTAAAGGCCAGTAATATTATTTCCAAAAATTGAAAAAGTGGGCGTGGCAGAAGGGCGGTTTTCCAAAATTGTCTCCTACACCCGAAATTCAAATGGAACTTGAACGAAATTTGGCACTTATGCTTACTTTGTTGCCTTAAACATCCTTCCAAAAAATTTCCTCGATCGGTCCATTTTTAAGGGTACCTCCAGTACTAGGGTCTGTCACAAAAATCTCAAAACTGCCTTAAAATCGGACTTTTTCGAAATATTTTAATGAAACTTAAAATTTGAGCGTATATTTAAGCCTCCGATTATAGTTCAACAAAAATTGAAAAAGTGGGCGTGGCAAAGGGGCAGTTTTCATAAAGAAATCTATCAAAAGTCGGTATATGGGGCCCCTTATGGCCTTAAATAGCTCTTGATATGAAAAACTATTTGAACATGTGTGTCTGTGTCGGGTATTCTATTGTCAGGCTCGCCTGACTATAACACCCTTACTTGTTTTTGTTTAGCTTTCTCTGCTCTCTTTAAATTTTCGAACATTTTCATTCTTAAAATTTATGACTGCTTCGTTGGGGTAATAAATCAAGTTTAATTTATTTGATAACTACGAAATTTGAAGCGAAAGCTAAGAATTTACTTAAATCGGGCTAGTAACACTCACCCTTAAAATCGATTTTTCGCGCAAAACAGAAAAGTGGAATTAATTTGTTTTGCCGGTCAACAAGAGATCTAATTGACATCCGAACTTACGATGAGAAGGAAAGTGCACTCAACTGGCAGCTTGGTTGTGGATCATCGTGATATTCGCTCTTAATATGTAAATTGGAAAGCCTCTTTAGCTAGAAACCTGGTATTTAACAGTGGTCAGAAATTTCTTCAATAATTTTGCAAAAATTAAAAAAAATAAAAAGTGACATAATTGAGCTGAATACGATGACCGCAGGATTTAGAACAACAATTGAGTTTAAAGACCTGCCAACTTGGCCAACTTTTAAGAGTTATAACGCCAGCACCAATTAGCTGATTTGATTGATATCAGGTACATCACATCGCGATGCATAGTCGGCTGAGGGTATAAGCCTGCTAACTCACATATTCATCTTAGACTGGAAACCCAAAATATATTTCGTACATTTTTCGACATTTTATGAATGGTGGATCGGTGTGACGTGGTCCTTTTTTTTCGCCAGCACTTTGAAGAAAAATGCCAGTTTTACTAATAAATAATTTAAAAAAAAACCAATCGTTTTAAGCGGATAAATTTATTCGGTCAAGAAAATTTTACAGCTTCGTGCTCACGGAATTCAAAAATTGCGTTTTCCACAAAATTGATGTAAAGTTTTTTTTCCCCCTCCAGCACATGCATGTGTGTATCCCACCCCCGCAAACATTCTCAGTCCTAAAAGACTCATAAATGAATCCTTATAGGAGTCGGAGCTATCATATTGAACTCTTTTAAGAGTCTTAAAGAGCGTGTTTCCCCTTCTTGCGAAGGTCGCCTTATATGAGTCCGAAGTCGTATAACGAAGGAGAACAATTGGGAGTCATATATGACTTTTTCCGCACTCATATCTGACTCTTTTTTTCCGCTCAAGTAAGAGCCATATATGATATATAAATATGAGCCTCTTATTTTCTATATATTTCAGACTTATTTCGAACTCAAATTTGGAGCACTCCGAAGATATTTGCTGGGATGGGACGATTTTCTAAATATTTGTACTCAAAATGTTTGACATATCGTAAATTCAGAACAAAATGGAAAACAAATTGAGGACGTTCCCCCCGGTTAATGCTCTATAATAAATTTTTAATTTAATGCATTTATTCTAAGACTCACATGATAATCAATCCATTAGTCTTTGCCATTTCACCTGGCGATTGAAGGACAAAACGAAAACAAAACAAAACAAAAAAGAAAAGAAAACAAAACTTTAAAATTTTCAAAAAGCACATTGTATGTACATAAGTTCATGCATGAATGGATTTTGCTGAATTCGCTGATGACATCATTAACGTTGAAAGCCTCGAAGACCTGCTCCAACCTGTGGTTACCAACAAATGAGCATTTCTAAGTCATAATCTTCCCTAAGCGTCCTGCTTTCACCGGTTAGAATACGCTTAAATTAAATTTTATTTCTACGCTCAAGCCCGACATCATTCCGCTCACACATTTTCACGTCGGCACGTTGCACAGTGGGGCATCGGTGGAAAAAACAGGATTTTTCAACTTTTGAATTTCAAAATTTTAATGATGCACTTTTGTAAAAAAACGTTTGGATATGAGGAATTCGAAATTCTTATTTATGAAAATTGAATTTTTTTACTAAAAAAAAAAAACCTAACAAATGTCAGGAGAATGTTATTCAATCTTCGGATTAAAATTGTAGTCCAAATAGAAAACATTTTTTATGCGAAAATCCAAAGCTATTGCCTTTGTTTTATTTTTTGATGGAAATATAGCAATTACTCTTTTATGTAGAAAAAAAATTATTAAAATTGGAAAATTATAATAATTATTATAATTTTCCAGAAATTAGAGTAAAAAATATCAAAATTCTCATTTTTTGTTGGAAAAAAACTTTATGTGTTTTGCCTTGCTTAGCCCTCTTACTATATAAGAATGAAAGGTACGAGTCTATACTTTCAATCTAAACAAAAAAATTCACCTTCTAATACCTTTTCTGTAAGTAACATCGATTTGAATTTCAAAAGTCACACCAATATTTCATACAAATGCTCAATAAGACAAAAAATGGGGCATACTTTTAGGTTTTACTTAATTAAAACATGGAACGATTTATAAATGAAACATTGTTTTTGTTTACGAATATGTAGGCGTAACGAAATTTAATAACATTTCAATGTAAAAAAAAATATATTTATCATCAATATCTTTCTATGACACATTTTAACTTGGCATGCTTTACTAGAAAAGCGAAATGCATTTGTGAGATATTTTCGGTGATTTCGAAGGCAAATATCGTTCGCGGAAGGCTGTTGAGGGTATTATCTTGTTTTGAATGGAGACAACCAATGTTTAAGCTTTTGGAAAAAATTAAAATTCTTTAATTTATGTGAAAATTCCATATAATAGATAGGAAATAAAAACATGTAAAAAATCCAACTTTCGATGGGCATTAAACCCAAAGTAGGCGTGGCAGTCCCAATATTTTAAGCCTTTTTTTTAGAGGAGAACTTAATTAAGAAGTGTCCCGAATTTCAAGTCCCTAGGTCCAAAAATAAAAATTTTGACTTGTGCACTTATATGGGAGGTGGGCGTGGCAGTGAGCGGATTTCCAAGATTTTTTTAAAATATCTTAATTTAGCCCACAGAAGTGTTTCTGCAAAATTCCAATGCTCTACGACCACTGCTTCTATTTTTTCCAAAAAATATATGGAGCAGCCCCACTGTGCGTTGGTTTATTGTAAGATAAAAAAATAAAATATATTTTTTTAAACAGAGAAAAAAAAAACTAAATAAAATCCGTATTCCGTCCGATATGAAACAAGTGGAGAAAGTCATGAGTATCTGTGTGTAACTTTCTGCGGCGCGTCACACGTGTGTTCATGTTAATGCAGACATTTCAAAGGATAATGGAAAGGAATTATTTTTATCTCTGTTCGGAGGGAGTTGTTGACAAATTTTATTTTAGTGACTTTTTAAATTCCTTTTTATTTATTTTTTTTATTCTCGCTTTTGCCTAAATTAAAAAAAAAAAAGAAATGAATTAAGGACGACAAGATAGACAAAACGAAAGGAAGAAAAAAAGATTAATTTCAAATATTCATAACATTATATTTTTTTTTGCCTTTTTTTCTTCGGAAAGCTTCATGATTTCAATGGCAGATCCCTGAATTTTCAAATGTGGAAGATTTAAGATGATTTGAGGATTCAACTTAAATATAAAATATCCCCGTTTCATTTCTGTATGCTAGCTTTTCGCAAAAACAACAACAACAACAACAAAATAGCTTCAAAAATTTTATTTCGAATGCATGAGCACTCACATGCACATGAACTCTTCCGTGCATTTCGAAATGCAACAAGGTCGGATTTAAGTTGTTTTAGATTTTTTTATTTACTTTTTATTTTTTTTTGTTTTTGTTTTTCACCCATCGACGCTTTTCCACTCCATTCCGCAGCTTTGAGAAATTTCTATGTGGCACACGTAGCACGGCTAAGGGAATAATGATTTCAATATTAAGCAAATATTTGCACAAATTTTAAGGATTTAAATGATAAAGTTTAAATTACGCTTTAGGAATTTCAACAAATTTTAAATTAATGTAACACCTGCTTGATTCAAAGTGACAATTAATTTTAATTCTGACTTTTTCCCATGGAAGCAAAGTCAATTCTCTGAATCTGCATATCGTTTTTAATTAGTTACAAAATCAGTTTATTGTAAATTGATATAAGTAAGTGGTATTCAAGCAGCTGTCGAAATTGAAGTGTGCAAATTTCGTCCTTTTGTATGAATGACCCTGCGAAGAACGAGTGCAAAACTTGTGCGATAACATGGAGCAAAATTTGTCCATCAAAATCGATGAGCAATATTTGCCCGGCCGCCGAATTTTTTTTTCCATAGAATCAAATTTGCACAAACGCAAAATTTGCGAGGGTCCAAAAATTGCACACCTGCTTGAATCCCACTATTATTTTAATATTTTCTTTGAGTGATTTCAAAGTTTTTTCTTTAAAGTTAATTGAAAAGTAGTAGCTCTGAGATAGCGTAGGGGATGCGTGGCATGCATTTGATCCCAGGGTCTGAGGTACGATTCCCCGTACAGGCGAAATTGAGTGTAATGTTCCAAGCCTAGCACTGGTTTTTCAAAAAAAAAAATCGCAAGTTAAGGGGCACACTACATAATAAGACTTAAGCCCGGATCCTGCTATCTGCGCAATGCGCCGATTTTTGCGCCGATAGTGTGAACGCAATTTTTGGACTCTGATGCTGGCAAGTGTGATCTTCTTGAAATATTTTTGTCCAGTTTTTATTGTTCCCCGATATATTTTTGGCAATTTGTGTGGATAATATATGAGTTCAAATAATGATTGTGAAAATTGTTGAAACTTGTGCCGATCTGGGCCGATAAAAATCGACGCAGATTGTGCTATTTGCGCATATAATGGGATCCCATCTATACACTCACACAAACACAAGAAAACCTACTTGGAACCACAATGGGCCGATTAACGGCCTAAGTGTCAGCTACTTCAACGTACCTACCTAATTGAAAACTACACTGAGCTAAAAGACCGAATATCGGTGAATTGAAATACCAGTTCAGGCAAGGGTTTTTTTTTCGTGAAAATAGATAATAATGTACCTAGCTAACATTTAAATAATCAGCTCGATTCTGAATACTCCCGGGGAACGAATTCCCGGGGAATTTACTTTTTTCAAGAGTAAACTTCTTCTTTTTCAAATATTTTGGGCGAATAAATTTGATGGGGAATGGGTATTTGACCCATACCCATAATAATTTTCCTTTCCCTATCTATTTAAAAAAAGGAGAATTTTAGTCACAAGAAAAGTAAATTCCCCGGAAAAAACGTTCCCCGGGAATATTCAAAATCGGGCTGAATAGCACTGTGCAAGTTGTAAAATGGTACTAACGTGAAATCCATATTGTTGTGCTTGGGTGAGCCCCCTGACTTCTACTGCATCCAGTGGCGGATCCACGGGGGGGTATATCGGGTCCGGACCCCCCCCCCCCCCCTTGGGAATTTTGGAATCCGAAATTGCTTAGGGGAAAGTGGTCGAATTCCAAACCCCTTAAGAATCTTTTCTATAAATTCAAAACGCTGATACTCAAGATAAGAACTTAACATGCCATTAGCAAGAGAATATCATAACCTTTGTTTTTGCAATATGAATTTTTCATCAAGAATTAACTAAATATATACATACTTAAGTTAAGGAAGCTTGAAGACTTAAGAACACCTTAAGTGTCAAGCGGTTTAACAGTCAATTTTTATCCAAAACTCACGAAAATTGTTTTCGGCAGGCAACATTTGAAAAAGCCTATATATTTTGTTTATACTTTTTTTAAATTCGTAAAATTAGTGAAATTATAAAATCGGGCCTCAGTATACTATTTTTCAGTGAAAAATTTTGAAATAATGTTAAATCAATTAGAAAATCATTAGTTGTTTTAAGGCACGAATTATATTTTTATTGAAATTTTAAAACAATGATGCTGAAGCGAGGCACTTTCAAACATTTGTATATTTTCGAGGCTTTAAGAAGAATTCACGCAGAATTTCTTGTTCGCTGAGTGCGATTCCCGCGTGAATATTCAGGGATGGAAGATCATTCAAACGCTCTTGTCTCATTGTGCTTCTTAAGTAAGACTTTAGTCGTCTTAACGTCGAAAATGACCGACGAATAGCTCAGGCTTACATTATTTATGTTTCTTTATATTTTTCAAGCTTATTAAGGGTCTTTTTTTGTACATTTGTGCTACTTAAAATGCTCCAACACTTAAATCGTATTTATTTTCATATAAGTAGTGCTATTTTTCTTTTATTAATTAATTAAAAGCTGCAATGATTTTAATAAATTTTTTGATGTACATCAATATCTTGTTGTGTATTTCATCATATGTTAGAAGGCAAGCTTTGAGCAATGTTGTTTTCGTTAAATTTCAGCAACATGAAATATGAACAATTTTGAATGTGTGCTATCTTAAGCTATTAGAGTAGCTCAGTATGATAAGCAATCGAAAATGTTTCCTTGCTGAGAAATAATAAGTCCCGCATCATTATCGCCTTTCTCAGATTGGCATTGGCCCCGTTGAGGACAAGAGAAAAATGTTTCCCAATTTTTCTATGGTAAGTCTATTTCATTTTTGAGATAGAGTTTCACGGCTAAGGTGAAAAAGTTGCCCCTTTTGAAAAAAAATT
The DNA here is from genome assembly GCA_020466095.1 of Chlorops oryzae. Lineage (NCBI taxonomy): Eukaryota > Metazoa > Arthropoda > Insecta > Diptera > Chloropidae > Chlorops > Chlorops oryzae. The sequence continues at coordinate 154,285,667 of CM035806.1, read as the reverse complement.
GGAATTGATAATGGATGTTTTTTCGGTCTAAGAACATTGCGTGTAGCTAGGAAAAGTAGTTCTTCGGTTATGGATATTTCAATGATGAAAAATAAAAATTTTCTATCTTTGAGGCCATTGCGCCACCTCTAAACTTTGCTTAATCTTCATAATTTTGCACACGCAAGTTTTTGATAAATACCAAACATTTGAGCCACTGGCAGACAGAATTGGACAAACTTAATTTTTTCCATACATTTGGCGCCCACCTTAATGTATATAGATTAGAGTGTTTTGGGAACTATTATTTGGAATATCTCAGAGTACATTTTGATGGCAGCTCAGAGCACAAAACTTCAACTCATACTCGTACATAAATATGGGCCAAAGAGTGGACAAAAACATTTTTTTTTAAATTAATTGTATGAAGCTGTTAAATGTATTTAAAATAAACAAAAATTATTTTTCTGCCTCTAGCAAAAAGTTTTGGACCCCCCCTTTTTCAAATCCTGGATCCGCCACTGACTGCATCGATGAAAAAGCCATATTGGTTAGTTGGGAAAAATTTATGGCGTTTGGTTTGAATCGGTCAATTTGTTGATTTTTTACAATTTTCAGCCCATTTAAGTCGGTTTTTCTGTATTCAAAATTTCTTGTGTTATCTTTGAACGGCTCGCAATTGCTATTTGCACCATCGCAACATACATTTCAACTGAGAAAATCAACATTTTAGCCTATTTTCATGATTTTTTCCCCATTTTTAATCGATTTTACCCATTTTTTGTCTGTTTTATGCGCTTTTTTTTCGTTCTTGCGCAAATTTATCGACATAATTCTTAGCATTTTTTCATTTTTACAATATATTATGCAATATTATTGCCATTTCAAGCAACTCAACACACTTTTTATAAAAAAAAAAAACCTATAAAATACTCACCCAACGTATGAGCAATGTTATACGTATATCATGTATGGGTAACCATACCATATGTCCGTTTTTTCGCTGGGCAGTCCGTTTTTTCTAAGCCGACACAGCGGTCATGCGAATATATTTGAAATCATGATTTGTCATGCCATTGTACTTTTTTTTTTTGAAATATGCCCACAGCCCATCATATTTTGAATTCAAAATTTTCAAGATCCGACAAACGACGAGTACCATTGTGCCCTTTTACATAAGGGCAACTATTGCCGGCAAGTTTTTGGTTTATGGGCGAGAAGAAGCGCAGAGGGGTAGGATCTCTACATCAGGGTGGGTCAATTTTTTTCTTTCGAAAAAGCGAATAGCAGAAACGTAAACTAGATGAAATTCTAAGAAAATTTTGCCTACAAACCTAAGGTCTAAAATGAATTCCTAGCTCGCGCAAATCAACCTCAAAATATTGCTTTTGGGTTTCATGGAAAATATGTGTTTACATTCATTATTACTGTAAAGAAGCATGAAATTCTAAGTGAATTCATTTCAATTTGAACTTTTATGGTAGAAAACTTTCCCAGCTTTTAGAATATGACCCGAGCTTTAAAATGCTTTCACTTTAAAATGAAAATTTGAAAGATTTTTTCGAAAAAATCTATAGTTTTGTTTAAATTGAATTTTATTTCGGCTGTAAAGCCTGCAATCCACTATAGAGTTTTTTACGTAGAGGAAATATTGTAGAGTGTAGAGAATCTACCTTTATTGTGTTCACTGAAGAAATTCTCTACAATTCAACAGCTCCACGTAGAGCTGCCGTCGACATATTTAAAGTAGAGCTCTTCCATGTGCTCCATGGCTATTTAAACTGCAAAAAATTGTTTTCTCTACGACTCTTAAGTAGAGAAAATTACTTTGGCAGTGTAGTATACAAAAAAGGTACAATCGCTATACTCTACACACTTTTCTCTACGTAAAAAACTGTTTAGTGTATTTCAGGCTTAAGGACAAAATTTTTCAATTATTTAATCGACTCATTTGGAATCATATTCGGGTCATATTCTAAAAGCTGGGAGTTTTCTACCATAAAAGTCAATAGTTGCCATAATGTAAAATGGCCCATTGACAAGTTTGATTTAAATTGGCTTGCTGTGACGCTAAAGATTTTGATGAAGAATAATTGTTTTTTACTGTTGATTTGCACTCTCAAAACTTAAATTCTTAGTTGTATTTGGAAATCTCACAATTGTTAGTTCTGAGTCCGAAGAATTCAATTTGTTTGAATTGAAATAATGGATTTTTGTGTGTATATTATACTTATAAATGTGTCCGTTTTTTATACATTTTTTTTTTCAATTTAGCGTACAGCGAAATAAAATTGTTTTTAACATTTGTCCGTTTTTTTGCAGAAACGACATGGTAACGTTATGTATGGGCAATCAAGACGACAACTTCAATTATTTTGATATACATACATAACATTTTTGAATACATATTGAAATATGTCCGTGGTTAGTTCAACAATTTAAATTTAAATCCATTCTTGAAAATTATCATTTCGATTCAACCTGAAATATGGTTGATTCAAATCTTTATTTTTTCCAACAAGAAATATTGTTAAAATTAAAAATATCCCTTGTTGAAGCCGTTTGGTATGTTTTTTCTTTTGATTTAGGCCTGTTTTCTGAATGTCCGGTTTAACCGTAACCGGCAGTTATTTTAACAAAAAATCAAGTTTCGTTTTCTCAAAATACGATTAAGGCACAAACCTTAACCGACGCTCATCTGCCGATTAAATTTATTTGTAAGAAACAGCTGGTGTTTAGATCTAGTAGCTTTGTTATAGACTATTTAGCATTCGTTTATTAGAAATTAAAAATTCTCAGTCGTTTTGACATTTAGAAACAGATGTTTTGTGAACGCGTTGCCAACTTCTCACTTATTAACTAGAACAAATATTTTAGACATTGAGAAAACGAAATTGCTTAACCGACACTTTAAATCATTCGATTAGTTTAACTGCCGGTTAGTTAATCTAGACTTTAACCGGACATTCAGAAAACGGCCCTTAACCTTTTTTTCTGGTTCATTTTTTTCTCCGTGCATAAATTAATGACATTTCAATGGAAATTGGAACAAAAAAAAAAAAAAAGATGTGACATTTAAACAATTTTTAACAAAAATATTTGACAAGTAGTGATTTCTCCGAAAACCTTTGAAAGTGAAAATAATACACGGGAGCGAAAATGCAATTTAAAAAAATAAAACCAAAAAAACCCAATAAAATTTGTTCCAAAACTGACTCAATTCCTCATAATAAATGCATTTATGCTATTTCCTTGACCACAATTTTCTGCTTCTGGCCATTGAGTCAGGCAGTTGCTACAACGTTTATTCTCAAAGAAAAACGAGCTTCAAACAAAAAACAAGAAAAAGAATAAGAAGAAGAAGCGTTAGATGGTGACTAAGTGGGAGGAGGAATGAAATTGGCGTCCTTAGTCAGAATTTCCAGGTCAGAATGTTAAGCTTACCGAAATTCATTTGAAGTCCGTTAAATGTCCGTCGGACGTGCGCTGCCGCTGCTGTTGTGCCTCTCTCGTTCGTATTCCATGAAAAATTCAAATATAAACTTTCTCCTGTCGTGGAAAATATCTGTCTGAGGTTTCATCCTTGCACCGAAATACAGCGAAAGAGAGTGGGTAGAGGGACTACATGCATAAATGCACACACAGTCAGTCAGTGAGTCAGTGTTGTATGAATGCAACATTAACTTTTCATAGATGCGGCAAAGAAAAAATCTCTTCCACTTCAAGCTTTTACTTTTTCAAATGAATATTAAAACTTTTCAGTTTACGATCTCTTCCACGAAGGCCCCAATTTCCGCAGACAACGTGCCAACATTCGAATATTTACAATGAGTACAAGTCCAAGCACGACTATATATGAGTACGAGTGAACTTGTACAAAATTTCGTTCGCTTTGTGAGATAATAACGCAAAGGAATTGCAAATGAACAAGAAAATTTTAGATTTTAATTATTCGAACAATTAAGAATTCGGAATGGAGGCACCAAACCACAGAGTCCTACTTGCTCTCACAAGCACTCTTATTAATTTTTTATTTTTATATTTCTTTTTTTGTCATTTGATAATGAAATTCCAAATGTTAGAAGTTTCATTTGACTGTCACAAATGGGTGTAGATGGCAGTAGGCGCACTATTCACCGACTCACAGCCTTCAACATGGTTATGATAGCTTCATGTCATTATTTGAATACTTGGCGACAGCAAAGGCTGGCAAAATAAAACAAACAAAAAATTTTCTTTATTCAAAATCAAAATTTGCAAAAAAAAAAATTAATTTCGTACATTTTTCTTTTTTTTTCGTTTTGGTTTCATACAAAATAAATCATGTCTGTTCAGGGCTAGTGCAAGGTACCCTAGATCTATCCCTTTTGATATTTGCAAACAAAAACGTCATGTAATAACTCTTAGCACCGAAATATTTTAGTAGTAACGATTCATCTCCTTGCAGTCTCGGAAATTTTCGCAATGAAAGGACACATGTAAAATGAGTCACAAATATAAAAATGTATCGAGTATATTGCATTTCCAACATACAAAAATATGACTTTATTGTCGGGCTATTGCCATAAAGGCGCTTCTAAGCGAGAGATGCTTATTGCCAGGCGCGGATCCACGGGGGGGAAAAAGGGGAAATTCCCCCCCCCCCCCCCCAAAGGAAAACGAATTCGAAAATTTGTTTATACCAGGGACTGTAAATAACGGTTATCAACAAAATTGTTGAAGAAAAAGTTCGGATGGAACTAATGGTCGGAGCAAATAATGAATGACATCCCTAGAATCCGCATGACTTTTTCTTCCGGAATCCACAATGATTTTTATTTATTAACTTTTTCCTATAAAAGTCAAATAATAATCATTATTTTTCAGGTTTAATTTTTCAGTCAAAAATTTATTTGATTAAAATTTTTTCGAGCAAAAAATAATCGTTTTTCTGTGATCGTTTTTTTTCGAGCAAGAATATCAGTCAAAACCAAATTTCTCGAAAAGCACTTCTCCAATTTAACTTATTTTAACCCTATCCGAATAGGTGATAAAGGATTACTAACATACTTATTTTCGAATGGGTCTTATCATGCAAAATTTGCCAAAAAACAATTTTTTGGGTAAAATTTCTAAGAAAACTTTTGCGTCTGGATATAGTAGCACGCGATATGCATAGTTATCAATGCTTTTGTGGTGCATAGTTATTAGAAAAAGTCAGAAGTCAATTGTTGCACTGTGCAGTGTACCAAAAATGTAAATAAATTTTTATTGATGTTCAAAATCATAATTAACTTTTAACAAGCAAATTGTTTCAAGATTTTCCGCTGTCAAATTGTACCTTAGGTCCGTCAATATCAGCTTTAGCGCTGAAAAAGCTCTCTACCGTTACTTTAGTGGCAGGAACAGCGTGTAAAATTAGGGCGAGCCTTCGTAGCCACGGGAAGTCATATTTTTTAGTCTCCCAGTATTGCAAAAGATCTTCGTCGACATCGATACGTTTCCCCTTATAAGTTTCTATTTCATAGAAGGCATTTCGCAAGCTCTGGTTACATCCAATGTCGTCCTCATCGGATGATGAGGTCTCCACCTCGAGATCTTTTAAACATGTCCTTAGCAGCGAGGAAGAAGTACTTGACAAAGAGGATTCGATTAAACGCCTTGGACTATCCTCAAAAGACCGCGATAAAGAAATATTACATTTATCTAAACTCTAAAAAAAGAAATAAAAAATAAATAAATAAGTAGAATAGAAATAAAAAATATTTCCAACAATTCGTACAGATTTCAAATATTCAACCCGCTTAACGATGTCCTTTAAATGTTTTTTTGCGGACTCGATTCCTTCGTTATTAGGCCAACACATGCATTTATAACGCTAGTGGGAGACAGCTCTGCAGTAAATTTAATTTTCTTCTGTTCTATTGAGCTGTCGTCTTTGAGGCGCTTTTCGTAATCCTTGAGCAGCTCTGGATGCTCTTTACTGAGATGCCGTTTGAGGTTCGTTGTACTGCTTCCATTCGAAGGCTTGCCACAGGATTTGCAACTTAAGTTGATCCTGTCACCTTCATAGCAAGTATAAATTTTGCTTCCTTCCCATTGCGTTAGTCAATTCAATGTAAAATAATATACATACTCTTTGAAGAACTACGACTTCTTCAACGCCTACTCAAGAAAGGCCAATTTATTTAAATCAAGGACAAGCCAATGCAGAATAAATTGTTTCAAAGTGTAAAATTGGACAAGTACTTTTCGAGAAATTTGGTTTTGACTGATATTCTTGCTCGAAAAAAAACGATCACAGAAAAACGATTATTTTTTGATCGAAAAAATTTTAATCAAATCAAATTTTAATCAAATTGACTGAAAACTTAAACTCAAGGAATAACGGTTATAAAAAAAAACAAGCACTTTTATAACCGTTATTTCGTGATTTTTATAATAAAAATCATAACCGTTACGGTCACTGGTTTATACAAATATAAGAAAGATATGAATTTTTTGTTGAATTTGAATTTGTTTCTATGAAAAATAAACTGTCTAAAATTGCTATATTAAATATACGTAACAAAATGTTTGTTTTTTCTTTTTAAATAAAAAATTATTTAAAAAATTTTGTTTATTAAATAAGTTTTTTTTTATTTGTAGATTTTTGTCGTTTTTATTTTCTCAAAATCAGTTGCTTATCTTCTAATAAAATATATGTATAGTGCATCCTTTTTAAAATACGGATTGAACATTTTAATTTAAAAAAAAATTTATTTCCCCCCCCAACGGATGGCTCTGGATCCGCCCCTGTTATTGCTTATATCCGGAGAAAATTGTCGAAACGTCAAATTCGCATTTCTTTTCTTTCTTTTTTTATTAATATGAATAAGCTATAACTTCAATATTGTCGTCGATTGCATAAAATTATTTGATTATGGCAAATTTTTGTCTATTATTAACGGAAAGATTCGCTTATTGAACTTAAGACTTGAAGCAATGAATAGAAATAAAGAAAAATTCTATTCACGATGGACAAACGATAAATTTCGGAATATTTTGTTGTTTTTTTTTTATATTTGTTTTTCACATTAATTCAATTTCACGGATTTTTCTTTGTTCTTTTAATAAAACAAAAATCATCAGTTCGCAAGTCAAAGAGAATACCTAAGCGAATTCCAGCTCCTGCTCGAAATTTTTATTTTTTTTTGTTTTTTTTTTTTTTTCACAAGAGCAAAGAAAAGAAAAGAATGAAAAAGCCAAGGAAAATCAAAATGGTCCAACGTAAGCTCATGGAGGAAAGTAATAGAACACGTGCTTCTTCTCTGTTAACATAATCGAATTTTTGGTCCATTCTTTTACGTTCAAAATGATCAAATTAAATGAAAATATTCATAATCTGCGAGTACATCGTACACCATGTCGTATGAGTAATATTTTTCCAATCCCAGTTGTAAAAATATTCATGAAAGATGCATGAATCATGCCTCTTATGGGTGCTTTGCTTGCATGCCAAACTTCCATGCCTCTTCATTTCTTTTTATAAAGGCTTGTCATAGGAAATCATGCATAGACAAAAAATGTTTGATTGATGCTTGAGAACCCATGAAACATGTCTTCCCTACCATGCATGAATCAATGATCCTGAGAACACAATAATCCAATTGCTGGAATTCGTTCGCCTAAACAAGCAGTAACAATCCGATGTAGGCGAGTTCAATCCCCGCTGCGGCGGGCGTAGTTTTTTTTTTTTTTTTTTTTTTTTTTTTTTTTTTTGTGAATACTTAGGTAGATAATAATATAACATTTCAAAATATTTTAAAACTTAGAGGAATAACTTGCTTTCACCCAAACATTAATGGAAAAAAAAATAAAAAATATGTAAGCACTTGTTGTATGGATGACGACTGGATTGGAAACTTCAGTTTATAACTGCCAACTTGCTTTCTACCCCTCGCCCCCCCTAATTGGGTCAAACTTTACCACAAATTTGAAAAATCTAAGTCCCAATTTTTCCGCCTGCGACAGGAATCGAACTCGAGCCCTCCAGGCTACAAATCGCAACACGCTCCCATTACGCTACCGAGAGATCTCATTCGTGAGTGCTACATCTGTGTTTTCTAGATGCAAGAGAAAGGTTTTTGAAAAAAGTTTAATTTTTTCTATAAATGATTCATGCATAGTAGGGAAGAAATGTGTTATGTGTTTTCAAGGACTCATGAATCAAACAGGATCATGAACGCATTAATCATGTATACTACGAGCATGCGTTCTTGTTTTACAACTGGAGAAGAAATGTTTCATGTGTTTTCAAGGCGTCGTGAAACATGCATGATCATGAATGCAGGAATCATGAATTCTACTGGCATGCGTGCTTGTTTTTACAACTGGGATGTAACGTAAATCATATGAAATTTTATTACTCATACGCAGTGCTGAACCGAAAGCATGTAGGGGTACCTGCCGACGAGCGGCAAGTCTGCGGTGCGGCACCGCGCGGTAACGTGCGTTAACGTTAAATCCACTAATACATACAACGAATACTTCTACAACGCAAAACCGCAGCGTTGCCGCAGAGAAACTCGTGCGGCGAAATTTTGCCGCTAGTCAACGCTCATCGCGGCACGCATGCTCATGTGAAGGCTTCCATTCATTTCTGTGTACTTTGAAACGCTCCGCGCCGCGAACAACCGCTCGTGTGCAGGTACTCTAAGGGCAAAAATAGGTTCATTAACCCTTTACTGCCGTTTCCATGGTTGAAACGATACTGAAACTATAACGCACCGCGCCATGTGAAGAGTAGCTATTTTTATCATTGCGGCGACGCGCGTTAAGAATTACGAAAGTCGAAGTCGACGACAACGCTTTTTTTAAAGTCGATATTATTGATCCGGCCTAAATAAAATCAGTAGACGGTTAAGAAATTGAGTCGACGACGACTTCGAATTTCGTAATATGGGGGTTGATTGGGCTGTTTCGAAGGAGGCTTTCAATCCTAATTTCTGTTATCCACATCACAAGAAATGGATATTTCTAAAATTGTGTAAATAGACACAGCAGAGGGATGTTTAATTTTGTTTTTTTTTTTTTTTTTGAAATATTCTTTTTGCCAAAAATTCACTAGGGAATAAAAAACAATTCGGTATATAAAGGACGTGAAAATCCTCCGTCAAAACTTTATCAGTGGACCTGACGTTGACCATCTTAAGACAAAACAAAAAGAAAAGTACTTATTCTCCGATAAAAAATGCTTTAAGGAAATATTTCAAAAGACCAAAAATGGCTTTTCCGTTTTAACACTATAAGTCAGTGGACGCTCAAAAGCGTTGCATGTCTAGATATGAAGATTTTCTAGATTTCTTTAGAGTTACCACGAGGATATTGAACGAAGGCGAATAAAAAAAAAAAAACAAAACAAAACAAGATAAAACTTTATGATTTATGCAAAATAATTTAAATCACCACACAGAGGTCTGCTCTCCTTCCTTCCCATTCCCTTTCCCTTTTTTTTCTGAATGTTTCACACACACTCACTCACTCTTAGCCTTGATTTCAATGCAAAACTTTATTTCATCTTTCTTAATTTTGGAAAACGTTGAAATCTTTCGATTGTAAATTACAATAAAACTTTCCAAACGACCGACAATATGATTGTGCACAAAATTATGAAATATTTTCTGTCAATAACATGCGTTGATTGAAAAGCGCAAAAGTAATTTTCTTGCCGTTTGTTTCTTCTTTTGCATGTCATTTCTGGGTGAAATACTCTTATCCAAAGTCAACAAACAAACAAGAACATTTGCCTACATCGACGGAAAGTATAATTACTTGCAGGTCAGACTAACACACACACATGCACATGCACACGCACTCGCCTGCGCTCAAGCACACAGTTGTACAAAAAAATTCTGAATATTTAGCAAAAGTTCAACATTGTGTTGTAATTGTAATTACGTCGTATGCAGCATAAATCTTCAAGAGCAACAGAAAATGCTTACACACTGTTACATAAGCGACACGGAGAGTGTATGTAAGTGACAAAAGTCTCGAGGCTCCAATGAGCCTCGGTTAGCTCAAGAATGGATCTAAGTCGCACACACACACACACGCATTCACATGTGAATGCTATGAGTTTGGCAGCAGTTTTATTCTCAAGCGAAATATAGAAAAAACATATAAGGGTGTTATAATCAGGCGAGCCTGACAATAAAATACCCGACACAGGACATTAGGGGCCCCATATACCGACTTTTATCAAATTTATTTATGAAAACCGCCCCTTTGCGACGCCCACTTTTCCAATTTTTTGCGAGTTCTAATCGGAGGCTTAAATATACGCTCAAATTCGAAGTTGCATTGAAATATTTCGAAAAATTCCGATTTTGAGGCAGTTTTGGGATTTTTGTGACAGACCCCAGTACTGAAGATATCCTTAATAATGGACCGATCAAGGAAATATTTTGGGAGGATGTTTATGGCTACAAAGGAAGCATAAGTGCCAAATTTCGTTCAAGCCCCATTTGAATTTCGGGTGTAAGAGGCAATTTTCGAAAAACGTCCTTCGGCCGACAGACAGACAGACATGGCTAAATCGAATCTCCTGATCATTTCTATATACATTTTTTATGGTCTATCTCGACTGGTTCTGTGTGTTACACACAACCACACAAACCCAATATACCCTCGACACAGAGTGTGTCGGATATAAAAACTTTGTTTTACAAATCCTGTGCAAATTGGAAGACAATCAAGCAACTAAGCAACTTGGCAGCCAGGTACTCGTACGATTTCAATTTACGTTCTCATTTAAGCAACATAGGCCTCGTAAATTCTAGATAAAATAAAAGAACAAATATTTATTCCAAGCAAAGAGTATGATTTGTATTGTCGACAGACAATTTTTGTCTATTATTTCAACGTTAAATCGACAACATTTGTTCTTAATCACAGTTTACCAAAAGAAAACCATTTGGAAGGCATGCTTAACAACTCCATTTGCCTTTCATTAACCCATTAAGATTTCATACAATAATGGCAAAAGGCTTTTTGATTTGGTCATCTCGGGGGGGCACTAAGTACACTAAGCACTGAGAATATCGAAGGAAGACGTATACAAAACGAAGCCGCCATTTTGCTCCTCCCCCTCCTCCTCCTCCTCCACTATTCGAACCGAATGTTTTGACAAAAATGAATAAAAATAAACTATCTCGTTGCAAGATATAAAAAAAAGACAAGGCCTACATGTCATACGCTCGTACATATGTAGTCAGAAACACACTTGCACAAACTGAGTAGCTTCCCTGCAGTCATGAATAGATCAATTCACCGAAGAGGAATACTCTGAAGTTACTTCAAATATGTCTTATCGAAATGTAGAATATTTCATTTCATATAGGAACAAAATAAACCATCCATATTTTGGGTCCCCTTTCCAAGCTTGAAGTCTTGAAAAAAAAGTGTTTTTGGTTTACCCTGTAAAGTGTTACCTATGTACGGGATTCCCCTAGCGGCGACAAATCACCGGCAACAAAGTTGCTTTTATGGTGAGGGACATTTGGGGATGTATTATGGAAGCTTTGCTCTCTTCCACGTGCCTCCCTCGATTTTTCCCCTAATATGAACGGCGACTTTGGCTGTGCTTTCTAAATTAGGTTTTTTTTTTTTGTTTGTTCATTGCGAATTTTGTACTATTTAGGGGGGGAAATAGCGAATCTAGGGGATTTAAGGAGCATTTTAAGGAGAACCACCTGGCAACACTGGAATTCTTGTGGTATTTCTAAAAGAGAAAACTGAAAATGGCTGAGCAGAAATGAAGCTGCAGTTTTTCGTCTTTTCATCTCACCAACTTTACCGAATTTGTCTTATTAGAGATAAAATGAGACCGCAAAGTTCTTCCTCGCTTTCGTCTTCTTGGCCAGAAATCATATTTATGAATATTTTCTGACAGTTACAAAATAAATTTATTTTTTTTATCTAATCCTTACTTTAAGCCCCCAATTTTGTTCGTTTTAGTTTTTGAAAGTTTAAGACTCGTTTGCTACTGTTCAGATTAAAGTTTTCGTTCCGAAAAACAAACAAAAATTTTTATGAAAATGTTGACATTTTGAGAGGATATGGTGACGATAAACTTTAACCGAAACAGTAGCAAATGGGCCTAAACCAAACATTTTCTCTAAACGATAACTGACAAACATATTTTATCATTTCGAATAGTTTAAACTGGAAATTGAAGTTTAAACTGTAACTCAATAACCGGCCCTTAATAAAATACACATAACTCAATTCAGTTCGAATAAATTAGCAGCTCGCTTTGGTTTTTTACAAGCCTTATTGGCCTTTTCGACGCCCACGCAAAAAACCGGAGCTCCCAATGGATCAAAAAACAGCTTCTAAAATACAGAAAACCTCAAATAACAGAAAAACTATCAACACAAAAAAAAATAAAATCGTTCTGAGGTTTATTAATTTAAAATCCAAAATCCAAAATCCAAAAAATAAATAATATGTCCTCAAATCAAATCAATTTTATTTTCAAAATTATCAAAGCCGATTTGAACTCACTGGCGTATGAGCAACTTATCGCCGTGCAAAACAAAACGCTTAAAAATAACATTACTCATACGCAGGTATGCGCAATAATGGATTAACGTAAATATGAAATCAATGAAAAAAAAAATTTTTTTAAATTTCCAAATCAAATTGTCTCTAGTTACAAATATTGACTTTTTATGAGTATCATTATGTTGGGTAAGGGGAAATTTTTATTTAATTTATGTGCTCTTTTTGTTTGCGGCCTTTGTGACATACAAATTATTACTGTAATTGCTTTTCTGTGGCTTTTAATTAAATTCAATTTTTAGTTGAATGCTCATGGGTACTTATGTATGTGTTGAATTAGGTATTTGTTGACAAAAAAAAAGTTCTTTTTTTTTTGTATCATTAAAATCAATAAATATGCTTTACTTTATGCTTTATTTTGAATGCATATGCATTCAGGGAAGTGGTTTTTGTTTTTAAATTGTGAAATGTATGTGAGCTTGAATAGCAAATCAACAGATTGCTATTTGTTTTGAATATTTTGTCCCTTTTTTCGGTGACTGTTTTAATTTTTGTGATTTGTTTACAGTGCCTGGAGCTGCTTTTCGACGAAAAGCGAATTATCGGAAAATTCAAATAATAATAAAAATTCAACCTTGACCTTAAGCTCGAACAAAAAGTGTAGTATTTCTACAGAAGAAAAAAAATTAATCCTAAAGGCCCAACAAAAACGAAATATACTTTCGATAAAAAAAATAAAAAAAATTATTTATTAATGTGAACATTTTTTTTCAAGCGATGCCTGAGAAAGAAATCTATAAGCGACTATTTTCGCTGACGTACGTTTCGACCTGCCGTCTGGGGTCTCATCATATGTTACTTTGTGTTAATTATTTTCATTCGTTTCATCGCGCGAAAAGATAGATACTTAAACAAATGAATATATTTTGAAATAAATTGATTTTTTGATAGACGTCATTTTGTGTGATCGATACGAATGTAAGCAATGAATTCAAAAGAAAAAACTATCTCCTAAAATGAATGGCTCTTCTTTATCGGTAAGATTTTGCATAAAAAAAAATACAATATCGCAAACGGTAGACATGCGTCCGAATCGATGCCATTTGGAATCTTCGTGACATCTACTCGACCAAGTATAAATGCTGCTCTTTCTGTCTACAAAATCAGGTACTAAATAACATTCAAAGTGTTTCCATTTCCCGAATCTGTGCCATTAATTTTCGAAATCGAAAGTGGTCCAATGGCATTAAATGCTTTTTAATGTGACATAAATTTGTTCTACTGCCCCAGTAGATCGAGCTATATAAAGTACGGTAGGCTCTGTTCTGCTCAACGCGTCGAGGTACTCAGCTCAGCTCAGCTCTCAACTGGTTTATGTTGATTGCTATGCTACTTACCGCTGAATACCATAATACGTGACCCGAATGTATACCGTTGATAGCTTGACTGGATAGCGGCAATCGTTCCGTTCCGCCTTTCAACCTGTTGAGTTAAATGTTGACAGCATAATTTGTGGAGCTAATGACCAGACACGACACGTGCATGCACATTCCTCATACTTACAATCGAGTGAAATTTCCCACATCGTTCGCTTATTTACGTGATACGAAACCATAACAAGAAAAAATAAAACAAAACGGAAGATGCTTTCATGCAAAACAAAAATAAAAATATAAAAACGGAGAAGCCAACAAACAAACAAAAAAAGAAGAAGAAGAAAAAGAAAAAACACGAAAAACAGATTGATGAACTTTAACTGCTTCGGCCAACATATTTTCTGTTTTTCAATATCTACAATTTAACAGGTACTACATATGTATGTACATATGTATGTATATTCCATATATTTATATACCTACGTTTGTGTACGCGTGTACCTGTTTTAATACACTGCCTTGTACAATGTGCTCGAGAGTAATAAATTCTCAAATAAACCGCACTACTGTGCCGCAATAAATTTCAGAAAATTTGAGACCCATCGATAAAAGAATCGACTCCGCATATTCTTTCTTTCCTTCGAATATCCTGACAAAGCCACTACACATTGTGCTGCGGGAAAACAATTCGGCAACAAAAACATTTGCGCTTGTGTGTGTGTGTGTGTGTGTTTCAGCATGCTTGTGTGAATTTGTAGGTATAAATTTATGTTGCCATTATAAGATTGTTATGCAAATGCTAATAGGATGTGTATTTCTACCAAAGCCTTCACACTTTATGGGCTCTCATGATTTGATTTCATCGAATTTTAATTAAGGTATTTTTTACGAATTATCGTATCGATGTGGAAAGCCTCATCTCGTATCATCCTTGTCTGAGAAATAAATGTATGTATGGAAAAATGTAGATGCATGGCGTGTACATACGAATGTATACGTGAATGCTTACGAAATATTTTATTTAAAAAAAATTAGAGCCTCATATTATTTCGAATGGACGTTAAAGAGACGTTGCCTGATGTTTAATATGGTAAGCTTTTATCATTCAAATGCAGCAGAATTAAATAAAAACAATCGATTTGTCCATGGATGGTAAGCGAATAACTTCAACGGAGAATTTTATTTTCATCTAATCTTCACATTGATTTTTCTGTAGTTATTCAGTAAGTCCAAGAAATATTTTTATTTTCATTCAGAAAAAATATATTAACGTTCTTTTAATGTGCGAAAATTATACAGAACATATTACTCATACGGCATGTTTTAAATATAGAAAATTTATTTTTAAATTCTACACTGAGAAAAAATTTTGCACATAAAAGAAAACAAAAATTTAACTATTTTTTTTTCAGTGTATTTCAGTTTTTATAAAACATTTTGATTGTTTTAAAAAAAATACCTTGTTTTATTAACAATAAGTCACTGTTTGTTTCATCTTTTTATCTTAATTTTTTCTGGAGATATTAAATTTTTAAAAACACGCCGTATGAGTAATGTGTTTTGTCTCATTTTCGCACATTTGTAATGGATATTAGTACTAGAGCATTTATGTGCACTTGTAATTTTTTGAATATCTCACTGTTGCGCCATTTAATTTGAATGAAACTTTTTTTCAATGAAAGCAAATACTTAGAGGTAATTTTTTAAAAACTTGTAGAGTAGCGTCCAACTGGGAATACACTGAAAAAATTGTTAAAATTGTCTTTTTAGTTTTGTGGAAAAATTTTTCTCAGTGTAAAAATTTAAAAAAAATTTTTGATTTCCTGTTGTATTAGCAATCAACCAACGTTTGTTTCATCTTCTTATCTTAATTAGATTTTGAGATATAAAATTTTGAAAATAGGTTTACTAAAAACGGATTTTCAAGGATATTTCAAGGACCGTTCATAATAAAAATCTAAAAAGTAGTCTCCACAGTGTTTTTAGATGGCACCTATCGAAAAATCAACAAAATTTAAAAATTCCTTTCATGATGCCGCATGCCTTTGCTTAACCCGCCAGACCCTTTATCATGAGCCATTTATTAAATTCTATAACGACTCGGTTTCTCTACTAAGAAATGGTAGTGGTCTTCAGAAAAGGCTGTCAAAGCTTAAAATTTTTATGTACATATTAACATCGAATTGTGGACCTTTTCAGGAATTTACTGATTGTGTGGCTTTCGTTGATAACTTCCATCATATTTCATCCTGTTTTGTTTGCTCTAAAACTACCAAAACCTTAGTTTTTTTCAAAAACTTAAAAAGACAAGACCGAATTCAACGGTTTCCCCCTATTTCGGGCACGAGGAGTCGAATTGCATCATTAGTTTTTTGAGTTATCGGTACGCCTTCATGCAAAAAATTGTTTAAAAGTTGTTTTTTTGGACCACTTTTTGGCCCATATCTATGTATGAATTATTAGTTTGGTATTCTAAGATAACAGCAAAATGTACTCTGAGATATGCCAATTAACTCGTCTCGAAACACCGTTACGATAAAATCTCGCATTAGGGAGTTATAACTGATTAAAACTCATTCTCCTGGTGACGCTGATCATTTCTATATACATAAGTATATTTTGTATAGTCTATCTCGACTGGTTCTGGGTGTTACACACAAACGAACAAACGCAATATACCCTCGACACAGAGTGTGTCGCGTATAAGAATGGAAAAATTGGTATTGTGAAGTTTTAATTAATTTTCTATAAACAAAAATACGTTGCATACTTTAGGGCTTAAATGTGGAATTTTCATTGCTTACATGAAAGATCACCAGTTCCATAGTTGCAACATATGAATATGTTTCGGAGAATCGATTCTTACACTTATCCATTTCTCATCACAAAACCGATTTCATTAATTTTTAAATAATTGTTTTTGTTTGTCGAACGCCGATAACAGTCCCAGGAATAATTCATTAAAATTGAAATTTTGTATTGTGATTTACTCAAAGGTCCTTTTTGCGGGACGGAAATTGAATTGAATCGAATTACTGTTGCTCTTTTTATGGCATCACCTTTCAGTCGTCTAGTCTTTGCCAATAAAACACGAAACCCAGCCGCCAGATATCTGGGTATAGACGCTCACACATAACCTAAATGGCGCTAAGTAATATTGGGCATAATTACCTCTGCTCGGTTTTCCGCTCTTACTAGTTTCTTTTTTTTTTTTTTTGTTTATTTATTTTTTTTTTTTTTTGTTTTCGGAGAAAAGGAGAAACGAGAAACATCGAAATGTCGTAAACGAGTGCTACGAATCTAAATTTTGAGGAAGATTATGAAGTAACGTGTTTATGAAGGATCTTTCGAGGACATTTGCACTCGAAATGGGAAATTATCGGAGCAAACAAATCAGTAGTAATGTCTTTGTGCGGTTGAAAGAGCTTTGAAGGTTGAGATTTTTTCTTCCCGTCTGGGGACGTGTCATTTCTCTGTTTTTCCGTTTGTTCCATGTTTCTTGTTTTCCTTATTTTTCTTTTTTCGTCTTTTCTAATATCATCTAAGCTTACTTCATGAGATACATACCTTCGTATGTGATGACTTCTCATTTGCAAGGCCTCCTTGAAAGCATAAGATTCGGTGTCGTTTTCACAAATTACCAACCATTTTGTTGATTACCGCGCCTTATGAGTGAATAGCAATGCTAATAACAAAATTACCATTCGTACGCGCTATTATTGCAGTAAACCGAAACCCAAAAACCAACAACAATAGCAACGGCAGCAACAACAACACCAACAATAAGAGAAGTAGGAAGAAAAACAAAGCTATCATCTGTAGGAAATAGAGTGAAGGAAATTTTAATATCCATTAAAGCGAATGACGAAATTAGCTCTTTGAGAAGCCACACATCGTTATCTTAGCAAAATCCTGTGCACAAATCCTTGATTGTTTTGAGCAATGCCTATAAATACCACACGTGCAACGACATAAAATTTTATATAAACAATCCAATTAAGTAGATGTACTCGTATACTATAAAATAGGAGCCTTCATTGGCGTAAGTCTTATTAATGCCAAGAGGAGCCCAATTCATTTTGATCGCTTAGACTCAACGAGCGTCTGCTGTGTTGTTCACGCTCGATATGAGTATGACTTTGTCATCGATGCGCCATGATTGAGAAAGAGAAAGAGAGGGAAAGAGAATTAAAGGGAGGGAAATACAGAGAAAGAGAGGGAAAGACAGGCAAAGACAGGCAGAGAGAGGGAAAGACAGGGAAAGAGAGGGAAAGAGAGGGAAAGACAGGCAAAGAGAGGGAAAGACAGGGAAAGAGAAGGGAAAAGAGAGGGAAAGAGAGGGAAAGAGAGGGAAAGAGAGGGAAAGAGAGGGAAAGAGAGGGAAAAGAGAGAGGAAAGAGAAGAAGAGGAAGAGAAAGAAAGAGAGAAGAAAGAGAGAAAAGAGAGAAAGAGAGGAAAGAGAGAAAGAGAGAGAAAGAGAGAAAGAGAGAAAGAGAGAAGAGAGAAAGAGAGAAGAAAGAGAGAAAAGAGAGAAAAGAGAGAAAAGAGAGAAAGAGAGAAGAAAGAGAGAAAGAGAGAAAGAGAGAAAGAGAGAAAGAGAGAAAGAGAGAAAGAGAGAAAGAGAGAAAGAGAGAAAGAGAGAAAGAGAGAAAGAAAGAAAGAGAGAAAGAGAGAAAGAGAGAAAGAGAGAAAGAGAGAAAAAGAGAAAGAGAAAGAAAGAGAGATAGAGAGTGAGAGAGCAAAACAGGTTAATCCTTTCACAAAATTTTCTTCATATTTACTATTTCTATCTTATGAATTTTGACTGTAGTTGCATTATTTGCGCAAAAAAAATTTTATTTCAGCGCCTAGCTGTGCATCTAAATATTTAATCAGAAAAACTTATAGCTATTTTTATAAGACGTTCGTTACGAAGATTGTTCATGGCTCTAGGAAGTTTCAAAAGTCTCTGAAAAAACCCCCCTAAAGATGTCTACACATACATAAATTTTCCAAGAATCAACAGATTATCAATATCGAAAAAATATTCAATATTTTTATGCATAGTTGTGGGTGCTTATTCCTACCACATTTTATGTTTATTGTTTTTTTTTTCAAAAATTGCTTATAAGCAGGGCTCGGATTTTGTTGACTCTTATAAATTTAAAGCATACTTTATGGCGCAAAAATTTTTGTTACCAGCAATTTGCGAATAAGTTTAAAAAAATTTAACTTCAAACCGCATTTCTATCTTCAAAAAAATTCATATTAAAATTCAAAATCAGTTTTAATCTTAAGTTTATGTGAGTTGAACGAAATATGTACTCCATAAAGTATGCTTTAAATTTATAAAAGTCAACAAAAGCCTTGACATTAAATTTTTCAACTTTAAAACAAAAAAAAAAAAAAAACGACCCATGTTTCAGGATTTTTAATTTAAAATCAAACAAAAATATCTCGTTGAAAATTTACGTTTTTTTGCATAAAACTTGAGAAGCATATGTGTTGGCGGCATTTTAGCAAAGCCATCGTGAGTGGTTTTCATTTTAGTCTTAAGACGCGCCCAGCCTCCCATAACCCAAATAACAAAAGAGAAATAAGTATAAAGAAAAGTAAAGGCTGATGCGGAGCTATTAAATGTGGCAACGGAAACAAAATGAAAAAAGGGAAAGTGGAAGTGGATAAAAGGCGTGCGTGTTAATTTCGCAATGTCGGTATTTGCATAAATCAGCAATTTACGTTCACTCTCCATTTCTTGGCCTCCTTTCCACTGTCATTGCTCTTCAGTTTTGTTCTCTTTTTCCGTGCCCAACCAAATTTTTCGAAACTATATTTTAAGGTTTTTATTTATTTTTATTTTCATTTATTTTCATTTTTTTTTTGGTTTTTTTTTTTCTTTAGACCCGAACCGATCATCGAGTCTCATTTGGCTACCGAAAGACATTTGCATTCATTACAGCGGCGAGAGACGCTTCCAGAGGCCGCAATAAATTATCAATTTTTAGTTTTTTATAAAAACAGCTGCGCTTATTGAATTTATACGCAAGCCGAAATATATGTGCAGCCAAACATAGGCACAGAAGTAAAAATAAAAAAAAGTAAAAAAGACCCCAACAGACAAACACATCCAGCAGGACAGAAACATCAGTGATTCTCCGGGACATATAAGTGACATTATCACGCATGTCACCTTGGGGGCCAATGTCATCGTAGAAGGATGCGGTTCATGTGCTTCAATCTCATTGGATGCTGAAATTTAAATGAGGTTTTAGCGTCAGTTGAGTGTGTTAGCATGTGCGCGTCACCAGTGACATTTTCCAATCCCACGAAGACAAAGTCACCAGACAGGGACGTCACTATCAGTTTGTATACAAATTTCATGCAAAGTGTCCAACGAAATGTCCTGCAAAACAGCTCCAAAGTAATCCCTGACATCACCGGTTCTGTCAGAGTAAAGTGTCTTGCCGACTGCGGCACCCTGAAAGGGACCTTGAAGTTTTGTAGATTTTTCGATAGGTGCCATCTAAAAACACTGTAGGGACCACTACTTGGTTTTCCATTTTGAATAGTCCGTGAGATATCCTTGAAAATCCTTTTTTAGTCTGCCTTTTTTCAAAAATTGTTATCTCTAAAACTAATTAAGCTAAGAAGACGATTCCTAACGATATAACAGGGAATCCAAAAAAATATTCTGCGTGATGTGTTTCGTATCAGGGAGCATACATACATTAATACATATGTGCACTTACGTTTTTGCATATATGTATGTATAGTATGTATCTCAAAACGCATATCTTCGATTTTGATGAAATTTTTTTAAATGAAAAATAATTTTTGAAGGAATTTTTCAAAAAAAGTAAGAAATTGATGCGACAACGGGAATACACTGAAAGAAATTTGTAAAATTTTCTTTTTAATTTTGTGAAAAAAATATTCTCAGTGTAAAAATAAAAAAAAAAAATTTCGGATTTCCTTTTATATTAGGAATCAGCTAACGTTTGTTTCGCCTTCCTAGGTGTATTAGTTTTTGAGATATAAAATTTTGAAAAAAGGATTTTCAAGGATATCTCAAGGACTATTCGAAATGGAAAACTAAAAAGCGGTCCATACAGTGTTTTTAGATGGCACCTATCGAAAAATCAACAAAACTTCAAAATCCCTTTCAGGGTGCCGCAAGCCTTTTCTGAAGCGGCAAGACCCTTTCCTGCTGGGACACCAACAACACGAACACTCAGCCACACTCAGGGATACACGCACACACACACGCGCGCTCAGAAATACTTGACTTATCCAAGACAAATCACATGCATACATGTGTGAGCGCGTTTGGAAGTCGCCGATATTATGCAGCACTCCTCAGTGTAAGTCCCATTTGCACCCGGGAAATCGGAAAATCGTAAAATCGTAAAATCGGAAAATCGGAGAATCTGAAAAGTTTTCCTAGCACTCACATTCGAACCCATATGGCAAAATCTATATTATACATTTATGTGCATGTAAATTGGTCGTAATCTGGCACTGATGTAGTGAGAACAATCCCCCATTCAAATTGAAGCGATGAGCTTCATTGAGGATTGAATAAGTTCCATTAAGTTGGATCCTTCGTTGGAGAAAAAAAAACCATTTTTTTTTCATCTTTTCTCTTTTATATATGTACATATACATATTTTTTTTTTTTCATTTATTCATACTTTTTCTCTTCGTTGTATGCATTTTCCTTTTTTTTTTATATATATATTTTTTATCTTTTATTTTTTCCATTTTATGACAGCAGACAAAGTTTGAGTGTCAAATTTTATTCAAATAGACAAGAAGCGAGCATTCAAGGGCCCTCGTTACAGTACATCACAATCATAATTGTCTCATTTTGTTTATATGGAGATATGGGAGCAGCACACCCCGACCCATCAAAGCGTTCACATGGGTATTTAGCAAAATGTTTTATCACATCATTCGGCTTTTCCTTTGGGAAGGCGGATTTCAAAGAGCTTTGCGAGATTAAAAAATAAAAAAGAAAACATAAGCCAAAAAGCAAAAATCCCAACAAAAAAAAAAAAAAAAAAAAAAGAAGAAATCAAAAAAAAAATTATTTTTTTATATTATAAAAGCACATCGTGCAAGCATGTCACTTTGAGCAATAAAAACTTCTTCATTTCTGGCAACACAGCGTGGCAAAGGGAGAATGCGGCATGGCGATAAGATTCCTTAAATTCGCATTGGATGTCCTTGTGTGTACGGACGACGATCAAATTTATGTAAAATTATCTCACATTAAAGCTTGGCAATGGGAATCTGTGTTGGAGTTGAAATAAGTGTGCGTATGGTCGCGATGTTGGTGGTCATTTTCCATCCTGACTTCCACCAATAAGACACTTTAAGTGAATTTGAGAGGTTCCAAAAAAAGTTTCAGCACTTTGACCCATCGGAAAATGTTTTTTTTTTTGTTTTTTTGCTTTGCTCTTATATTTGGTTTTTGACTTTTTTTTATATTTATTTATTAGGTTTTTTTAAGTTTTTTTTTTTACTTTCACTTTTTTAAGCCCAGTTGACGATCAAAAGTACCATGAAGGCAATGATAAGAAAGAATACTTATTCGAAAGGAATTGATTCATCGTGTTAATAGGAGCAGTATCGCAGTTCCTCGAAACATTTCACTTCCTCTCTACCTTAGCCGATAAGAGTCGAAAGGACTTGGATTTTTTTATTTTTTTTTGGCACGTGACATCGGGACGGAAGCTACAACAACCTGCTGAATATCACCTCGTTCCCAAAACTCTAAACGAAAGAGTATGTAGGTATAAATGACATTTTCCATTTTGCTTACTCTTTTGAATGTTTTGTTCATAGTACCGTACAGTCAGACGCCCACTGCCTTGTGCTGATGGCATTTTCCGATGATTCCAAAAACGTTCTCTTAGATGTGGCAACGAAAACTTTTCATTAATGACAATTACATTGATTGCTCAACAAAATTGTTCCGATCCTTGTGTGGCAATCAAATAGAATGGATTCTATTTTCATTTCATAGGACAAAACAAGTTTAAATTCTGTTCTTCTTGAGCTGCGAGTTAAGTTCCCAAAATATCTCAAAAAAATAAATAAATAAATTTTAAAAAAATATTTTAAACTACTAAGCCCATGCAGCATTGAGCGGTCCACATTTCGGAGATAACCTTCACCGGCTTTGAGTGCCAAATTTCAAGGCCAGCGAAATGTCAAAAGCAAGGTGAAATTTTGGGGTTAGCGCTCGTCAATTCAATGGCTTATTGTTCAGTCCTGTAGGAAATATGGTCATGCAGCCAAAATATCACAGCCCGAAGACTAAATAATGTGATTGAAAATTGAAATGCGGTTTGTCGAAACTTTACGCCGAGGGGTTGAGCATATAATAGTTCATATTTATGCGACAATCGCATACCTTAAGGGGGTCTTCTCATTGAGCAACTTTTTTTTCGACTTTTTTTTGCATTTATTTATAGCTTGGGTAGTTGTGAATATGCCCCTAAAAGGATTTTTTGAAATTCGAAATAGTTTAGAGGATATAGCCTTCTTTGTCGAGCAAGATCTGCGCTAAAACGAGTAATTTTTGCGTTGCTTCAAACTTTAAACGCGTTCATCTCGAAACCACGTTTTTCGAACTGGCGGCCATGATATCTCCAGTTCAACTGAACCGATTTCATCATGAAACAAAGTGGAATCGACGCAGAATTGTCACCATTCTCGGGTGAACCTCGACCATAATTTTAAAAAAATTTTTACTATTTTTTTTTTACACTAAACTACAAAAAAAAGCCCGAAATTGAAATTTTTTTTTGAATGGCCGCCATTTTGTCAAAAAAAATCACAAAATTAAGCTTGAGGTTCACCCGAGAATTACATCTATACTGATTATAACCCCGTTTTTTTTTTTCCATTTCGGACGCTCCGGAGACCCGGAATCGTGGCCGCCGTGACGGCACCTTTTTTTTCACCACCAACTTTGAAGTCTCATTACTTTTTGAACAGCCCACGTATCGAGGCAAAAAAATTTTTTTTATTTACTTTGAACCTTTTGTAATACAATAAATAAAAAAAGTTTTCAATTATTCTTTGCGTTTTCAAATAAGAATTTTTTTAAAAAGGGTCCAAAAACGGGTTTTCAATGAGAAGACCCCCTTAACCTTTAAATAAAATAAAACCTTAAAAATTTAAGAGATAGGGATAGGGATAGAACGCCGAATATCGCGTCTGTCGGGCCACACTTTAAACCACTAAGCTATCGAGCCCTCTGAGGTCGATTGATCAGAATGCGAATTTATACGTCTAAGTGAACGAAAGCGAATTTGAACATGAAAAGTAACTCTTGATTTGACTGACTTTTTCAGTGCATTTAAATACCCAGCCAGAAATTTTCTCATACATGACCAATTCATTAATTTTTTCACCAAGGATATCAAGGGGAAAATTTGAGTACTTCTCAATTGCAATGGCATTGCCATCGAGAGAAGGAGTTTTTTTTTTTATCGCAATTACAATGGCAATGTCTTCGAGAGGAAATGTTATTCATCGGAACTCCAATGGCATTGTCATCGATAGAGGTATCGACGCAATTGACTAGATCTACTCGAATTTCGATTACCAACTCATGACATATACTCTTACGACGGCCAATGCCGCTTGTGTGTAGATTTCATTAGAAAATTGGTGTAAAATCAGGAGCAGTCGCGGCTCTATATCATGCTGAAATCATTGATTGTTTCACCGGGACATTTCCTGCTGGGTACGGTTTATTTTACTACTCTTATTTTCACTGTTCTAAGTATGTAGTTGATCTCACTGTTGTTATTTCTCTGTATGTGGTTGAAGTAAAAATGTAGCATTGGAGCACACGGCCGATACATGGTCCAAGGGCGTCTTATTATGCTCTTGTAGCGGTCGGTGGTCAATGCTGCCTCCCTACCATAGCTTATTGAGTTTCGGTTGAGTTTTTGATTTGGCGCACCTTTGATTTTATTTATCATTTTTTTATTGATTCGCTCTTTTTTGAGGATATAAAGATTATTTTTTGTTTTCAAAAAAATAAAAGGCTTAGCGAAATTGCAATAAATAAACTATTAATCCAATTTTAATCGTGCCTATTTCGTATTCCGTATAAAATTGATTTTTTCATTCCGAAAACGTGAAAAATCCGAATACATAATAGGCACGATTAAATATGGTATTAAAACTTTTCCTGCGAAAATTGATTTTTTTTTTAAATTTGGATGATATCTTCCAACTATTATTTCATTCCCTGAAATATTGAGGTGATATGTCGAGCTGTTTCGAAGGAGATCCGATCACAATCGCAGGGACAGACGGACGGACGGTTATCGGTCGTCCCGACAATATTGAAGCCTACATATGTTTTTCCTTTCAGTACGGAAGTTGAAAAATATCTCTATTTGTGGGCGTCGCGGTGGGTTTTCATTTGGGATCATAATCGGGGCCGGATATAGTAGCTGTCTGCCGAATTTTCATGTGATTGGTCCTGCTGCTTGGGAGGAGACCCGACCACAGGCGGACAGACAGACGTGCATTTCTAAATCGATTCAGTTTCCGGTTTTGATCGATAACATATATGTACATATATTTGTCTATTTGTACGCAGCTTAGTTCTAGCTGTTACAAGATTCGCACACAAGATAATGCACCCTACCTACGCTGGGTGTAAAAATAACCGACTCCAATAAATCGGGGCTACGAATATTTCTGTAAAATCGTGGTACGTTCACATTCATATTTACATTCCTGAGTCGAAATGCGATTGTGAGTTAATGAAATATTTCTTTGATTTGATTTTTCGCCAATCACTTCCATTGCGACAGCCCAATTATCCTGTCAGGTTGACTGTGAAAATTTTTGCTCGAAAAATAGCATTCGCGTAGACGTATTGATTATGGTAAGTGACTTTGACTCGCATTAATTGGCCGTTGCCTTGTAGATTTTCAAAATTCCAGGAAGCGGATCTCAAAAAAAAAATTTTTTTCGATTTTTATTGCGTAAATTTTGAAAAGACGAATTTAAGGCTTAAGGACTCTACGCTCTAAAGGAGCAAGTATATTTTATATATACATTTAAGTCATACATTTTCTATATTTCTGTATCGAAATTTCAACTCTGATTTCCTTTCCTTAAAATAATGAGCTCGTTACTTCCATTCAATTTACTTTAAACAGCGTTGAGCCCATTAAAGCCACAGGTCCAGTTCTTTTAGAAATGCTTTAAGAAATATCTAGCGCATTTCTAGACCTAAAAAAAAGTATCATATTTTTTGTCACCAGCAACACTGAAAGAGAGATGCCGCTTCTGAGCAGTGCTGTCGTTTTTGTATCTTAGAAAGTAGCAAAATGCTTTTAAAATGGTAGTTTTTATAAAACAAACGGAGTATTTCTAAAAAAAAAGGAGTTTTTAAGAAATATAAGAAAAAGAAAGACTAGTTGGGGGTTTCCTTTGAAAACCTCGAACACTCGTAAATCAAGAAGGCTACAAAGCTACTTTTTCGCTTCTTCAATCTTTTCACTTTTAATTTTTTTTATTAATTTTTTTTTTTTTAACTTTCGAACATTCGATTGAATTTATACCTATAGCCCAAAAATGACATGAGACATATGGCTTGACGCCAAAAATTATATCGAACTTATTGCTTCGATTTCGTGAATGTTAAAAACAGATAAACGTATGCGAATATAAAAAGTTTTCCAAGATGCTATACGTACGTGAATGAAAGGAGTAGTAAGGTAGTATGGCGAGTCAAAAAGTAGCAAAAAAAACTACTATAGTGGCATTTCGACAGCACTGCTTCTGAGTTCTACATTCCTTCACATCTTCGCCTCAGTTCGGTAAGAAATACCCGCGGAAATTCCTAGTCTATTTCGCCGAGGAAAAAAGGTAACATAAAAATATTCTTCACATCCCTGACGACATAAACAGCTGATTTAAATTTTAATTTGAGGTTCAATTTCGAAATGGAAACTCATTTGTAAGTATTATTAAATCACCCTCAAACTATTTTGACATAAACTGTCAGTTTTCTGCGAGAAACAATTCAACTTCAATTATTTCTGCTAGGAAAGCCTGGGTTTCGATGTTCATTTTTAGGCAAAAAAGCACTAAAATATTATCATACTTTTTCACTGAACTGCGCCAGCCGTCAGAAATTCCGCATGAAATTTTTGTGAGGAATTTTCTGAACCTTTTTTTATATGAAGTTTTTCATTACTAGCCGAACTGAGGACTTAGCTTCAAACTATAATATGGGTCCTCATGCAACGCATTTACACCGTGTAAACTGAGTGAAGTAAGTAAAACTGTCAAAATTGCATACAAAATTTGACAGTTTTACGAACTTCACTCAGCTTACACGGTGTAAATGCGTTGCATGAGGACCCTTAATATAAAATAATGAATTTACGTACGTATATACCATATCTACTTACCTGCCAGCTTGAGAAATTGATTGAAAAAATTATTTCTGAACCTAACCTGGGTTACCATATCAACTTTTTTCAATGAAAAAGGTATCAAAAGAAGTGAATACGTTTTTACCTGAACTGGAGAAAGCCTTCACAAATATTTTGTTGGAAGTTTCTATTCGAAATTTCGGAGGCTTTGGTGGTGGTAGGCG
This sequence comes from Chlorops oryzae, assembly GCA_020466095.1. NCBI lineage: Eukaryota > Metazoa > Arthropoda > Insecta > Diptera > Chloropidae > Chlorops > Chlorops oryzae. Next base: position 154,258,166 of record CM035806.1, on the reverse strand, counting down.
TTCGCTCTACAAAACGGCCACGCTCAAACATTGAATATTCTTCAATTACCATTACAAGTAATTGTAATTAACCCTCCGTTTGGCACACCTCAGCGGACACACATTCGTACCACAGTGGTCTGTCCAGACCACCGTATGTTTTCATACATTTGTATGGGATTTGTATGGGTTTTTTACCTGATTTTAAATGCATATATGAGGTCGCCATGTATAAACTTTTGGTTGTTCATCATTCAGAATGTGTTTCTTAAGAACTAAATTGCCTGTTTAGGTAGAAATATCAAGAAAAAAAAAATTTTTGAGTACAAGAAAACAGTTCGGTTTTTGTTCATTTTTTCTTTATTTCAAGGCGTATTAGGGCAATTAACATGAGATTTTATGTATTTTTTTGTTATGAAATTTGATAATTCTTCGGTTTCTTCTTGGTTCTTGCAACTAAAACAAGTATATTCCATGATACGAGAAAACAAGATAGCGCCACTTCAGTACCGCTATTTTGAGGCTCTCTTTGAGAGCCGAAAATTGAGTTTGTGACGTCACTGAGCGAGAAATTGTTGTTGTTTTCAATGCTATTCAAAAAAGTAAAAAGCCGGATTAACATGGGAAACAACAACAACGAATCGCGATTTTGAGTCTGTGACGTTTCCTCTCTCAAGTGGCGCTATCTTGTTTTCTTGTATCATGGAAATTTGCATTAAATACTCGCAAAGCTCCCAGTTCAAGGTCATTTCAATTATTATTTGTTTCTTATAGGGAAACCATCAGCTTTGCAAAAGCATAAATAAAATAGAGCAAATTAAAATATGAAACAAACAGTGTTTTTTCCTGTGCTTCACTTGAATTTGCCACCAGTGGCATAGTTTGGCATACACTGGTCTAAATGCTCGCCAATGTGTGTACAAGTAATGCTGGAATATTCTTTTAGCAGCTGGAACTCAAAAACATAAAAAACAATACGAATTTACTGCACGTATATGTGTAAATCACGTTCTATCGCATACTTTTCTATATGAATTACATGGGTGGTCTGGCCAGACCACTGTGGTACAAATGTGATATGACGACCAAAATGTCCTTACAATTATCCTTCTGTAGCACGGATCCTTACAAAATTATTTTCAAATGAAAGAGGACAAAAAGTTAGGAAAAGTCAATGAATTTCAAGTGTCTAGCTCAATTAGAAGTATGTTATAATTACGGTCAAAGTTGAAAATGGTCTGGCCAGACCACCGTGCCAAACGGAGGGTTAAGTGTGTAATCAATTACGATTTTGTAATTGGACTGCCCAGGTCTGAACAAAAGTATACAAGGATGGTATATGAGGTCGTATACATTACCGCCTACGGCCTACGAAATGTGTTGCGGTTCATCGTTTCTGTAAGCAGCGTTTTGGCCGCTGGGTTGTTAAGAAAATTCCTCCGGGACCCTGATTTCTCTCAACCGTCTTTGACAGTAATTGGTTTCTCTTCGGATAGTTAAGCGCTAATTTATTAATAAAGTATGAAAGAAAATAAGTTATTTTTTATTTTTCTTAGCATAAGGGTAAATTGAAATATAATAAAAATCTTGCACCTAAAAGTATACTGATAAATGTTTCGACAATTAATTTTAAAAATATTCTTTCAACATTCTGCTTCAGTCTCTTTGTAAGATCGACAAAACTCTTGAAACCCTCAATTAACCACGGATATTATAAGAAAAATTACAAGATTTTAAACATTACGCTAAGGATTTTGCTGCATACTCTTAGGGTCTAAAATTCCGATACGTAGCAGTCATGTTCGATGAATCTTTATCGCTTAGGCATGAATTAAGGATTAAAAGGACCATAGTGAAGTTTTTGCTCTAATTTCTCCTACTTCCCTCATTGTAACGACTACGCTGATTATCGTCTTCATTGTTTTCATTATATTTTGTTTGTCATCGTCACAGTCGTTGTTGTCGTTCTCTGTGTATTTGATTTTGTTTCGTGTCGCCTAACTGCGTAGTATCATATTCGGCATTATATCACCCATTCTCGACAAGTTGACATTTCATTGTTAAAGATCTTTAAACGTTCATTCGTTGAATACGCGCTATTGACGCCAATTAAATGCCAAATGAAGCCGACAATTAATACATTTAGCGATGACAATTATATAATTAGCTAAGTACTTCTCTATTGCAGCGATACAGTTAGGTGCCAATTAGGATTGAACGACATTAGCCTGACGGGGGATTTCCTTTTCGGAAAGACAGAGACGGCTTCTGCATCGGCCTCTGTCTAAAAAACGAAAACCTTTTTCATATAAAAGTCGTTAAAATTTCGCTCGAAATATCTCGAATATAAAATCAAACAAACAGAAATTACAAATCAGTTCCTACAAAAGAATTTGTATACAATTTCAAAATTATGAAGGATGAAAAATGAAAAATGACTGCTTATTGTGAGGATGCAGATGTCACAAATCCGCTAATGCCCCATATCCGCATCCGGCTTTCCAATAACTTTCGAATGAGCCCATAGCAATCAAATAAAACAAATAAAAAAGCCAAAAGTCTTTCCCTGCCGTTTGTGATATACAAACATGTACATTCGTGCCTAGTTTCGGATAAATGCCACGGTTGTAGGTGTATATATATATATATATATGTATGCCACGCTTATATTTCTCATGAAGCTATAGCTTCAGTTCGGTTAGAAATGAAAAACTGCGTATAAAAAAAGCCTCAGAAATTTCGAATAGAAACTTACAACAAAAAATTTCTGAAGGCTAGCTCCAGTTCAGGTAAAAAAGTATTCACATCTTTTGATACCTTTTTCTTTGAAAAAAGTTGATATGGTAACCCAGGTTAGGTTCAAAAATAATTTTTTCAATTAATTTCTCAAGCTGGCAGGTAAGTAGATATGGTATATACGTACGTAAATTCATTATTTTATATTATAGTTTGAAGCTAAGTTCACAGTTCGGCTAGTAATGAAAAACTTCATATAAAAAAAGGTTCGGAGAAATCCTCACAAAAATTTCATGCGGAATTTCTGACGGCTGGCGCAGTTCAGTGAAAAAGTATGATAATATTTTAGTGCTTTTTTGCCTAAAAATGAACATCGAAACCCAGGCTTTCCTAGCAGAAATAATTGAAGTTGAATTGTTTCTCGCAGAAAACTGACAGTTTATGTCAAAATAGTTTGAGGGTGATTTAATAATACTTACAAATGAGTTTCCATTTCGAAATTGAACCTCAAATTAAAATTTAAATCATCTGTTTATGTCGTCAGGGCTGTTTAGAATATTTTTATGATACCTTTTTTCCTCGGCGAAATAGCGTAGGAATTTGTGCGGGTATTTCTTCCTGAACTGAGGCGAAGCCTTAAATTGGCCGAAAAATTTATAAAGTTTTTGTAGCTCTCTTTGAGGCATTTTAAAAGGAAAATTCAAGTGCTCTTAGCGACGTCTAAATCTCATCGAAAGAAATTTTAAATCATGCCCAACTTATTCGTTTTACCTTATCTTTCGTTTTAGACCCCGCCGTCTTCGAAATTCAACAGTTTTTATAGCATCTGAAACGCCCTAGAGACAGAAAAGTATTTTTCGAAGGTTTTCATACAAAACACGCTCCAATAAGCGGACGCTCTGATAAGCGGACGCAGACACATGATTTGGACATTTTTGATAATTTTCCTTGTAAAAAAAAAATCTCCCATAAACGGACAAAAAACAAACTTCAACGAAAAAACGAACGGGTATTCATGTAAAACCGGACATATAAACAGAGTATAAAAACATTCAACGTGAAAAAGTGGCACAGTGAAACAGAAATTTTTTAGTCCAAAATTTTGAGACGAGATAAAGATTTTTTTTTTTCAATGAATATTTTGAAAGATATTTGAGCCCAAGCCGCATGAGGCATCCACGATTGGCGGATATGGCCATATTTCGTCACTTCGTGACTGTGACTCATCATCGCCTTTGGAAAGCCTAAAGAAATTCAATTCTTGAAACAAATTTTGAAGCTTCTGAGAATTATAGCACACAGCTTGAAAGCTGATGGCTTATTTGGGAATGCCAACCTTCGGTTAGCAGATTTCCCTAGTTTCGACTAAGTCCTTAATTGTATAAGTCTTTGCTCTTGCTCTTGCTCTGGAGAAAAGTTTAAAAATTTTTTTCCAAATGTATGGTTTTTTCTAAGAAAAGAATTTTAAGATGGTTTTTTTATTTTTTTGTTAGATTTTTTTCTTGTTTAGTGTGAGAAGCCACAAATCTGTTTTTCTATTATTACCTAAAAATTAACTTTGTTTTTGTTATTTTATATTTTTTGCTTTAAATTAAAAGATAATAGATCTAATATATTCACCGCCCTATAGTGATCATCTGTCGTATTTGAATAAGTTTGCAAGTATTCATCCAAAATTGAAAATTCATTAGATACTTCAGTCTCTGAAGTTATTTTATTTTATATTGTTTTGCAAAATAAAGGATTTTTGTTGTACTCTCCCAAAAGCGGACATCTCCCATGAGCGGACAAAAAGGCCGCGACGGTGGGTGTCCCAAGATATAAGAGAGGATTTTATTTTCTCAAAAATCGAAATGCACAGCCTCCATTTTTTTTCTAAATGGTCCTATAAGCTTAAAAACTAAATATTCTAGAGATTGGATCAATTAGTAACATTTTAAGCCATAAAATGACCAGATTATGTGAGAAATGCGAGATATATGTCAACATTAATAAATCTTAAGAGTTCAATTTCAATAAGAATTGTACACTAGATTGTTTCTTATTTTGAAAATTTTGATCGATTTCAAACCACCGGCGGAAAATCTTTCCATTTGGAAAAAAACTGACTGGTTTCAAATTTGACGCCGATCGGAGGTGATTTGATGGGCACGCTAGGGCTCTGAAATATGAAAAAAAATTTTGTATGGGAATTTAAAACCAGTTAAATTTAAAACGGCGGTTTGAAATCGATCAAAAATTTCAAAATAAGAAACAGTCTAGTGTACACTCAAGGTATGCATGTCAATATTTAAGGCTAAAAATTCCTATTAGTTTTAAGTATTTTCCTGTGAAATTTCATTCGAACTATGATGCTTGATTAACATTACTTCACTATATAGTTCTAATATCGTTATTATGTGGCAATATTTTAAAGAAGTTCCACGATTTTCAATATAAAAATTTTTCGATGCATACTTTTGCGGGAATCAATTTCAAAGAGACTTCATACCAAACTTCGAAGGCAATTCAGCATGGGATATCGTGATCCAATCCCTAGATTATTTAGTTTTTAAGCTTATAGGACCATTTAGAGAAAAACAAATGGAGGGTATGCGTTAAAAAAAAATTACTTTAATTTTTTTTGGGTCACCCTAGTGTCCCCTTATGGGAGCTTTCACTGTATTTGTATAAATAAGTATATATAAATACATAAGCCTTTATTTACGGGGCTTGTTTACGGCCGTAAGAAAATCGGCAAAACTTCAAATTGCCATGTTAAAGATGTTAAAGATGATAGAAAAGAACTTTCCAGGAATGAACACGTTCGGAATACATACCGATAAAAAGCACTCAATATTTATATGCATACTTCAAGGTAACTACTGAATTTTTCATTAAGTAACGGAAACCACCGCGCATCACAAACTTTCCAGCTTAAAATGAAAATGGAAAATATTTCAGAAAACGAAACGAATCGCCCGGAAATCATTAATAATTCGTCAGAAAACGAAAGCGTGAATATAACCGTATTCTTTTTGACACGAACTGTGAAGATGTGACATTGAACGCTCATTTCCAAAATACATACATACATACATATATACATATAAATGTATAAGAAAATGGCAATTGTAATTTAAAAAATGTATTGCCATATCGTCGAATATTGTAGATGTTAAGTCCACTTAGATCTGACCTTGACAACTTTTTGCCAAAGCCGAAAACTTTTGCATGAAAAATTCAAATTAAAAGAAAATATTTCATTCGTGACCGTTCAACATTCGCTTTGAAGAAGTTTGTGATTGGAAAATTTAAGTTCTATATTTTTCATATACACTCACTCAAATATACATACATACCTACATATCCCAAAAAGCATTATGACTTCTACTTAACTGTTTTAATGCTCAAAAATTTTTATGATTTGAGCTTGATTAAAATTTTTGTTTTATTCCAGAAGGGGATATATTTTAAACCTTAATTGAAATTCTTAACCCTCTAATTTATGGCTCCGTCTCTAAACGGAATTTACTCGAATAAATAAAACAAAATAAATATTTTTGTTTAATTTCAAATTTCGATTTTTCCTACAGGCTTCGCCTCAGTTCGGTAAGAAATACTCCGCGCAAATTCCTAGGCTATTTCACCGAGGAAAAAAGGAATCATAAAAATATTTTTAACAGCCCTGACGTCATAAACAGCTGATCTAAATTTTTTAATTTTAGGTTGAATCTCGAAATGGAAACTCATTTGTAAGTATTATTAAATCGCCCTCAAACTATTTTGACATAAACTTTTTTTTTTTTTTTTGAACTGTGCACGCCAAAAGTTTATTTATGCTAAGTACTTCAAAACTCCTTCAAGACCTTCAATACTGAGACCATCTATGGATGTGCACTTAGTTTAAACAAAGCCAAGAAACCTTTTTTTGAAGCTACAGCAAAAAATATTTGATTCTCACTCCGCCACAAAGTATGCTAAAAAATATAAAGTTTCTATGCTTTTTTTAAAAGTCAACAAAGTCCGATGCTCTGGCTATCACCCAGTTCGCAAAAAAGAATCAGTCCTATAGTCCTATAAGCGATGCATCACTTGAAGTATGCCAAGCACTGTCAATAGGCATTACTACTCTTGGTAGTTCATTGAGCAGTGAAAAAGTGATGTGTTCAAAAAAAGAAGAGAAGAATAGCGCAAAAAACAAATTCGTCCTTTCTTCTATTCCGCTATTTTGCTTGCGTCTTTTTCTCATTTGCTTGTGCGTTGTTTACACCCTAAAAAATTATATTAAATATCTTTACTTATCAAAATTGTCTAATTTAGAAGGATTGCAGCACGAAGTCTAACACCCACTCTGATTATATCTGAGACCTGCGAAGTTCCATCAAATCCTTCAAGGATATATGGAAATATAAAAAGACTTAAAAAGCCAAGAAGAAGGCAAACGAATATATTCAAGAACCCATGAAGTCTTAATTTTAATATTTTTCATAAACGTGTAATATTCCAGCGGGAAGTTATTTCCTGCATGACAAAGTCACCAGTGATGTCATCGATGACATATAGGTGACATTGTCATGCATGCAATCTTGGGCGACATGTCATCGTGGAGGGATGCTGTTCGCGTGCTTGAATCTCATTGGCTACTGAAATTTAAATATGGTTTTAGCGTCAGTTCAGCGTAAGCATGAAGTGGCGTAGATGATGAGTGCTCGACTCAGAATCCGAAGATCGCGGGTTCGCGCCAGGGGCCAGGGGCTGAGGCGAACAAAAATTGTTAAAAATAGACTTTTAAAAATTTTCAAAATATTCAAAGAGAGGGCAAAGAAGAGAATTATCTCAAACTGGATCCTGTAAATTGACATTTAGAGAGAAAAGAGCAAAGTGCTGCTCTCAAATGCTTTTTTCGCCATCGCACCGCCTAGCATGACATGTCACCGGTTAATTAACTGTACCACTCCTGTAAAAATGTCATACAAAGTGTCATATGAATTGTCATGCATACCGGATCCATAGTCACCCTGACTTCATCGATGATGTCAGCGGAACATTTCCCGCTGGGATATGTAAATAACAAATACTTAAGTAGCTATGTATATCTATGTACCTATATATAAATCTTTATGATAATCCTGTCAAGAAGTTCATCGAAAAGTAGCATATTTTCAGGCAAGACCCGTTTGATAGCTTCAAAAAAAAAATGCTTACTGGGCTGTATGCACAAACAAATCGCACCCCGGCAACTAAAGAGACAAAACTCCGAATTTCCGATTTTTCAGAAACGCAAAAAACAAAATTCATCGCAGTGTCTATCAAAGCAAGAAGATAGGCATGGCGGCTTTTTTCGGCTTTTCGTAATAACAAAGACGGAATAGAATTTTTCCAACAGGTAGACAAGTGAACTATGAACAAGATTGATAGCATTGCTCGAAGTTCACGAATTTTGAATTGTGTCACTTTAGTTGCCGGGGTGCGAAATGTGTAAATATATATTAATGTTCGTCTTTGTGTTCCAAATTGACTTCTTAATTAAAAAGCGATAGTTCAAATATATTTATGTTCCTTGTATGTGTCTAGTGGAGAATTTTTTGGCTTTTCCAATTTTCGCTTTACTCTCTTTTGCTTTCATCTTTCATCGAAGGAAATCGTGTTCAGTCGTTAGAGAAAATTTGTAAAAATCCGATTGCCTTTTTTTCCTGTTTTCCATTCCATCTACTTCTATGTCCCCATACCCCATACTTTCGTCCTTTTGAAAAACAAAAAACATTTTTCAAAATGAAGACGGAAGAGAATAGTGCAAATTAAGAAATACGAAAAATGTTCCACAAAAATGAGTAAAGCCTTTTATGCTTGAAGCTCTGATTGAAAAATTGCTCACAAATCGACGATAATGATGAAAATTTTGAAGAAAAAATTTCAAAGGACTCAATTTTATTGTATTTGTTGTTGCTATTATTACTCTTAGGGGTTCTCTTCACTCCAGCTCTGTCAGGAATGAAAAACTTCATATAAAAAGTGTTTTTTTTCTTCCTATGAAGTTTTCCATTTCTGTTTCATTTCTAACAGAACTGGAGAGAGCCCCTTATTTAGAAAATTTACTTAAAAGTCGCCCTGACTGAACCGATGATGTCAACGTGAAGACGCACAGTGGTTTCTGAGCGGAAAAAATAATGGATTTTTTCAAACATATAATTTTTAAATATACATACCTTAGCTAGATTAAGAAATATTTCATTAAGAAAAATTCATAAAAATTTTTTTCAAAATGGCTGTTTCTATACAGAATACCGGAAGCGGAAGTCAGAACATATTTTTGTAGTTACAATTGGAAAAAAAATTAGTCAACTTTGCGATGTTTTTCCTAATTAAACTTTATTTGAATTACCATTTGGGGGGCTTATTGTCAAAATATAGTACTTTTTTGACATATTAAAGAAACAATTAATGAAATTGATGCAGAATTTTCATAAATATAAGCAAAAGAAAATTGTGCTTTAAAGTTGACGACTTTTATAGTTTTGATGGAAAAAAATGGTTCCTCCGGCTTGATCCGTCTTCAAACTGTATACAAATTAAAGAATGGAGTCTGTTCTGTTGATTAATGCGAAAAAATTTTGCCGAAATTTGCCGGTTTGCTTTGAATGTCGAAAACTTGTTATGAATCTTGCACAAAAAAGCTAATAAAAAGTGTGGCATACCTTTAGGGTTATGTAAATTAATTAGCGTAAAAATTACAACTCTGAATGTAAACAAAAATAAGATGTAAGAAACTGAAACTTAAATGAAAAAACAAAAACAACAATTTATTGTTTACGAATATATAAACAAAGTGAGTGCTTGATGACATTTGCATCAATTTTGAAGTTATTGGCAAAAAAATTATTGGTAATATGAACATTTCAAAGGAATTGTTTTTCATAGTCTACAAGGTGGGCCTGGCATATATAATATAAAATTGAAATAAGATGAAATAAAATTTATATTTTATCATCTTAAATTTTTTAACGTAATTCTAAAAACTTTACATGTTTTGCATGAAGTTTCAGCAAGTTAAAAAATGCCTTCTGTTATCCTTTTCATCCAACAAAAAGTTGTCCTTTTTGCAGGCATTATAGAAGCAAACGGTATATGATTAAGTTTTAAGAAACTCATAGAAAGTGGGCGTGGCAGCTCAAGAAATTTATTATTTTTTGTTTAAATAGTATTTCCTGTTTCTTTGGCAACCTGAATCACAATTTAGTTGAAAATACTGAATTTTGAAATTTTTGTTTTATGTAAAGTGGGCGTGGCATTCGTCCGATTTTCTTAAAGTAAAATTTTTTTGGTTAAGAGTCTCGAATCCTACTACCCTACCAAATTTCATTAAGATCGGACCAAAATTGCAAATTTTGGAAATTTCAGGTGTATGGGCGGTAGGCGTGGCAATGGTCCGATTTCCACGAAATTTTGAAATTTTCTTAATTTTGTCAAAACTATGGTGTGTGCCAAATTTCAATGTTCTACGATCACTCCTTCTAGTTTTTTCCAAAAAATGTATGAGGCGGGACCACTGTGCGACGTGGAGCCGTTTTGCATGACATTTGGTAGGACTCTTTGCATAACATTTGTGTACACAAACTGACAGTGACGTGTCCCGGGTGACTATGTCTTCGTGCGATTGGAAAAAGTCACTGCTGGCACCAAGCGGGACATTTTCCTGCTAGGGGGGTTGATTTATTTGAATTTTTCAAAAAATTCCCTTTTAAAATTCATTAACCTGGTTTAATCTCTAGCCTGGAATCGAACTCGCGATCTTCGGATTGTGAGGCGAGCACGCTCACACTACGCTGCGGCATGGTAACACACTCAACTGACGCTAAAACTTTATTTAAATTTCAGCAGCCAATGAGATTGAAGCACATGAACCGCATCCTTCCAAGGCGTTATGCGTGACAATGTCACCTAGATGTCACGGTGAAATCACTGATACTTTCGTCCTGCTGTAGGTATTTATTTGTCTGTTCGGTTATGTTGCAATGATGAGTCCGAAAATGTTGATAGCCCTTCTTTAGGTGAATGGGGAATCAGGATGGGGATGGGGAATGCACAAAAGGACGAAGAATTCCGTTTTGAAACTATTCCGATCTAAGTTATATCTTCCTTGGTTTTTATTTATTTTTTTTTCACGATTTGGTCTTTGATTGTGTGCGTGTGTTGTTGGTTTTTTTTTTTTTTGGTTGTTTTTCTTGAGGCACGGAATGCATTTTGTCAAGTATTATTGCTTGAGAAATGAAGTTTTTCCCTTGAAGGTAATAACTTTGAGAAAACAAATATTCTCTTTGGAAGAAAAAAACAGATTACTTTCCCAACTATTCTTTTCCACTTCAGTTCGTTCGGTTCGGCGGTTCTCTTCGGTTTCGTTTCGTTCCTTTTCGTTTCGTTTCATCTCTCGATGGTGTCCTTTCAAAGTTTCGCAAAAGCCACAAGCAGCCCTTCGCAGTAATTTGAGATTTCATTTGAATCTTTCTCAAGGGTATTCGTTCTTTGTATTTTTTTAGTTTTTTTTTTGTGTTTTAATATTTTTTTTGACTGAAGCATTTAGGCGCAATCAGCGCGATTAGGGTGTCATGGGGCCGTGTGCGTATATCGTGATGGGGCCCTGATGCTATTTTGATGCAGTTTCATCTCTCGAAATAAGGATAGCTGCTAGTCAATTTTTAGAACAATATAATTCTTTCAAAGGAATGAACCACAAAGGAACAATATATATGAGCCCTTCGAGTTTTGAAAGTGGTAAGAGTCAAAATTTTCATTAGATATCATATAATTTAATTTTTTATTTCATAAAATTTTTAATTTTAAAGCGATTTTACGGGAAAAATTTTTTGGAAATATTTTGATCATATTTTATTTGGACGCTCGGCCTTACCATTGGGAGCCGGGCTATAGCCCCAGCTAGCTCTACCTTAATCCGGCACTGGCGACAATCATTAGCAGTAGGTAGCTGATAAGGAAAAGCTTCGGCGTAGCCAGATTTTATGGATTTTAATGCAGCCCAACGATGAAGTTCGCGATAATGGCGTAACAATGATATTTAAGTTCTAGCAAAAAGAGTTCTCAACGCCAAAATAAAAATCAAAAACGGTTTTCCCTTAAACTTGCATTCGCCTCGAAAATTTCGAAAGCTCATAAATCAAGAAGCCATGAAAATGAATGAAGGATATTTTGTATGAAATATTCTACACTTTTTCGCTTTTCCATCTTCCTTAGATAGAAAAGAAATAATAAAAATTTTAAAAAACTACTATTTTTGTTGTATTTTTTCTGCGACCTCCGGATTCGTATAATCCTTGTTCAATTAAAAAAGGCCACAGGTCGTAGAAAACCAAAACGCAGTACAGAGACCAATTAACAGGTTCTTCAATTACTCGTAAACAGCTCACACTCAACAATTAAGACAATGGCTATCATCTACCTTACCTGAAAGAAGAAAGAAGAAAAACAAATCTGTTAACAGTGTCAAATACATAAAAATAGATCAAGGACATCACGTAGAATTCATCACAAAAGTCTAAAGTCAATGGACCATTTTGGCATCTGTGCTTTGGAAACAACAAATCAAATCGCCTACTTATCATTTTTGTCTAAAGTATAACAATAAATAGATACAGTCAATAGCTTTCAATGCTCTCCTCCATACTATGAACTCACAGCGAATAATGATGGTAAAAGGTTTTTTCACCAAGTCTCCGTTATAGCTTCAATTCGAAATTAATATTAAGTACACAAGGAAGAAAAGCTTTTGTCGCCATCATCATTGTTTAGGTACTTTTAAAGAGATAGCTTCTATTTTGTTAGTATTGGTTGGTTGGTTGTTTGTTTGGTTGGTTGGTTAGTGTGGCTGCTGCCAAGGGTAGCACACTTAAGTCTCACATACCCCCGTTGTAATACCACGAAAGGTGGGAAAACAAAGAAAAACAAAACACAAACGTAACATAAAAAAATATTTCAAAATTTTTTTTTTTTTTCTTTTGTTGCCGAAGGACTATACGCGATCGCCAATCGATATATGTTCCTACATAAGGAAAAAACCACGTACCTTATTTGATTGTTGGCTGTTTTAGGTGGAGATAAAGCCGCTGATGCTGCTGAACGGTGGTTGGCTTACTATACTGAGGGGCTTTGATTCTGGGGAACTGCTGCTGACTTATTTGGAGGAAACAAAAACCGAACGCGAGCGTTCAAATTAACTTGGATCGGAGATAACTGTACAAAGTAATCGACACTTGACTGCTCTGAATGAGATACGTATCGCGAGTGTGGGAGAGAGTTTCTGATACTTCTTCTTTTTGCGTATTCAAATGTCACCTTTTACTATGTCCATCAAACTCTCTCATTTGGTCTCGGGACGCGTTACACTATCGAGCGACCGTCGCCCTAAACTAAATACGGACTACGTTCGCGAAGATTTTCGATAAAAAAAAAAAATCCCGCACTCGTGGTACCAACGAAAGAATGATTCTCTGCGAACGGTTGCGAATAACAATCGATTTGGAAACCATATAGAACTATAGCTGCAACTTCGAACAAAAGCTATTACGTGGTTCACCAAACTATAGTGCGAGCTATGGCGTGGTTCATCGAAGTTGCAGCTATAGTTCTATAGGATGTAAACGATCGCGTTGACTGATACGAAACGAATGAATAGCGAACGAAAAATGACAAAAAAGGTGCTGCCAGACATAAAACTGCTTGTAGTGTGCTCGATAGAGCTGGCAAACTATCGATCGCACTCAGTGCTCGAACTTGAAAATTTTTAAAGGTGGTAGATTTTTAAAGAAAAACTGGTAGATTTATATAAAAAGTGGTAGATTTAAAATTGTTTAAAATAGTAATATAATATATCACAAATGATCATGTAGAAAATTGATAAACTTACAAGTTTTTTAGGTATTTTCTCTTATTATAAAAAAATTTGTCAATTTTTATTAGATGTCGTTAAGAGCCAATACTGCCATTCTTGACAACATTATTGACAATAGGAAACTACCAACATGTGTTTCAATAATACATAACATTGAACTACATTTTTTATGCTCTCAATTATTCGAAATGATCATAAAACAAATGAATAAATAAGTTTAAAAAAAAGGTGGTAGATTTGAACCTGGCGTGGTAGAAGTGGTAGAAAGCGAAAAAGTGGTAGATCTACCACTAAAGTGGTAGAAGTCCGAGCACTGATCGCACTATGGATGGTTTTGAAAAATTGTTCACTATCGATTGATAGTCATGACTAGCGACTCCAAAAAATGTTAAATGATAAAGCCAAAAAATGTTAAGAAAATGTTAAATAAACATGCCGGAAAATGTTATGAAAAATTTTATATCGTGGAAAATATGTTAAAAAATGTGAAAACTTTCTACAAATATGGATAATGGAAAAACTCACAATGACAACAAAAAAATCTAATAGAAATAGCTTTTAATTTTCTTTATTTATTTCATCATTTAAAAAGCTGTTAAATTGAATAATATTTAACATTGATATATGTATGTGCATCTGTTAGATTGTGACGTCTGTCGGACAAAATGCTTCAGTAAATGGAAAAAGAACGTTCAACATGCACAGATGTGAGTGGTGAATACTTTGCTTTGAGCTTTTGGTCAACGGACATATGATTCCAAAAATCCCAATCGGGGTTTTTTGATAAAACACTCCCCAATTTTGTGAGATATTGTTCAATTAATTTGCTTTTGACGGTTGATAAAATATGAAGTTGATCTTCTACGGGTAAACCATGTGTCTCTAGCTTTGTTATAGCTTGAGTTAAAAATTCATGTTCACAAATTGAGTATAAAGCTGTCTCCAACAGCCCTGACGGCATAAACAGCTGATTTAAATTTCAATTTGAGTTTGAATTTCGAAACTGACACTGACATTTTTAGGCAAAAAAGCACTAAAATATTATGATACTTCTTTACTGAACTACGGACAGCCGTCAGAAATGCCGCGTGAAATTTCTGTCAAGAATTTTTTGAAGTTTTTTTTTGAGTTCATTCCTAGCCGAACTGAGGCCTTAGCTATACGACAGAATAATCAACGAACGACGATTTGTCGATTCTGACACTGAGATTAAATGTTAAATTTTCTTTAAAATCTTCACTTTATGGTAATTATAGCAATACGTAATGAAAATAATCTTTAAAAATATGAATATTATTTTCTAAAAAAGATCTTAAACTTCTTTTAGCCCTTTTTCAAGTCCGAATGCAGAGCATTTTTAATTTCACAGCAAATCTCAGCCACTCTCCTCAAAGCATGAATGAAGGCATCAAGCAATTTCAACACATGTCCGAGTGAATTCGATAAAATTTGAATAGCAAAATGAATAGTCGTGCAACTGTCAGCAAACTGCAATCAACAGGCAATCAAAAAAACAATCAGTCGGTTAACCACAGTCGACGAATCGACGATGGCACTTCAAGCAAGAACATTAATTTCATTGGGGTTTCTTTTTTTTTTTTAGTAGACGTTTGTAAAACTACATTTCGAAGAGTGTAGACATATATGAGTCGCTCAGTGGATAAAGGGAATGAGTCCAAAAATTTTAAATGCAGAAAAACGACAGAGCAGTTGAAGTTGACTTTTAAAACTAGTTGTTACAACAAAACTCAAAATTAAAATAGCAAAATTAATTATCAGGGCTTCTTTTAAAATTTGTAAAAACGTCATAAAAGTCATAAAAGGAACTGTATCCACGCTAAATCTCAAAAATGCACTCATTCCCTTTATCCACTGAACGACTCATATGTATATGGATATATATATATATATTAGACTGTTTCTTATTTAGAAAATTTTCATCGATTTCGAAGTCCCGGGAGGAAAAAAGTTTCCATTTGGCATAAAACTGACAGGTATCAAATTTGGAGCCGATCGGAGGTGATTTAATGGGCGCGCTAGGGCTCTGAAATATGAAAAAATGTTGTATTGGAATCAGTGTGGCCATGTTGTGTGTTGTTTATGATTATTTTTTGTTTGTTTTGGAATCTGCGGGAAACACCCTAGAAACGTGACTTTGTAGAGAATAGATTCCCCTTTCTTTTAAGATATAAAACAACAAAATCGGTTTATATTGGGCCGACCTGGGACGTCCTAAAGTCAAAATTTTGAGGTATTTAAAAGATACATCCGCTTGGAAGCCCTTGGTTGCCGCTGAAAAAAGAATAAACATATTTTCTATGCATATTAGAAAAATATAGACGATTTGCCTTCAAACGTGCCTAGTACGAAGAATATTTAATAATTTTTTGTTAGTGCTGTTATACACGAGCGTTTTTTAACGCGCGTTTCTTCACTCGCGCGTCGAGTTAGTAGGACAGCGGGGTAGAGCTGCCCTTGCGTGTTTTCCTACCCCGCTTACATCTCTACACTGCTATCCAACAAGCTCAACACGCGAGTGACGAAACGCGCGTTTAAAAGCGCCTTGTGTATAATAGCTCTTATATTTTAATTATCTGTAAAAATTACTACCATTTTTTTAACAGTGAATTTTGGGTTCTGCCTTTTAACAGGTCGAAAAATGGTAATGATGTCAAAAAATTAGATTTTCGATTAATGTGCCGAAGACCACAATGTTTGCCGAAAATTTTGAGACTATAATCATTAAAATCCGTTAACGTTATCTATTCATAAACTTATAATTAAAACGCTAAACATTTTTACTAGCTTATATGCAACAAATGGTTAAATATGTCCGAAGTCAGACATACTTAAAACATGTTCCGGAACATTTAGTTCGTAGGCAAGAGACGCAAGAGGCACAAAATCTTTTCCTTGCCTCCTGCGTCTCTTGCCAACGAACAGAATGTTCCGGACCATGTTTTAGGTATGTCTGACTTCGGACTATGCAGAAAACCGATAAGTGGCAGCGCTGCTGAAATCGACAAAACAGCTGTTCGCATTGAAATTAATAACAGAGGCGTCCATAGGAATTTGATCAGGGTAATGAAAAAATTGCAATTGTGTTAAATCCTGCATTTAAAGTTTTAAATTTATGTATATGTCGAGCAGGGTAAAAATGTGATGGAAAAACTAATTTGTGATACAATACAAAAACTGAAATTTTATCGAAATTTGCACAATCAATCTTTATTTATGGGTAGGAAACTGCTCCAAGTTGTCCCTCTTCCGGACGCCATATCAATCAATATGATGCAATCTGTTTACGTTTTGCTGTCGTCGAGGAAAAGTAAATACGAGTGAGATTAAACATAAGGGCCGATATTACCAAGCATATTTAAAGAAATTTTTGAATTACTCCGTACGAGCGTTCTACGCAATTTCGAGTTCGAATCAATGACTCAATATACAGCGCTTCAGCCGGCGTTCTTAAACTTCCTAAGGGTTCAAGATCCATCGCTTGCATGGATAGTCACTATCACCAACAATGATAGCATTTCCAAACTCATTTCTCTCGAATCTGCTGTATATTCGGGAGTTCGCATCTTCGCCACCTTAAAATGTTAAATTAACATGTTTCTCCAAATTCACCGGAAATATATTGCGCTCACCAGGTGAAACAATTTTAATGTGATGTGCCGAGGAAGTTTTGCAATGTTGTAAAATCCCGCTTTCAGTTGTCGTTGACCCTCGGTTGTTGATGGAAACCATATAAAATGATATCCCAACAAAACGATATGTTGGCAAACCCTTCGTATAGCGCGAGATATGGTACTCACTGATTCGGCGCTTAGATCGCCATCAACTCTTTGCATGCAGGCAGTTGCAAAATACCATGGCTATTCCTGAAATTGTTTGTAATCATATATCAAGAATTACGCAAAAATAAGCAGGATTACCTGGAATTTCTATGCTGGATATTGTGACGAATTAGCTCTAACACCATCCATGCGGCTTCTTTACACATTCGGTATCGGTTCCGAAAGTCCACTTCATCATAAAAGGCGAAAAAGTTTTGGCGATGTCGAAAAATCCGAGGCCGACGACTAATAATCACCCTTACGATGGGTTCATATTCTATATCGCTTTTATCACTCATATCGCTGTAGTCCGAAATCATAACTTTAACGATTTCTTTGTTTTGTATTGCGCAGACTTTTCATAACAATTGTAATCAGCTGTTTTTCTAATACCTAATTCAGAGCTGTTATCGTATTTAAAAAAAACTTTAACGACCTGCTGAGGCTGAGGTAGTTTAAAATATTTTTAAAAATTCATTGGTGAAAATGGATATCAGATTTTATATATATACAGGGTGTTTCCCATAACGGTGTACATCCAAAGGGTGGTGATAGAGGGGGTCAAGACGAACCAAAAATCGTATGGGAGGGGGGGTCGCAAATCCACCCTTGAGGAGTTATAGGGCCTTAAAATTTTTAGGCAGTAAGTCGAGAAAAAAAATTCTCCCACGATAACGGTTCATCGTAGAAAAAACTGTAAGCGTTGAAAGCCAATTCTATGGCTTTAGGAAATTAAATTCATGTAAGAATTAGCCATGATGGTAATAAGCGGTCAAAGTCAAAAATCTGAAAAATTCTATTTTTACTTTGAGCCATTTTGGTATGAAAAAGTCCTATTAACACATACTTTCTACTTTTTTCAAATCCTCGATTAATTTACTTCAAATTTGTGGTACATATCTATATTTTTTTTGATTCACTTCAGGAAAAATATTTAAACCACACTCATAATTTTTTGTAATCACTTGTATTCGCATAGCAAATATGAAAAATCCTTTTTGAAATAGACGCAGAAATTAATGTGTCTTGGTGTTATTCTGCGTCTTATTAAAAAAAGGATTTCATATTTGAACGGAATGCCACGTGTATAGGACTTAAGAATTGTTTTGAATTCTTTGCTGATGCAATGGCCTGCTTAACACACCGTCAACATCGATTAACAAAGTGCTGATTTCTTGAAGATATTGACGTAGTGTAAAGGGGCCAATGTTTGGTCATAGCAAACATAAAGTGTAGGCCGCTAAAGGTTAACATAGTGAATTTAAGTCTACTTATATTTCAACAAACCACGATTAATGTTGTTGCAAAGTCGTTCGTAGAGAGGGTACATATCTTACTAACTCGCACACGCTTTTCTTGTCTTCACTTCAGGAAAAATAGTGCTGCATTTTAAAACACATTTAATAAAGTTCTTTGAAGTTTAATACACATTGTATTCAGCATAGCATATATCACTTTTTCTAAATAAGATCTGACAGATTTTGTTGTCTTTTGAAACGTGTATATTTCTTTCTTATTTCAAAGAGTAGGATTTTTCATATTTGAACGGAATGCCCGTGTAAGGACGTTAAGAAATTTTTTTTGGAATTTCTTTGCCTGATGCAATGCGCCTGTTTACACACCGTCAACATCGTTCAACAAATGTCGATTTCTTGAACGATATTGACGTACGTGTAAAGGGGCACAATGTTTCCAAGCAAACATAAACGTGTAAAGGCCGCTAAAGTGTTTGTCATAGTAGAACGCACTAAATTTATAAAAGTTACACAAAAAAAAATTTTTGACACATATTGCATAAACTTAAGTATAACTAGTATGAATTACCGAAGCCATACACTCTCAAATAAATTTGCAAATTTGCTTTGAAGCACGTTTGAGCAATTGCTATACACGCTCAAACAAAACGTCAAATATTTACTCAAATATCAGTTGATTTTGAAGTTTGAAGAAGCAAATAGGGAAAGATGCCGATATATTAAATAAAAATGTGTTCGAATAAGACAAAGAAATTTTGAATTTATTTTTAAATTCGCCATTCTTTTTAAATTTGTTTTATATTAAATTTAATTTTATATTTTTGATATTATTTAATTTATTTTATTGGTTTTTTTTAATATTATTTTTATACACTTTACTGAAAACTTCCTGCCAGGCCTCATTATTCGGAATCGGTATTTTCCAGAAAGTGTTGGCTCTTGTTGGGTTTAACTGAATTTTTACACTGCATATTTGTAAGCACCGCCACACACACTCAATTGTTTTCTCAAACACTTGGCCACACCTTTAAAAAACCAAAATATTTTGATTTTGCTCAAACTTTTAATCAAACATGAAACGATGCTTGCAAGCAGCGGCACACACGGTCAAATATGCTGTGTTTGCAAGCATGTTTGCAAACTTATTTGAGCGTGTATATATGCATAATTTCGATACTCGATAGTCGAAAAACTATCGATGGTGCCATCGATTTGCGCAACACAGTAGGGGCGCGTGTTCGTCTGCAGCGCCTTGGCCGTGGTTTCAGCGGTTTCAGTTTCTTTAAAATTATGATAAGAAGCTAAAGAGCCGAAAAGGAAGAATATGAACTTGCACATGAAAATTTATTAAATGATATATTGTACATAATTTCCGAAGATGACTTTAAAAACTTCATGAGAATAGATAATTCAACTTATGAAGAATTACACAATATGGTTGGACCTTATATATATATATATTTATTTTACTTTTATTTGCTGAAGAAATTACTTTGTCTCTTGAACGAGTCCAGGTAGTTGTACTTGCGTTTTAGTACTTGCATAATTTTTTGCCAAGAAGGGCACGAAATAATTTTCCATATTCATCGCTTTTTAACTAAAATATGCAAGAAAATACCGATGGATATGGAATCTATTTTGTGCCTTTGCAAACTGCTTATGCCAAAAATTCGCCTGAGTGCACATAATTCATACGAGAAAAATAAAGGCATTTATGTAATAATATAAAAAATATGCCACAATGCCGTTAAAGATCGGTAAAACTCGATCAAATTGATAGTAATGCTTTTTCTCTTTCTCTGCCATGACGACCTGTCGCTGAGAAATTCGATTTAAAATGATTGCAGCGCTACTTTGTGCGCAAATGTGCAGCGCTGATCAAAATTTGCAGCGCTCAAACGACGAAAAATCCAATCCATATGGTAATCAGCACTGCATATTAGGTATGACACATACCCTTTCATTACACTAATGCACCCTTACGTGCAGCACTGCATGTTGTGCTGTGTGCGGGCCGCTTAATACACCCTTGCTCGAGAGTCAGACACACCAACAATGTTTTTCTATCATTCTTGCTATAGTTCTATATGGTATTGCACCCGTTTACACGTACGTCAACATCGTTCAACAAATCGTCGTTTGTCGGTGAGAGGAGAGCGGGGATTTCTCTCCCCATTCTCCTCTCTCCGTCAAACTGCGTTTTGTTGAACGATGTTGACGGTATGTGTAAACGGGCGTATTGCCTTTCAGTCATCAAACGCCAGTCCACAAGCTTGCACGCTTTCTATTAGTGCCGCCACCGCGTTCGTCAGTTTCTCATTTCATTATTTCATTGCCTTCCACGCTCTATCACTGACACGTTGTGTGCCCCAAAATACGCGTCGCGATTTGACGTCAGCATACAATCCTTGGCTTAATCAAGAAAAGAAAGTCGCGCTTATTCACAGATCTGATTTTGATTCTTAAAGTCTATCGCCACACAAGGCTGAAATCTTATCAATCGGCGGGCAGAGGGGGAAACATAATTTTTTTTTTCTAACGATGGCCACTTCAGTTTTCAACAACATAGAGCAAGGCCCACCCATTGAGGTATTCGCGCTTAATCGTGCCTTCTTGGAGGATACAAATCCACAGAAGGCCAATTTAGGTGTTGGCGGTGAGTAGACTTGACGTGTGTAGAGTATAAATTCATTCATTCGCTCGCTCATTTGTTCCTTCGCTCGTTCATTCATTCATTCACTCACTCACTCACGCTCACACACAACTGGTTTCGAACAGTCACAAGCAAAAGTTTTGCCGGTGCACCCACTGAATGGGGCTCGTATTCGCTCTCGCACATGTATTGCGATTTCTCAAATAAAGCGCCAAAGTGCCAGATTCTCGTTAAGGTCAAATTAGAGGTCAAACGTGTGTTTGTTGCTTTTGTGCTTGCTTTTCCTCGTTCATTAATTTGCTTAACTTTGTTGTTGAAAAGATGTCCTGCATTGTTGGCGGCTTTTTTGTTTTTTCTTTCTCTGAACTAAATCCAAAAGGGTCTTGCCATAAATCTAAGGGTTACAACAATCACCTTGAGAAGCGTTTATTTGCGGGTCGCTTTACATTTAATTTTTACAGTAATTTTTGGATATGAGTACCATAAAAAAATGCATGAGTGAAGCTTTCTTATAAGCAGCAAAGGGCTTTTATCAAAATAATTTCACTATAAGGGGCTGTTGATTAATTGCGTACCAATCCCTCCCCTCCCCCGCTTAAGCATCCTATTCCCCTTTAATTCTTACGTAATTACGCCCCTAATGACGCGTCAAAAAATCACAATTAAGCGAGAAATGCTTTTATCAAGGGAAAAATTGGCATGGTTTTCTTGAAGATTTTCACTCTCTTGCATAAGAAAGATAAGAATTAAATATTTTTTGCGACTAAAATAGGCTTAGCTTCTGCAAATGGTAGTATCCGTAAAGAAGAGGTTTCACTTTGTTATAAAAAATCTTCAAAAACGAAGAGGAAAAAGAAGAAGGAAGAATCTTTGTCACGCGCTCTTTTCATATGAAAGAATAAAAAAATTATTTACACACTTTTATTTTTGCTTTTCAGTGTTTTTTGCCATTTCGTTTTTATATTTCGCATACATTGATGTTTGTTAATTCATATACGTACATTTGCGTACCTACTTATTATCTTTTTATGACCTTCTCAATGAACTTGAACAGCGAAATGGACATTTTCTTTTTAAAAAAAATACAGCGAAAATCGGTTATAACGATGTCGAAGGGACCAGCAAAAATCCATCGTTATATCTGGTAAAAGAAATTAAGAAGAATTAGAATAGCGAATCAAACTTTACCTAAAATGTTCATCGCTATAAACGATAATCGTTATAAGCGGTATCGTTATAACCGATTTTTACTGTATATTTCTTTAACCCGGTAGCGCCTAGCGATGCCATATAGCATCACTTAAAGGGTTCGTTTTCCGTCATCGCCATATCTGAACCTGTTCAAATTTGTAATATTTTTTATATATATTTTTTTTAATTCAGGCGCTACCGGGTTAAATAAGGGCCAAGGTACAATAGTCCGAGAGTCGTGTCGCGTGAAACAGTCTCTGTCTCGCTCTCCCTCTATATCTCTGTATCTCTCTCTCCCACTTTCTCTCGCACGCACGCATTACTCTCGGGCTATTGTACCTTGGCCCTAAATCCCAAACATTTCCTGTGTATAAAAATTTAAGAGTAAAGGCACTCCTAAAAATGGTTGATTTAAGTTGCATCTCCAACTCGTTCTTAATGATGTTGTTTCGCCAATATATACGGGTATGTGAATATTTTCCATTTCCCGGGGAATTCAATTCCCCAACTGATGTGATTTCCCTTTCTCTAGATTGAGGAGGAATTTGAATTACCTCATGATCTAACTGGCGATATGCATTCTCTATTAAAGTAATTCAATTTCCATCTCAATCTAGGAAAAAGGGGAATTAATCACTTCAATTTCGATATTGAATTATCTTTCCCGCGAAAGGGAAACCAATCACATACCCGATAAATTGAATTTTGTGAGGGTAGCTTAATTCTTTAAATAAGAAACAATTATATAGACCGACAGACCTGCAAATGACAATGGATGAGTCGAAATTTCACTTTAATCCGATCGGTTTATCTATAGTCTATGACGAGAGTTTTCAGAGGCATATAAAAAGCATTGTATTCGGAAAAAGTCGTCGCCACTGACGTACATACATATAACGTGATGCCATCAAATACGACAAGCTGACAATAACGTGCGAAAAAATTCATAAACATAAGTACATAATATCTATGTAGATTTATGAGTGTTTATATTGTACATACGTACAATGTCATATGAATGCAAAAAATTTCATGGATGGAAGCAAAAGCGTACGCGTAAAGTAGAAAAAAGCATAAATAAAAAGAAAAAAATTCGCTCCCATTGCCCCACTTGAAAGACAACTGATATTAGGCGGTATATTGCGCCTTTTAATTTATTTATTAGTTATTATATACAGTTTAAGCAGGGTATATTAGCTTTGTGCGGATCTTGCAACAGCTAGAACTAAGCTTTGCAAGTATAGACAAATATATATATTCTTGATCAGAATCAAAAACTGAATTAATTTAGACATCTCCGTCTGTTCGTCTGTCCGTCCGCGTGACCCTAAGTGAAAATGAGCGATATCCGCCGACTGACATGCCCGAACACATAGATTTTTATACGTCTGTACAGAAAGGCAAACTATAATACGCCAATATTGTCGGGACGCTGAGTCGGGCTTGACCGACTTTAGCTTTTTTACTTGTTTATTTTTTATTGTTTTATTTTTTTGCTATTAATTATACCCGCCACACTCTGTGTCGAGGGTATATTGCGTGTGTGTGGTTGTGTGTAACACCCAGAACCAGTCGAGATAGACTATACAAAATATATATGAAATGATCAGCGTCAACAGGAACATGTTTAAAGGCAAGTTAATGTGATTTCTAAAAATTGTAAAAGTGGGCGTGGCAGAAGGGCGTTTTTCGAAAATTGTCTCTTCCACCCGAAATTCAAATGGAACTTGAACGAAATTTGGCACTTATGCTTCCTTTGTAGCCATAAACATCCTTCCCAAAAACTTACTTGATCGGTCCATTAGGGTCGGGCATTAAGGTCTATCACAAAAATCCCAAAACTACCTCAAAATCGGACCTTTTCGAAACATTTCAAAGAAACTTAGAAATCGAGCGAATATTTAAGCCTCCGATTAGAATTTTTAATAAAAACTTGTAAAAAATTGGGCGTGGCAACGGGACGGTTTTCATAAAAATTGTACCAAATTCGGTATATGGGGCCCCTTATGGCCTTAAAAATCTCTAGAATATTCTTTCTTGATGGTCCTGTTTTTTTTTTTTGGCGTGTTTTGAAAATTATTTAAACATGTGTGTCGGTGTCGGGTATTGTATTGCCTGACTATAACACCCTTACTTGTTTTTATTAGGTTACTTCTTCGTTATTGTTTTTAAATGCTTTACTGATTCTCAAAATTCGAATCATTCATCTTGCTAGGCGGCTAGAATAGTTCTCAATGTACATGAAAAATTTCCTCAGTATCAATGCGCCTATCAGCATCGTACGATAACGTTATCATTATCATTATCAAAAAAATAAAGAAAGAGAGAGAGAGAGAGAGAAAAACTAAGTTCTTATCTAAAAATCCGAAGTATTAATTTTCATTCGAATTGTTTTTCATTTAAGGAAATTTATCTTCATATCTGTCCCCCGAAATCTATCTTCCTATCTATAAATGTACCTTGAACCTAGATTTACGAGTTTTCATTATCAAAATTTAAAATGAAGTTAGACCGAAAACGAAAAAAAGTTTACAAAAATCCGAATTTTAATTTAAAATTGTTTTATTTAAGGTAAAGTACTAGGATCCCCAAATATCTTCCGTATAAATCCGGGAACTAGTTTCCCGCGTTTTCTTGAGATATTAACAATAGTTGATTAAATCACAAAAATTTCCATTTTAATTCTATAATATTTTTAACTGCTCGACTAAATCGATTTAACAGATTTAAACGATTTTGAAATTGCCGATTTTTACTATGAATTTAACGATTTATTACTATTTTTTTAAATCCCGGGATCCCGGGATTGGCATGCCTAGTAGGTACGTACAAAACTGAAAGAACAGATTGACCATATGGATATTTCCAGAAAAAGTAAAATTTTTCTCATGTCGGAATATATCTGATCTGCATAGAAAAATTGATAAGTATAAAAGACTGCAAGAGCTGCACAAGAGTAATTAGAAACATAATTACTATTTACCGCATTCTTCAATTCGGGACTTAAAAATCAATAACGTAACTGTCACGTTCGATTGGAAATGCCCACATGTATCTATTTTGATTTAAATATCACGGGCCGTCAGTCTTTTGATTGTCTTGTCAATAGGTATCTATCGTTGGACTGATAGTTTAGTTTATTTAATTATAAGTAATCGATTGATTCCTTGACATGTATCTGTCTGATCTTGTGAGATCGTAAGGAAAGTCTAATCTAAAGTTTATAGAAAAATCCGAACGGCAGTGTTTCAAATAAACAAAAATTTTCATGAATTTGCTTAATTTCACGACTCACGGTCATATATTTCTGGACACTTTTGTTGTTGACAGATGAATTAATTTTCAATTAAAATTCCGCATTTCTTTTCCCCGCAGACAAATTTAATCACGTTTTATATTTTTAATCGATTTCCCATTACTTTGTTTTAAAGCATACCGTACCAACGAAGGCAAACCATGGGTGCTACCAGTGGTACGAAAAACTGAAATCAAAATCACAAGCGATGAGTCCATCAATCATGAGTACCTACCGATCTTGGGTGAGTTCTAAATATTCTATAAAAAAAAAAAATCATTTTTTCTTCCAATGCTTTTTAATAATTTAACAAATTTTTTTTTTTTCAGGAAACGATGTCTTTAGAAAAGCAGCGACCGAACTTTTATTGGGTGTGGACTCACCAGCTATCAAAGAAAACCGTGTAAGCTTCCATTCCCATTCAACAGTAGCAACAATCGGTTTTTCCAATCGAAAAGAAATTCTTGCGATTGATTTCTTTTTATTGAATTTTCAATTGATTTTCAGGCCTTTGGCGTACAGACATTATCGGGTACTGGCGCTTTGCGTTTGGGTGCCGAGCTATTACGCCGTAATATGGATCGAAAAGTTTTTATGTACTCGGAACCGACGTGGGAGAATCATCGGAAAGTGTTCCTGGATGCTGGTTTCGAGACACCATTAACCTATCGTTATTGGGACCAAAAGAATCGTGTGCTTGACATTGAAGGTCTGAAAGCCGATTTGGAGGCTGCACCAAGCGGTGCTGTTGTTATATTACACGCCTGCGCACATAATCCGACCGGCTGCGATCCAACGCATGAACAATGGATGGAAATCGCCGATTTAATGGAACGTAAAAAATTATTCCCGTTCTTTGATTCTGCGTACCAAGGATTCGCAAGCGGAGATCCCGATTTAGATGCATGGGCAGTAAGGTATTTTGTTGATCGTGGATTCGAGCTACTCTGTGCCCAATCGTTCGCGAAAAATTTCGGCCTTTATTGTGAGTGTTTCGATTCGTTTGATATTAAATTATTACAACCATTTTCATTTTGAATTCCAATCGAAATTTCTTCAAATTAGGCGAACGTGTGGGAAATTTAACTGTTGTACAGCAAAATCCAAAAACAACTGAACCTGTGGCTTCGCAACTTACTCTCCTTGTTCGTGGCATCTATTCGAATCCGCCAGCTTTTGGCAGCCGCATTGTTGCAACTGTCCTTAATAATCCAGAATTGAGAAAAGAATGGTAAAACAAAAAATTATTTGTTCATTGTTTAATAGAAGCTTCATGTTTTTTTTTTTTTACTTAAAAACATACTCACTCACAACCGTGAGTGCCCGCATATGAGAGGTTATACTGTTCTATGTATTTATTTGAAATTATACAAATGTACATAATATATTGATGCCAATATTTGTAATAATTTCTTTTACAGGATGGAATGTATAAAGGTTATGTCTGGACGTATCAAGAAAATGCGTGAAGCCTTATTTAATCGCCTGACAGAATTGGGTACACCCGGCACTTGGAAACATATCGTCCAACAAATTGGCATGTTCTCGTACACCGGCTTGAGTGGTATGTGTGGTCATATATTTTCCGCGCATTACAAATTTAAAATCGATTTTTTTCTCTCTATTTCTAATCGTCATTTTCTTTTTTATTTCGTGTACTTTTATAGAAAAGCATGTTCGCGTTCTCATCGATGAGAATCATATATATTTGCTGAAATCGGGACGCATCAATATGTGCGGTCTCAATGAGAATAATGTCAACTATATTGCCGAAGCTATACACTCAGCCGTAACGAAAATCGATAGCCATATTTAAGATAGCCGGACGAGAAAGCTATAAATTCAAGGAATCGTTTGGATGCATTGTATTTAATGCATTTAAATTTTTAGTATATTTTTATTTGTTTTTATTTTTGAGTCATATATGCGTGAAATATATTTACAAAAAATTTTTAAATTTCTTTGCGAAATAATATTTGCATAATTTTCCGTGGTTTCAATCTTAACAACAACAAAATGCAAAAGTGCAAATGAAAAAAAAAAATAAATAAAAAATAAAAATAAATCCAAAATGTAGGGATACTCTGCTGCAATAAGCTTATACATGTACATGTACATGTACATAAAAAAAATTATGTATACAATAAAAATATATAATCATGCAAATGTTAAAAACTAATACACGTACATTGAAGTGGATTGTTTTTATCCGACAAACAAAAAAAAAAAAAAAAAAAATAATTCCACTAGTAGAATTAGAATCTGCGATTTTTTTTTTTTTAGAATGAATGCCCAGGGAACCATATGTCAAAACCGAATTTGATTTCTAAGCTTTTCTAAAATAAGATCCATCTTAAATATGCCTAACAGCATGCTACAAATTATTACAGAAAAAATGCAATTTCTACCTGGTAAAAAATGTTTTTAAATTGAATTTTTCTTTTTTGATACTTGGGCCAAAATTCTTTTTAATGCCTTCACTTCTGTCCCTGTCAATTAAAATCAGTTTTTCTGAAGGAGCAAACCATATTAATAAAAAATTAATTTTAACAAAAAATGTATGAATAACGAAATAAAATACTCTAGTCGAATTGAAAAAAATCAATGATTAACAAAACTTAATTTTGTTCCTTCGCAAATTACGGTAACATTGTTGTCTTATCTTGTCTTGTCTTGTCTTGCCAAACAAGACAACAATGTTACTGTAATTTGCGAGTAAACAAGATGGAGTTTTTGTAATATTCGATTTTTTCCAATTGGACTAGAGTATTTTATTTCGTAAATTTTTAGGTAAAATTTATTTGTTATTTATTTGATTTGCTCTTTTACGAACACTGATTTTCGTTGATAGAGACAGAAATTTAGGCATTAAAAAGAATTTTGGCCCACTTAGTATAACCAAAGACAATATAATAATTATTATATATTTATATAAATATTATATTATATCATTATATTGTCTTTGGTATAACTTTAAGCATGAGACATATATAAATACTTGCTTCAAAAATTTACGTTAATCGGCCATTTTAAAATAGTTATTAAAGACAATAAAACAAATTTTTCAATGGCTTGAGTTTTGCGAGATATAGAATCCCATCGTTTCTTCGGCATAATTATTAAGTATAGGCCATAGAATAATTTTCTGCTAGTGGAATTGGGGGGTTAAAAAATCGATCCACCTTAATGTACATATATTTATGTATATACAACGCCATTTTTTGTTTTACATACATTAGTGCAATGCATATACAATGCATTGAAATATGTAAAAGTTTGTGCGTTTTTAGCTTTATTCGTATATAAAATTCATGGCAATAATCGCTGTGAACCTACCACCTACTCAACAAAAAACGAAATACAAAAAAGAAACAAGAACCTTCAATTTTTAGATTCACTTAAAACATAAACAAACGTAGTTCAAAAGAAGAACCAATACAGGTATTGAAAGTATTTAACCCATTTTGAAACGTCAACAACAAAAAGCTATTGATTTTATTCGAAACATCGAACAACGAGTCCAAAATGGATCAAAAACAAATAAATAGCGTCAATATAACAATGTAACGGTATATAACATTAGCAGTAATATGGCAATATATATATAAAAATATTGTTTCCTTAGCTTTATTTTAACTCCTGGAAAACATTAGTTCCTTGCCAAATAAAAATCGTAAAACAATCAAAAGCTTATACGCTCTGTACATGAAGGTCAATCTATAAAGTTCGATAGATAACACTACATTATTTATAATATTTGGCATTTTCCCTTGGGTAGCGATAAAAAAACTTTGTTTTTCAATTAAATAAGGGTCGCTGAATAATGAAAATGGTATCCATTTATTTTCCTAAAAAAAAAAATAGTTTCTGAGATATAGGCAAAAAACGAGTGTTTTTGGTTACTTTTTCATGTCTCTTGCTAAATAACTCAAGAGCTGAAGCGGAGCCGCGAATAACGTTGTAAGCGACAAATTTTTTGAACCTATTTTTCGGACTTTCACTGTCAATAATACTCTAGTCCTTTGAGCTATCAGAAAAAAATTTTTATTTGGTCAACTCTTGGACATTTCTCAATACTGCGGAATCTTAAAGAAGCGTGTTGGTCTTGTAAGTACTAAATGACACGGTAAATTTGCAAGAATGTCAAATTTGTCACTTACAACGTTATTCGCGGCTCCGCTTCAACTGTTTGTTTTACAAAAAAAAAAAAATGTATACATGGGCCAAAATCCATTTTAATGGCTAATTTTTTTTCTCTGTCAATGAAATTCAGTTTTCATGAAGAAGCCAAGAATGATAGAATATAAGATTACGACATGCGCAGATTTGACTTTTATTCGAGCACTGGTAATGTTTTTGTTGGTGCTGCCACAAAGTTGTGAATATTTTAAAATTATTTTGTTGAACATTTTTCAGTTTTACTATTAATTCAAGTTATTAAATGTTTTTTTGGTAATTGTTCGTTTTACAAGAATCTCGTATTTTAAGGACGATATAAGTATGTACAACCCAGGTTTTTTGAAAGTTTCAAATTGGTAGTAAGTTTTGCGAAAGTCAGTGGCAACGCTGTAAATACATAAATTCGTTACATAATTTAAGTTTTTTGTCTTGAAAATTTTCATCTGTAGAAAATTTTCAATAATTTCAACCAATCAGAATACTTGTAACGCTACGTTACAAGTGTACATGCGCAGAAGAATCAAATTTTGAACTCTGATTGTCGTAACCTTATAATCTATCATCCTTGGAAGGAGCAAACCCAATTAATAACAAATTAATTTTAACAACAAATTTATTAATAACAAAATAAAATACTCTAGTCGAATAGAAAAAAAATGAAATATTACATAAACTCCATTTTGTTTACTCGCAAATTACAGTAACATTGTTGTCTTATCTTGTCTTGTCTTGTCTTGCCAAAGAAGACAATAATATTACATTGACAGAGACAGAAATTTAAGTATTAAAAT
This sequence comes from Chlorops oryzae, assembly GCA_020466095.1. NCBI lineage: Eukaryota > Metazoa > Arthropoda > Insecta > Diptera > Chloropidae > Chlorops > Chlorops oryzae. The sequence goes on along the minus strand of CM035806.1, from coordinate 154,227,365 downwards.
GAATTTTGGCCCACTTATTATCAAAAAGAAAAAGGCTTACACTTTACTTTGGTATATTTCTTTGGTTTCAATCGATGTCTTCGGTTTTGAACTATAGACAACAAAAGTTGTAAAAAAAAAATGGAATTTTTAATGATTTTTCCCATTTGACAAAGTTCAACTTTGATATTAGACTGCAAAATATTTTTACAATAGAGGCCTATTCACGAGACCTCGGCATCGTTGCAAAAGTGTAAAAATTTAGTTAGGCTTCCAACAACAACTTGTATTGAAAAATCTTCCACTTTTGCCCACGATACCACGGTCTCGTGAATAGGCCTAATAGGTATATATTGCTATATCTATATTGTAGAAAAAGTCGTCCAGTAAATTCAAGAAAAACAAAAACCTGGAATTTAACAATTTTGATTAAAGTCTCAAAAGCGGTCATTTGACCGCTCTGGTAGGTTTAGTGTTAAGGAAATGTTATATACAGGTGTGTGATTGGATTCCCGGGAATTCATTTCCCCGGAAAATTGAAATAAATACTCGGGAATTTAAATATGTTCGAAATTTTTTAATTCGAAAATTTTATCGTATAGCCGCTCTTTTGTTTTTGACAAAGTCATTTCTTTCAAAATTTCCATACATTCTTCAAAATATTGAAGGAACGAAATTCCCTTTCCCCAAAATTTGGGGGCTCTTGTACAAAAGCTAGGCTGACTTGGCCATGCATAGACCAGAAACGAACTGAGGAATTACTCAGGATGTCGAAAAGTCGCCTCTCAGTAATAGTTGGACTGATTGCCCGACCTTTGGTAAACTGAGATTTCGAACCTTGGGATGCTACTTCTTTCACTCCATATCGTAACTCGGGGAACTTAGTCCCTTGAGGGTAGCTAGTTTCATTGAGCGAACAAAATGGTTTCTAATGTAGGTGTCCGAACCCATGGGTATTACAACGGACCTTATTAGGTCTAAGTCCGGTCGCCTTTGAGTGGGCGGCCCCTCCAACTTTGAAGAGCTGGAGCATAAAATTTTTTTCACAAGAAATGTTGGAAACATGAATACACAAGCTATGCCTTCAAGAATTTTTGTTAAATTCCGAGTAAAAAAATGTTCAAACCATCTTTGGGGGTTAGAAGCCCCCCAAATCCCCCCTAGCACAGTGTAACGAACTCATACATTCTCGCGACAAAAATAGAAGGAGTGCACGCAGAGTAATGAAACTTTGCATCATGGTTAAATTGACCGAATTAAGAAATATTTCAAGTTTCATCAAAATTGGCCACGCCCACCAAACCCAATGAGTGCTTCACTTCTTCTGCAGTAATGATTTTTTTCATGCATGCGATAATGTCCGGCTGGGTATATTTTTAAATAATTTCTACCAAACCTGGTTGAATTCTACCAAAGCGGCAGCACTGTTTACCGGCCCTAACTCGCCGGTCACACGTATGAAAAAATGTTGTGAAACAATTTGTAAGTAGAGAAAGACGTGCGAAGTAAAGAGATGGTTGTTTGTTGAATGTTGCGAAACAATCTTTGTTTCTCTTTTTTTCTTATGTATTGAAATGGGATGTTTTCGAAACATGTTTCAGAAGTGTGACCGGCGAGTAATAGCACTGACAGACATAGGTATTTTACACCATGATGGTGTGAAGTCTAGGTGACACACATAGGTATTTCTCAAAAGTCTACCTTAGCCACCATAGACTTTTTATAGACTTCACACTACATTGAAAGGGAGGATTTATTGTGGACTTCTTAGATTGGTATGGCAACGCTGCACAAAATTAAATGAAATATCGATTATTTTATCGGGAACCAGATGTTTAAATTTCTAATTTCAAGTAATTTATGCGAAATTCATGAAATTAATTCCATCATATGGATTTATATAACAAACAAACGATATTTTCATGGATTCTTTTGAGTTAAAATCGAGTCTAAATGCTACCAAAATGTTTTTATTGTTTTTGTTGTTGTTTTAATTTTCAATTATCAGCTGTTTTAAAGAAGTCCACAATAGAAATCCACATTCAATTGTAGTGTGTCACCCCAACATAGACTTTTTCCATTGTAGTGTGAAGTCTATAGACTTTACACCATATATCTGTCAATGCTATAAGATGTCTAACTGGAGAGTCAAACATACCTAAAGGCTTCGCCTCAACTAAAAGTTTTTTGCCTCTTGCGTCTCTTGCCAACGAACTAAATTATCCAGAACATGTTTTAAGTATGTCTAACTCTCGAGTAAGGCTGCAATTGTAGTGAACCTAAAGCTGAAGCGTTTCGGAACAATTTCTAATAATAACATGTAAGATATATGTAAATAAAATTATAAAAATTTATGCATTTTTTCAATATATTTAATAGGCCGCAAAGAAATCGAATGTTTATTAATATTTAAATTTTCGGTCCTGGAACAATTTTCTATACTATATAGAACGGCCATACTAAGTTTGAATATTAATATTATTAAGCTTCAAAGAGCTGATATATGTGTAGTAAAATTTACCGCGTTATGGTTGTTATGGACAAACGGTCACTTAAAGTCACTTAAGTAATATTCCCTACTGACATTCATATTAATCACTCACTTAAAGTCACTCACGCGATATTTCCCACAGGCAGTTATGCTATTTTAACTTTTACTGAACTTTCACTATACAAGCAATGCTCATTATTTTACGATGACTCAAATCAACTTTATTAGCTCAAACACTAAAAAAAGGTCAAAGCAAGAACAATGCACCAACTGCAGTACATGTGTCATTTGCAATACGACCCCGGTAGTTGGGAAAATCCAAGTGACCCTTTTCCATTCCTAAGAATACATTCAATGTTCAAACTTGAATCCAGGCGTTCCAGTCGCCTAAGAATAAAAATAAGGTGTAGCAACCGCCACCAGAAAAATACTTTGCCTCTTTCTTTTTCACCAAAAAATACTGATGTTCCATAAACATCAATAAAGGACTTTCCGACAGAAGGTCCTGATTAAAAAGGGACATCATATGGCGATCCTGCCATCCTGAACAACTAACTAAAGACCTGCCAAATCCTAAGGCAGAGGACAACACCCAAATCCTTTTGGGATTTATTGGATTTATTGCGGAGTTATTCACGGAAGATTTTAGCATGAACATAACGCTAAAACAGGCTTTAGAAGACAACCCCACCGCTGGACCCAAACCACTCACTGTCGAGGAGTATAAGGCTCGACAACATCAATCCGCAGCTGAGAAGACCAAAGCAAAAGAATAAAAATTTGACCAGAATACCAATCCAAAAGCGACCTAAGCGACGAGGAGGCGTGAAGAACCGCCTTAGACGAATGAGAGCAGACTTAATAAATCCAAGCAACAAGGACCACAGACCCAAAAATCCTTTCGGAAAACTGGAGATAGGTTGGTCAAATTGAGGCCATCTTACACCAAAGGAGTGCTGAACAGCACCCTGCTGCAAACTAATGAATAGCATAGAGGCGGTAATTCGCTGCTATCACCAATTTGTCCACAGGATGTACTAAACCATTAATTTTAAAATAAAATAAAGTTCATAAAAACTAACAATTAATAATAAATTGAAGGCTAAAAAAAATACAATATTTCTAAAATTAATATTCTAAAGAAAGTATAGAGAAAGTAACAAACCTAGCATGACGTTTTAATATCGATTGCGTTTTTTCCAACAAGCTCAAAAAAAAAAAAAATTTTTGTTTTTTCCTTTTTTCACATTTACATCTTTAAAAATCCCAAATTCAGTCTTGTCATCGTTTCTAACTATTAAAACATGTCCTGGTGGAAAAAAGCGCTTAGCGCTATCCTCATAGCAGTATCCGGGTATGAAGTAGGCAAAGATAGCCAAAATAATAGAATAGAAAACATTGAAGATAAAATTTATGACAACAAACACATAATCTATAATGGTATCTGTCAATCAGACATTCCATTAAGGAATTAAATTTATTCAGCCTCAATTCCGCCAATGAATTTTCACATCGCGAGTTAACAAAAGCTTTCACGTCGAGACATGGAGCTATAAAGCTTATGGTGTAACGAAAATCCCTTTCTTCGAATCTTTCGCACGAAATACTCAAAAATATACTCACGAAATCAGTCGTACCCGTACTTGGCAAAAGAAGTCGGTACCAAGTCGTGATAGTGACAGCGAGTAAAGTTTACAATAAAACAATTGCTAAAAGTAAAATTGCGAAAAATATTATTTAAAGGTCGTGGTTGAAAGCGCCTGACAGCGCGAAAATTCAGTTGAGTATTTGAGAACTCCGTTCGGGACATCTGCTCAAATCGTCATCGGGAAAACAAAACGTGAAAGCCGCCCACGACATAATTGCAAGGACAATAAAAACATTGACAACTGCAAGAGTGACAGGTAAAGCAAAAAATGAAAGTTACAATATCCAAAGGCGAAGTACAGAGCTAATTTATCTTACGTTTTCATAGCCCCCCCCCCCCCCACCAAAAAAAAAAAACGGGGTAAATTTGTGAAAAATTCAATTTCTATACCAAAAAATGATCTTATTATACGTTCTTTTATCCACTCCAAAACTGTATGTTCCGGAAGTGTTCGATATTTTGTTTTCCTTCTCGAAAAAGAGTTAAATCTTTTGTGTAATTATTTTGGTACCGTTTTTGTTGTTGTTGTTGCTGTTGTTTTTGTCGATAATTCTGATAATTCGCATGATGATTTGCTATGAATTCATACTCCGGAAGTGATAAAGGCGAATATATTTTCAGAAAAAAAATTTCTTCACAAATGTTCCATGCCTGAAACCTGAGAGTGTTTCTATGTTTCGATGGAAAACTCCAAAACTGTAGCACGTTCTGCGTTTTAACCTTAAAATAATCAAACGAATTTCTGTGTTGTCATATATCAGTCGTTCTATTTCACTACTGTCTTTGAGTGTCACTTTCTTGATTGCCTTGAAAAAAAAAAAAAAAAAAAAAAACCAACAAAAAAATATTTTGCCATTGCGTTCATTTCAACCAGAGTGTTGTGCCTATAAATTCTTTTTTTTTGCATTCTTAATAACTGAAGACTTCTCATTGCCCAAAAAATCAATTATCCAATTTAAGGTTGCTTGGCTACTTCAGGCGCTGTCGTTCATTATGAGTGGCAAGGTGCGCTTAAAGCCAAATGGTCAATTGGATGAGGATCCTTTGACTTTACGCGAGATCGTTTACAAATACATTTGTAATCATCTGGATGTCGTAAGTGTACAAGAGGATCAACGGACTGGAATACGCCGTCTCAATGAAGGCATCGTTTTGCCCAACTATCTATGCGATGGCCTATTGGAAGCCTATCAGCACTCAAATCGTCATCTGGATGACAGGTTCATTGGGCTGTTTCGTGATACGAGAAACACATCATTGAAAATTGTACACTTGCGGAACAGCTCATTGACAAATGAAGGTAAGTGCATTTTGGAAGCTACTACTTTAATATCATTTCATTCAAAGCTCTTCGCGTCTTAATCGTTCGAATGTTTGTACGTATATACATATGTATGTATGCATCTTGCCTTGAAAAGCGAACCCCCAGCGGGAAATTATCTCCTGGCAAAGTCATCAGTGATATCATCGATGACATATAGGTGACAGTATCGTGCATGAAACCTTGGGGGACATGTCATCGTTGTGGGGGTGATGTTCATGTGCTTGAATCTCATAGAGCGTTAGCATGAAGTTGCTTAAAGGATGAATGCTCGACTCAGAATCCGAAGATCGCTGGTTCGATCTCTGGCTGAGGCGAACAAAAATTGTTAAAAATACATTTTGGAAAATTTGCGAAATATTCAAAGAGAAGACAAAGAAGAGAGTTTTCAACCGCGATTTCTATAAATTAACATTTAGAGAGATAAGAAAATGTGCTGTTCTCAAATTGCTTTTTTTCGCCATCGCACCCCCTAGCATGACATTTCACTGGTGAATCACTGGTGTCCCACTTCTCCAACCTCTTATTTGATCAATACACGTGCTATCATGACAAAAAGTTAATACCCTTGTATGCAGAAAATCCCCAGACCGAATAAAGATTTTAAAAATCCTAGTCTAATTGCAATAAATATATATATATATATATATACCTCCTACATAAGGGCGATTCCATTGTAACTCGCGTTAGAAGAAATTTCTGGACATTTATTCAATGTTTTCTGATCATTTTTATACCCGACACACTCTGTGTCGAGGGTATATTGCGTTTGTGTGTAACACCCAGAACCAGTCTGGATAGACCATACAAAATGTATATAGAAATGATCAGCGTCACCAGGAGATTCGATTCAGACATGTCCGCTGTCTGTCTGTATACAGTTATCTTATCGAAGGAGTTGAGCTATCTTATTTTGTATGCGTGCTCACGGCGACATGAGTAAGAACAAGTTCGAGAATGGACCCGATCGGACCATTTTTAGGGGTACCTCCAGTACTAGGGGCTGTTACGAAAATGACAAAAACTTCTCTAAAATCGAAGTTTTTCAACATATTTTGATGAAAATTGATATATGAACATGTTTACACCCGAAATTCAAATGGGACTTGAACGAAACTTCGCTTTTTGGCTTCCATTCTAGCCATAAACATCCTCTCAAAATATTTCTTTGATCGGTCCATTATTAAGGGTACCTCCAGTACTAGGGTCTGTCACAAAAATCCCAAAACTGCCTCAAAATCTGACTTTTTCGAAATATTTCAATGAAACTTAGAATTTGACCGTATATTTAAGCCTCCGATTAGAATTCAAAAGAATTTGAAAAGTGGGCGTGGAAAAGGGGTGGTTTTCATAAAGAAATTTAACAAAAGTCGGTATATGGGGCCCCTAATGGCCTTCAAAACCTCTTGAATATTCTTACTTAGTGGTCCTGTTTTTTGGGCGTGGTTTAAAAATTATTTAAACATGTGTGTCTGTGTCGGGTATTTTATTGTCAGGCTCGCCTGACTATACACCCTTACATTTTTTTTTTTTTTTTTTTTTTTTTTGTAAAAAATATATAAGATAAAAAATAAAAATGAAATGATTCTTGAAGTAGTGAACTAAATAAAGATTTACAAGTGCCGGTTACTCGCGTTACAATTTTCAGACCGATTCTATGGAATTGCCCATATACGAGTACATATTTAATTTCAAAATTATTGTCCAAAATACGGGCATATGGGCATTTTTTATACTGGAAGCGTTACACATATGTTCGTTTTTTTTTTTTTTTTTATTGTTTCACCTCAAACTTGGTGAAACACAATGAAAACACTAATTTTTTTTGTACCCTTGTGTTGGAAATAACTAGACCTACAATTCGTTCGTTAAAATATTTTTGATTGAACTTATGGTTAAGGAGCTGTAAGCGGTTAAAGATTGCTGGTAACGTTGCAAAAATTCAACATTTGTGAAATTTGGCTATATAAATATTTTTCATTCACGTTAGTAGCTACTTAATATTACATTTTTAAGGAATTGATTCCAAAAAATGCCAAGACAATTTTAAACATTTTGACTCAAATTAATTCCACGATGAGTGACAGAAAGAGAGCGAGAGGGAGGAAGAGAGAGAGAGAGAGCGAAGCAAGTCATTTCGTGACGAAATTGTATTGAGAAAATTTTATATTTTCTTGATTACAGCTGCCTAAATTCATTTCAAAAATCACCGTCAATATTTAACTTGAATTTGATTATGGACAAATAAAAACTATACAAACTATATCGCAATGATTAGGCTATTGCTAGGCACGTTTTTGCTTTGATAAGCATAATGTTTCCTCAATTCGGCAAGAATTGAACTATTCTCTATTCAATTGTACCTATTGACGTATTTCGAAAATTGATTTTTCAAAACTATTAATCTTTTATTAAGAAACGCACATGCAGGTTCCTCAGTGCATAATGGGCACAGTATGGAACCCACTGGATCCCAATTGGGTGGGATTTTTGTTAAATTTTATTTTCGAAAAAAAAAAAAAAAAAAAAATGAAACATCTTCAAAGAATTTCTTCAAACTCCAATGGTTTGTTGCATGTTTGGGCGGCGACCCGGTTGGATATGTCACAAAAATCGAATTGTCTGTCATCTATGAGATATTTTTTTTTTTTATCAGACAGATAATAGAATCTCAATGTGATGGGAACCGTAATTTGTTACACTTTTCCCTGAAGTTTTCCCATGAAGAGAAGAGATTTTTAACTTAGGCATTGAAAAAAAAAAAAAAAAAATTAATAGCGTCAATAACCTAACCCAAAACAAGATGCTGAGTTCACACAAAAGAGCAAGAAAAACAAAAATATATACATATAGTATGTAACATATGTATGAATATGAATATGAATGAATATGAAAATATGTATGTATGTAGCGATTAATCCATAATCAAATGAAATTTATTCAGGTCTTGAGGTATTAATGCGTCATCGGCTGTACTCATTGACACTTTGGTATTGCAATCGCATAACCGTGCAAGCGCATCATTTGCTTGCTCGTTACGGTGAGTCGCTACGTTCGTTAGAGCTCGGCGTTAACTGGCATATGTTACAAAACCCGGAGCCAAATGAAAAAGATCCTGTCGACTTTCAATTCACCTGCCCATATTTACGTCGTCTCGTTTTGAATGGTGTGGAATTGCATCAAAGCCTTCAATTCGCCCATTTGCGCGATCTAACCTATTTGGACTTGACGTCGTGCACGTTGGCCAATTTCAATTATAAAAATTTGGCGAGCCTGCCACACCTGCATACATTGATATTATTTAATGTTTGGCCCCTTGAGAATCATATACCCGCCATATGCTTCCTAACGACCCTAAGGACATTGGACATTTCGATCAGTGGCACCCATAATGGGCATGGTACCTACGATATGCCCGAGCAGACATTGGAAATGCTTATTGAGAAGCTGCACGATCTAACACATCTGGATATATCGGGTACAAATTTAGCTGGAACTGGTGTAGCTACACGCATATCATCCAATGGCAGTCGTAACACAGATATACCAGCCTTAACATCACGTGCAGATCGGCCACTACAGTTCTTGGGGCTATATCATACAGCGCATTGGGCATGCAAACGTCACGATATACCAGCGATTGAGGTAAGCATTTGGTGTAGGTCCAGTCAGAAAAAGTGAAATTTTTTTTTTTTTTTTTGAATTATATCATGACTATCATAACCACAATGATTTTTTTTATGGCGTCACAGGTGCTCGAAAATGAAATGACAGTAAATACAACTGTTTTCCTCTTGTGACGTCATGGAAAACTTTCGCGTGTGCGATGTTTTTTTTTTAAATTTTTTTATTAATGTCATTTGTTTTGTATCGCCTTTAGTTCTATTCGTTTTGGCGGATATGTACATATCGCACCCGGTCCTTTAAAGTGGCACAACTCAAAATTTGCCATTTTTGAGAAAACGCGAAAAACAAAATTCGTCGCAGTGTTGTCGAGCAAAGCAGGAAAAAAGACATTACGGCTTTTTTTTGGGCCTTTTATAATGAGAAAAATGGAATGGAATTTTTCCTGTAGGTAGACGGATGACTTGAGAACAAGATTCATCATAGCATAACTCGAATTTCAGAAATTTTGAGTTGTGTCAGTTTAGTTGTCACGGTTGCGATATGTTGAATAAAGCCTAAAACAATTTTTCAATTTCCATATCAATTCCTATTTACCAGGTTGCTGGCGACGCGAATGAGGAACAAATTTTAACAGCTGCGAGGTATTACCATGACAGGCCGGTTCTTCTAACACGAGTAAGCTAATTTCAATGCATCAAAAATGGGCAGATTTCTCAAGAAATTATATTCTCAGGTTCTCAATGACTTATATCACCTTTTTCGTTTCGAAAATTGCAAAGACATACACACAGCATTGGATGTCGTACTTACTGCGATGGATAGACACTTGAAATTCAAGCATATGCAAATATCCGGCAGGTATGCTTTACCCACACAAAGAATGGGAGGCTTAAATTAATATATTATTCTTCTCTTCTTCTTGTTCTTGTTCTTTTTCTTCATTTTCATCTTCATCTTCATTTATAACCATATAGCGCTACACTGTTCTATATTGTTAAGGGAAGAGACCGTTCTAAATTCGGAACACTCTTAAGGAACCACATAATTAGTACGTTGCTGAATGGAATGGAAATGCATATTAACGATGATACAATGCTTCGGAATGGTTACCTTACGTTGACACAATTTCAAATGCCCAACGATGTTGTAAGTCAGCAAGATCCAAGTCTTGACGGCCCTTATATAGATTGCATTTGAATGAAAATTAATAGCACCATATGGCCATTAATTTAACATTTAAAACGAAATTTTAATTAAGTTAAATCAGACCTGTTAAATAATGATTATTTAATTAATGATTAATTAATCAGATTATTTTTTTCTTATGAGTGAAATAGTGATTATTTAATGATTATTTTTGTATGACCTATATTAATCAATGATTGCGATTACCAAATAATCATGAAATAATCAGGATTATTTCAGATTAATGAAAAAAATCAGAAAAAATCAAAAAATAATCAAAAAAATAATCCCGATTATTTTTAGATTACTTTTGAATATTTTTGATTTTTTTTTTGATTATTTTTGATTTTTCCTGATTATTTTTGGGTTTTTTGATTTTTTTTGACTATTTTTGATTTGTTCTGATTTTTTTTATTAATTTTAATTATTTTCAATTTGTAATTGAATAACATCGTTTTTCCAAAGTTTCCCTATAGTCCGTGGGACCGGCACCGGACAAGTGAATTCACCGGCCACCTGTGGTTAGGACCAATTACAAATTGAAAATAATTAAAATTAATAAAAAAAATCAGAACAAATCAAAAATAGTCAAAAAAAATCAAAAAACCCAAAAATAATCAGGAAAAATCAAAAATAATCAAAAAAACTCAAAAATATTCAAAAATAATCTAAAATTAATCGGGATTATTTTTTTGATTATTTTTGATTTTTTCTGATTTTTTTCATTAATCTGAAATAGTCCTGATTATTTCACGATTATTTGGTAATCGCAATCATTAATAATCAAAAATTTCAAGAAGTTAAATTAATAATGATTATGGATTAAAAAAAGAACAATAATTCATGATTATTAATCTTAATCGGGATTTAACAGGTCTGAGTTAAATGTCTAAAATCACCTTATATGGTGATACAATATTATTAGTAATATTTTCATGGAAGTGTAGTTGTCACTTTATCAATTGTTCACTAGATATTGTAGAAAAAACCTCCCATTGACAAATTCTTCAATCTGTATGGGGCTTATTCATCATGGTCATGAAGTATTTAGGGGCATTTTACTACTACATTGGGAAATTTTGTGATATTATTCTCCTTTTAAGTTATTCGAGTACGAGCGATTGATCTCGGTGCTGTTGTATGGTGTATCGAAGACAGAACAGGAAGGGTTCGTTCAGAGAATCGCGATATATTTGCTTAATACGCTGGCGTGTCAAGTCGATGGGAAGCAGAAGCTTTTCCTCGGTGAACTGGGAGTTGTTAGTGTAAGTATTTAAAATATTGATTCCATAAAAAAATTTCCCCATTCCTACGGATTATTATTTTTATTTATTATTTTTTTTTTTTTGTTTTTCTTAGACTATGTTAAGCTTAATTAAGGATCGCCTGAATCGTTCGGTATTTGATGATGTCATGGAGGTTGCATGGTCGACAATGTGGAATGTCACTGACGAGACAGCAATCAATTGTAAAAGGTTTTTAGATGGGCGAGGTATGGAATACTTTCTGAGATGCTTGGAAGTAAGTTATGCCCGCTTAAATAATAATGAAATTAATATTGGAATTAATATTTAAATTTCAATTTCAGACGTTTCCCGATCGTGATGAACTCCTGAGAAATATGATGGGACTTTTGGGCAATGTAGCCGAAGTTAATTGGCTCAGACCGAATCTGATGACAAAGAAATTTATTGAAGTTTTCGCTGATTTACTAGATTCAGATAGTGATGGAATAGAGGTAAATTATGTTACCGTATAATTGAATTTATATTTGATACATTATTTTCAGGTAAGCTACAATGCTGCCGGAGTACTAGCGCACATTGCTTCCGATGGTCCGAAGGCATGGACAATTGATGAACCATCAAGAGACGCTGTTCTTGTGCGCATGGTGCAGGCAATTGAACGCTGGAATATTGATAGTGAACGCAATATAAATTATCGCAGCTTTGAGCCAATACTTGGACTAGTACGATGCTATGGGACACCGCAGTGTCAGCACTGGGCAGTTTGGGCTTTGGCTAACCTCACACAAGTATGTTGGCAAAGTTATACCACAAATAATATTATAATAATTTAACTTATTTATTAAAAATTGATTTTCACTCTCAGGTTTACCCGAACAAATATTGCCAGCTTGTTGAGCAAGAAAATGGCATACAAATATTAAATGAGCTCATCGAGTTTCCCAATCTTTATATCGGAATAAAGAATATAGCGCGCATGGTGGTGGAGAGGTGTAAAACATGGCAAAATCCAATGCTCGAAGGTTAAATCATATATGTTGAGTAAGCTTTTCAGGGCAAAAATTGCTTTTTCATGTATAAACGTACAGACTACAACAACAACAACAACAACAACTACTACTACTTCTACTACTACGGCTAGAACAGTAACAGTAACAGTAGCAAGAGCAATAACTAAAAACTACTTTGTAAGGCAAAAGTTAAATTCTCCCACTTTAGACATTTTTTTTTTAAATTGCCAAATTTTAAACTTATTTGGAATGTGGGATTTTTTAATTTTTGTTAAATTTTTTTTTTTTTTTTTTTTTGAGAAGTTCACTTAGTTTCCTGATGGCTAATTTAATATTAAAAATTCTTTCTACCGTTTATCGAAAATTTCGACCAAAATTAATGGAGGAAGTTCATTGGCTATTCGGAACACCTCATAGATGCGATTTGCATTGAAATATTTCAGATCTTTATGAATGATTCGACGGCTTAAAAAAATGCAATTTAAGTGATTCTTGCTATGGTGCTCAGTAGTCTATGTTATGCTATGTTTAGTTTTCGATGCTCTAAGCGAATGACTTTTAAAGTACGCAATTTCGAATAGTGTTTATGCATTAGCCAGTCCGTTTATATATATCCCTGTCGTCCCCATTTCAACATATCGTTCAATGGACAAGCTTGCAATAGCTTTGTGAAGTAACAGCAGCATGTGTATGCATCAGCTTCATTTTGAACACACCCCAAAAAAGCAAGAAATAACAACATATAAAAAACAATATTTTTTTTGCTCAGACCCCCCCAATTAAAAAAATGTCCTCAAATTAGAGTATTGAAATTATTGGGAGATATTGGAAACAATGTATGTTTGTGTACAGTTGCATATTTAAATTAAATTGAGTTTTTTTTTTTTTTTAAATCTAAATTTCTTTCGTTTAATATATTGAATAAATAAGTTGAATTCACGCAAGCAGATAAAATGTATAAGCAAATATTATATACGAATGCATATATAGTTTAGTTAAACTAAAACAAAAAAAAAAAAAAAAAAACAAACTTTGAAAGAAATGGCCTTTATAAATGGATTAAGAGTTCGATGAACGAACGAAACGAATAGAGAAAAAAAAAGTAGTACACGAAACGGTTCGAAAAAAATTAAATTGTTTTTATTTTTTGTATAAAAACAGTGTTAAAATTCAAATATGCACGTAATTATATTGATAAATAAAAAAAATAAAAAATTCAAATAGAACGAACGCATAGGTGGTTTAACGAAACGACCAAGGGGGTGGTATTCATGTTGTATGTTGAGGTTGGTCTTTTGAGAAAAGAGAAAAGAATTTCAGGACTATATCAAATGCTAAAACACATCCGTAAAAAATAAAACTTATGTAGAGTGACCAACTGAAAAGTTGATAAAAAGAAAATAAACATATTTTTGCATTCTTCTCTAAACGTGGATGGTCATGTTGTACTTTTCGTGCATTACAGCCAAGCATAGCTGTGAAGTAATGATTACTAATCGTAGTCATTAGTAATTTGATTACTTTTATCCAAAAGTTGAAGTAATTGATTAAGTACGATTCTTTTCTGTTTGGCCCAATAATCCAAGAATTACGAATACAAATAATCAAATTGGAATCAAGATTACTTGCGATTACGAAAAATAATCAAAAATAATCAAAGTAATCAAAAAAGTAATTCGACTACTTTTGAAGATTATTTTTGATTAATTTTGATTATTTTTAGGGTTTTTGTCTGTTCAACTAGGAATTTTCAGAATTTTGATTCAAAAACAAATACAAATATATAAAATACAAATATTTTATTATGAAAAAGAACGAAAACACACAATGCATGATAAAACAAAGAAACCATTTTACTCCAAACTGCTATTCGCCTTCATTAAAACTAATTTTTCAAAATAAAAATCAGACAGTGACTGCCGTCATGGAGCATTTACTATGCATGTCAAAAGAAAATAGTCTTTCAACTGGCGCTGATGATGTCAAAAACCCTAAAAATAATCAAAAATAATCAAAAATAATCTTCAAAAGTAGTCGGATTACTGTTTTGATTACTTTTGATTATTTTTGATTATTTTTCGTAATCGCAAGTAATCCTGATTCCAATTTGATTATTTGTATTCGTAATCAATTACTTACAGAAAAATCTCATATAAGGATTATATAATCATTATAATTCCTTTTAAAATGTAATTTAATTGATTACTAATCGTAATCGCAAATTCACAGCTATGCAGCCAAGTCAGATGTTTTTCAACTTTATTTTTTACATTTGATAAATTTGAAATTTAAATTGAAAAACAAAAAATGGGTATTTCGTTCAATGTTCATGCTAATTTATAAAAACTGGTCATCCTATATATTTCTTAGCATACATACGAGACACTCAAAATATTTGAAAAAAAAAATATGTATGCAATTATATTACAATTAAAGTGATGGAATCTTTTTTTTCGACTTATCAACAGTCGCGAATACCATTCTATAAGTGTCTCTATGTACTACATTGTATATAAAAATTGTAAATATACACGTTAATGAGAATACATAAAAAAAAATATTCAGCATTAATTTACTTCCAAAATAAGAATGCAAACTTGAATAAACATATGAAAATGTAATACATATATTCATATACTTTCAGGATACCGCAATTTAGCTGTGTTAACAAGCAAATAAAAAGAAATAAATAAAACAAATTCAAAAAGCTTCCATCTGCTCAGAAAGCACGCATGAAGCAACGTATAGTTTCAGTTTCATTTAGCTCTGAAAGTAAAAATATCGAGAGATGATCCATTGAAATATCAGAAAACGTTTTTTTTTTTTTTTTTTTTGTCTAGCGGGATTTGCTTGTAAGCACCGTTATTTTGCAATATTTAAAAACAATAAGCAAATTAACTTCATTAAAAGTGTTTGTATTTGTAGCAACGCCTATTGTGTCTTCAAAATGCGTATTTTATGTTATTTTATTATTTTTGATTTAACTTGATTATAATTTATATATATTTTTAGTTGTACTTTGTAACGTATCTAATGTGTGTTACGATTTTAACTTCGATTGCGGCTCATGTGCAGCATATAGAGAGAGAGAGCTCAGTGCAGTTGGTACTTTATGCTCGAATATCCTAGTTCTTTGAAATGATTCGATGATCTTATTTAAAAATTTTATTTTTGAATTAAAAAACAAAAATCTTCACTGAAATAAGTTAAAAAAAAAAAAAAAAAAGGTATAATTGGAATCTTGGAGTCTGTGTTTACCAAAAATCGAACTTACTCAAGAGTCCATCTTCTTCAGAGAGGACGAATGAGATAAGAAGAATAAGCATTAATTTCTCAAAAAACAAGCGACATCAAATTCATTATTTTTGCTCATCTATATTTAAAGTTTAACTGATATTATACTTTCAATTGTTGATAAGCGTAATACAAAGTTGTGCAAAATTATTGGAACAAAAAAAAATATACATATGTATATATAAACTCGTATGTGTTGGCAATATTAAAGTCCCTTTTGTCAACGATTTGAAATCGTTTATATATATATATATATTAGTATTCGTTTTGTTTTGTGAATGACAGAAAGTGTTAGAACACCATAAGAATTTTCAGCTTATTACTAGAGCGTGTATTTTTAAGCATTTATAAATTTGAAGCATACTTTGTGGGGGGGATATTTTTTTTCTTATCACCATTTTGGAAATAAGTAGCGAATTTGAACTTCAAGGGGATTTCCTAGCTTTGAAAAAGTCTTAAATAGGCTAAAAATCGATTTGAATCTTAACTTTATGTAAATTGAACAAATTTTTTGCCCCATAAAGTACGCTTCAATTTTATAAATGCTTAAAAATACACGCTCTACTTATTACCAATTTCCACATACAAATGTTTCTTTCCAAATAGTCGACTAAGTAGGCGAGATGGGCAAGGGGAAGAGAAGAAATTGCCCTTACCTTAATTACCAAAAATATATAAGAAACTCTTTCAATTAAGTAGTGGTATTCAAGCAGCTGTGGAAATTGAAGTGTGCAAATTTTGCCCTTTTGTATGACCAACCCTGCGAAGAACGAGTGCAAAACTTGTGCGATAACATGGCGCAAATTTTGCCCATCAAAATCGATGTGCAATATTTGCTCGGCCGCGGATTTTTTTTTTTTTGCCCATACCAACAAATTTGCACAAACGCAAAATTTGAGAGGGTGCAAAAATTGCACAACTGCTTGAATCCCACTAGTATTTTTGAGTTGAATGTCGCAAAACTTTCCCATAGAATAATAATTACTTACATTCTGTTCGGGAATCGGATATTCATGTTCTAAAGGAGTCAACAACTAGCCGTGCTTCCCCATTCTCTGTCAGGATGAGCATAACAATGCAGTCGCAATGATTAGTTTTTTTTTTTTTTTTTCTTTTTTTGTTGTATTAAAATAAATTTGACTAGTTTAATTGAAATTACAATGATAAAATTGTTGTTTCAAAAAAAGAAAAATTAATGAATAAAAATTTTTTTGTTTTGATTTTAAGTAAACTAAGTACTTTATATAAAAACAGCTTGCTCAAATTTTATACGAGCACTGTTCTTATCTACTATTAAAGCTATTATATTCATATTTTAAATGTTTATGAAATACAATTTTGATAATTATTTGTCGCGCTTAGATAACGAATGAAATCTGTGAGCAATTCGAATCACGAAATTTCATTCACTAAAAACAGCTTTTGGTTTCAAAATAAAAGTATGTTTCATGTACGAATTTGTAGGCTCGATTGTTTTAATTCTTGTTTATTGGACACGAGACGATTTGGATTGTAAGTGCAGTGGAGTACGCATCAATGCAGCATGTTTCACGCCCGAGTTTCTGTGCACTTATGCAATCTTTGCATTAAGGGCATGGTATGGTTTTAAAAAATTTTTGGGTTTTTTTTTTTTTTTTTTTCTGAATGTACAACATTTCAAGAGTATTGTGTAAAAATTCCAAGTAAATCGTACTAAAACTAAAGGAGATACAGCGATTCAAGTGAGTGGACCTTAGTGTAAAAAGTGTAGAAAAAAAAATTTCAAATCGATTTTGTGGAAAACGACTTTTTTGAAGTCCGTGAACACGATGCTGCAAAATCTACTTGACCGATCGTTTTAAAATTTTTTTCAATTATTATACACATAAATCAACAGGTATCGCCGTGGTCCTTTTTTTTTTTAATTTTTTTTCCTATTTTAAAATAATAAAGTAACCTCAATTTTTAAGCGAAAATCGCGTTTTTGACTTCAAAACGCTACCAAAAAAAAAAAAAAATTATTAAAAAAAATAGGGCCACGGCGATACCTCGGGATACAAATTACCTTTTAAAAACATGTTTCCTTTTTTTTTTCAGATGAACCGCTAACCTCTAATCATGTTCACGGCAAACCAACTTTTTTTCGAGGAGCCTCCGGAGAATCGATACCACGTATTTATCTATCGATAATTTCAATTTTTTTTTTTTCCCAAATACACTTAATAAGCATAACTACAACATGTATATGAAGAAAATAAACCAACATTATTCATGTCTCCAAAAAAAAATCATGAAAACATGCCTTTTTTTCGGGTTTAAAACCATACCATGCCCTTAAGGTAATCCACGGAGAAGTGTAAAAATATTGCAATTATGCATAATTATGGATAATCTTACAAATGTATGTTTAGAAGACAAAAAGCTCTTTATTTGCTCATTTATTTTAAAATGTTTCATTTTATTTGATGGCCTGATAAAGGTATGCCATTGCGGGCTTTTTTTTTTCATTTAACCGTGTTGAATTAATTCGTGAGTTTTCCGTTTGATTTTCATCGAACCTGCGCATACGACTTGGCTAAGTAGGATGGAAAGTCGGAACGTCTGTGGTCCTTTGAATTGATAATGCGAAGATCAAAATGGGAAACCCACAAAATGCTTAATTTTTGCATAATCCCTTCTGCCTAAATCTTAAGCTCGCTCGATGACCCTTTCGGGAACCGTCACTTTGCTAGATTTCCCACCTTTTCAAAATTGCAAAATTTTACGTTCTAATATAAACATAACATTTCGCCATAATTCGAAATGATTTATTTTGAAAATTAGTGTTAATTATTTAAAAATAAGGACTAACAGTTTTGAAATCGGAGAGCTTAGTAGGTACATTCTATGAATATATTTATATGAAACATCTAGAGAACTCCCCTTTAATGGAGTTATATAATTGCCGGATAGCAAGCAAACGATTTTACTTCCTGCCGAATGGATCCGTCCATACTTTCATATTGCCCGGTTGTATGTCTGCTTGATTGATGCCGGCCCTCGTTTCCTCCTGTATCCTTTTATACTTGTCAGTGTTTATCATCGGTTCGATGACAATCGGATAAAGGGCTAGACCTATTCCGCCAACGACACACGATAGAAATGCCACATAACGCCAACCTTTTAATGTCACAGCCATCGTGGGTTATTCGGTTCAATTAACGGGTATAGAATTCTCAATTTCAAAATAAATTGATTGATAAATTGATTATTAAACAACAACAACAACAAAAAAAACCGATTTGAATTTACAATTGACATACTATAGGGATGTAACTCGTAATTCGATTTTTTTCGGTACAGATATCTATAGCTCTAAATATGCTCTACAGCAGTGCTGGGCACAGTAACACATTATAGCTAGTTCTCACGGCGTTGTGAAGCAAGTGTTTCATTTATCTGAAGCGAGATGCAGATTTACCCGTACTCCCGGTGCAATCTTGCTTCGTTCCCGTGATGCCAACATAGATATTTTTGCACATTCTGTTGCTAACAGCTGGCACCGCTGCTTCGTTTTGACTGTTGGCTTTTGTTTATTATCGTGAGCTAAAAATTTGGTTGTTGCGGAATGGAGATAAAGTGTAAGTTTTTTGTTATGCATAATATATTTTTAAAAATGCATCTTTTTACCCGGGTTTGTTTATTTTTCTTTCACTGCTGTCATTTATTTCCCACTATTTCCGATTATTTTCGATAACAAGCAGGGTTGATATTAATTTTAACCTTTGCTAGTTGCTTCGAACTGAAGCAAGTAGAGACAGTGAATCGGCCTGTCAAAAAATTTGTATGGCGAAGCGCGTGCTTCGCAGCTTGCTTCGCCTGCGAAGCGAGAATGAAAGCCGAAGCACTTGCTTCACAACGCCGTGAGAACAAGCTAAAAGTTTGAAAGCGTATCCAAAATGTATCAAATTTTTTTAAAGCGTAATTATCGATTGTAATAGTTATCGATATGTGCACAACCATAATTAGTAGTTATTTGGTAGATTTATTTTGTTTACTCATTGAATAAAATGTCTTTTTTCAGTTATACAAATTGTACAAATTTTTATTTTTTAATAGTTGCCCAATTTCCAAATTTGGGAATTGATGCATCAAAGATATCGAAATTTTCCTTCGGTAAATATTCATTCTACACACGGCGAGGCATTTCGATAGTTAAACATTGTTTGGTTGGTTAGTCGGCTTCTACATTGAACGATTATCGACGCGATTTTCACAACGATTTTTTCAAATTCCCTTTTGAAATTGTCTTCTGTCGGTGTTCGCTTCTACACTACACGATTTGCAAGCAACCGATTTATACTTTGTTGTGTTTTTCTTATGACATTCGTTTATTGGATTTATGCGAATTAAGTAAGTAAGTAATAAAATAAGTGGTTGTGACGCATTTTAAAATATATAAATTAAATTAGAATGGATTCAGACACTTCATAAAAATTTATTCGAACAATTCTTTGAAACTGTTTTCCGTTCTACGAACGGCGGGAAAGGCAACTGTCAAAAATCGGCATGGAAATCGACGACATGGCTAGTACAAACGATTTTGACCGCTTCACTTTCGTCTCTCCTCCCTTGCCAACAAACGCAAAAATCGGTGAGTGCTGTTGGCCGACAATCGTCCAATGTAAAAGTAGACTTAGAGGCCTTCTACATTAGTCAATAGTTGACTATCAATTCCTATCGATATTCCCTTTTGGAGTTGCATTCGCTTTTACACTTACTCGAAAGAATTGATCGTCAATTCTTGCTTTGTATGCCTTTTATGACATTTTCCTCTTCCACACAGGGGTGATATTTTATAAAATACTAGCAAAATAAATTATGTATCTCTGATTAAGGGTTGAAAGCAGAAACATAAATTTGTAAGAGTAAACTATCTATACGCTTTTCATATAGTCAAAAGAATAAAGGCGAAACTCCAGAAACGACGGAACATTTCAGGCGATAGAAATGTAGCTGCTTCCATTCCACAAGGTCTGCTAAAATCCCTTCTAATGTTCTAAAGCTGTCAAACTCCATATATAAAAAGCATATTAGCACATTAGAAGCGATTTTAGCAGCCTTTGTAATCGGTAATTCAGAATCACTGTCTATGGACCGCATTACCTTCTTGCAGTTTGCTGAAAGCACGGCTGCCATTTGAAATATTTATAAGGGTAATTGAAAAAGAGCCAATTTGACTAAATTAAAAAAAAGCCAACATTTTTTGTTTATATAAAAATCCAATTTTTTGATGTAAATTAGGTCGGCCAAATCTTAAAGCTGCACTTTTACATTTTAATTATTAGTGACTTCGATTATTTGATATGTTTGCACGCTTTGAACTGGTTATTGAGTAAATTTACTCTTGGCGAAAGAAAGCCAAAAAAAGAGCGAAAGAAAATTAAAAAAAGCGCTAGTGCCAAACATCAACTGTGGCAACCGTGACTGACAGTAAGCCTGCCATATGTTGCCAATAAAAAACAAAAATACCATAACCTTCGGTAGTTTTTTCTTAGAGCTGCCAGACAAAAATCGGCTAATTCACGCTTTGAGTTGTGCATTTATTTCATCAAATTGAAGTCAAATGTACGACGTAATGCAAAATGAAGCCGTTGATTTGCATTAATGTTGTAATCTTTTTAGGGTATTAGTCTTCTTGTGGATTGGGATGGGTGTCCCGCATTGACTTATTATACAGTTGGCGGCCTTAGTTGTGATTCAGCGTCGTGTTTTACTTAAACAACTCAAGCTAAAAGACTATATCGAAACATAGAATAAGGCGCGAAATACCCCGTGTTTGCGCGTACAGTAGTTTCGCTATATAAGAAACTCGTATATAAGAGAAACCCGCTTTTAAGAAAGGAATCTCAGGGCGCCAAGTCTATTTATATTAAGCTCTGTAAAAAAAATTTTTTTTGTATAAGAAACTCGTAGAAAAACTCGCCATTTAGAAACTGTTTACCAAAACCAAAAACTCTTTTTGCATGGAAAAAATTTTTATATAAGAAACTTGGCCTACGGCAGGCAAAAAATCTCCTGAGACCAGGCTGTTTTAAAGCCAAGGAAATTCTAAGCCTCAGTAGGCTTGAAATCAGCCTACTAACCGGATTCATGACTGGTCATGGACCAGTTGGGTACCATCTGAAGAGAATAAAGCTCTCAGACACGGACATATGCCGATACTGCATAGAGCAGTGCGAGACCACCACTCACCTGCTCTGTTCTTGCCCGGCACTCGCCACCAAGCGATTGAAATACCTCAACAAGGCGTTTCCACAGCCTGATGAGATAAAAACATTTAATCCCAGATCAATCGTAGCGCTTATCAAAAGCCTTAGATTGAGCTGGTGTTAACAAGAACGGATAGCACAATAGATCACCTCTGGTCGCAGTGCACAATTGTCCCTCTCCTAATAATAATGGTTTTTACCAAAAATATAACACCTCTATTTTCAAATATCGGTAGTTTATATAAGAAAAAATTTTCTTATAAATAGTTTTTTTTTTTTTAAAGAAAGAATTTTCTTATAAACTGGTTCTTATATAAGAAAAACCCGGATATAAGAATGAAATTTCTTGGCAAAATCGACTTTCTTATATAGCGAAACTACTGTATATGGCTTAAACCGTGTATGTCGGAGGATTTATCGATAAATTGTATGGTTTTGTGCAAATGCTTGATACAGGTGTGTGATTGGATTCCCGGGAATTCATTTCCCCGGGAAATTGAAATAAAAAACATCGGGAATTTAAATATGTTCGAAATTTTTTAATTCGAAAACTTTATCGTATAGCCGTTTAATGATTTTTGACAATGTCATTTCTTTAATATGCCATACATTCTTCAAAATATTGGAGGAACGAAATTCCCTTTCCCCAAAATTTGGGGAAAGGGAATCCAATCACATGCCCGATAGTCTGTTTAAGCAATCGAAATACGCCGTTAAATTTTTTCAACAAAAAGTAAGGTGACCATAGTTTTCAATGCCAGCCAAAACTCTAAGGTTTTTTTTTAACGATTTTCATAGAAATGACTTCGATGGTGATGTAACAAATGAAATTCTTAAATAAAACGATTCTTTTATCCTATATAAATATATGTACATTTAAATATTTCGTACTTATTTTTATATGGTCACAATGGAATACTGTTGCCGTTGCGGTACATTCTCTTTTAAACACCCCCTGGCCCATATGAAAAAGCGCCCTTGCTATTCAGTTACCATTTCAACGGTCTCCTGTTTGGGGGTGCACGAACAAGAAAGCGGGTGAGCAGTGAATTGCGGCGGGTCTGCTTTTACGTGCACGTTCACGTTTACGGCGTGTCAAATTCGAATTGTGACATACCATGCCGGTGGTTCATGTTTTCCATGCAAATGCATTTTGATGGCGACCGACTGTTATGGCTTTTCTTGCTAATTCGTACTTAAACATGGATACGGCGACGCTTAAACGTTGCTATCTGGACAAAATCTCAAGGATAATTTCGAACGAAAGAAAATTCTATTGTTATGGATGCACGTCTATTGCGGTCATTGCACTTTTGTGTCTAAGTCTTCCGGTCGCTTGGGATTGATGGCCGCAAAACACGCGCTCCGCCGAATTCGAATGTTTTCCATTACGAAAGAAGTCTACAGTTTAAGTGAATCGGAAAAAATAAATTCCAACCAAAATTTGAAAAAAAAGATTATTCTTGTATTTTGTGATGAAAATAGAATCGAATATAGTATAATATAACAAAAGTGCAAAAATATATTGTCTTCCATTTTCAAAAAATTTATAAAAAAAAAAAAAACAATAAAAAACTAAACATCGAATTGAAACTCGAAATAATAAAACATAAAATAAACCATCGGGAAGAGTGAACAAAAATCCACGGATTTTCGTCGTAAACAAAGCGTAAGGAAATCGAGTAAAAAAAAAAAGAAACAACAAAAGCAAGGTGGGAGAAAACAACATAGAAGAACGGTATGAAAATAAAAATTTGCGGATTCTGCGCACTTTCTATACAGAATATAAGGCATCAAAGATACTAGAATTTCCGTGTCAATTTTCGATTTCATAGAAAGAACTCTTTTAAAGGCAGTTGCAATTTGAAAAGATTTGAGCACTTGAATTGTTTAGATTTCCAACTAGTTTTGATCAAACTGAAGCATTTTAATAACCTGCGCGGAATCGTTATCCTGACACGAGCAGTACCAGACCAATTAACTGTTGTTACACTATTGGCGACAGTTACTTTTCTAATGACATTTCAATACGAATGTCAACTTGAAGGCAAAAGTTCTCAATTATCATTTAGACATAAGAGAGCAACAATTTTATTGGCTGCATATATACAAGCCGAATCGGTAAAACGTTGTCACTAAAGAAACGCAAAGACTTGAGGGACAGTTTGTGAAATTTTTTCGTTGCCAAATACCCGTATGTCCGTATTTAGATTAGGGCGACAGTCGCTCGATAATGCATCTCTGAGTGAGTTGGCGATACGGCTAATACAAATCCCTATTCTGTCGACCGTACTGTGGCAATTCGTTCAGAGTTACATTATTAAGCGACTTTCGCTCTAATCTAAATACGGCCAATTCGACACGGGTATATAGGGCTGCCAACCATCCCAGTAAAAAATTTAGGAGAAATGCCTAAATCGAGCAGTGAAGGAGTAATGACATTTTCATCCATTTGGAACAATCCGAAATCGTGCAATGGAGACTAATGACTTTTTCATCCATTCGGAGCAATCCTGAATGGAGCAATGAAGTAGGAATGACTTCTTCATCCATTCGGAATTTTTGAAGAGCAATCCGAAATCAGAGCTGTAAAAGAATTCAATCATTTGAGGCTTAAGTCACTTTCATTCCCAGCTAAAAATTTCAAATTTTGATTGAATTCATTTCTACGACAATCTAATTATGAATGAAAACTTTGAATTCATCATTCAGCTGTCAAAAATGATTTATGAATTCAATTTTATAATTCCTTTTTTTAAAGCTCCGAGTAAACTCATTTTGATTTTAGCATAGAATTTTTAAATCAAATCAATTTGAAAACATTTTCCAGCCTTATATGCCTGCCACACGTAGATCGAAATTGAGCAATTTCAAAAAATTTCAGAACAAATTTGACATTTGAAATTGAGGCAATTTCAATTTTGTTTGAAATTGAAGCAATTTCGATTACGTGTGGCAGCATATTAGGATTGAAATCACAATTTCTAAAATCAAAATGAGTTACCTGTGGAGCTTAAAAAAAATAAAATTGAATTCATAAAAATTTTTGACTAGCTGAATGATGAATTCAAAGTTTTCATTCATAATTCATTAAAACGAATATTTGAATTAAATCTTTAAAAGGAAATTCAAAAGGCTGAAATTTGAAAATGAATTAATTCTTTTACAGCTCTGTCCGAAATGGAGCAATGCAGGAGTAATGACTTTTTCATCCATTTGGAGCATAAGCGAGCAATCCGAAATCAAAATAAATTAAAATTAAATTTGATTTCAAACTTATAAATGAAAAAAATCCCATACTTTCGATTTGGCAAACACGATTTCGAGGGTGAACACTTGACTAGGAAACGAGAGTTCCGAATTCAAAATAGGTATTATTTAGGTAATATTATAATAAATACTCAAAATCGAATAATTAATTCAGGAGCTACAAAATATTACTCCATTTTTGCTCATTCCGGAGATTCAAAGGATTACTCACTATTTGCTATGTATCTCTTGTCCTGAATCGATGATTCCAATTAAGATGAGGTAGGTCTATTAGTGAAAAAAAATGTTTCAAAAATACGAAAAAAACACTTTGCCTATGACTAAGACTTATGTGCATAACGGAAGATTCAAAATTATCATTATAACGTAAAAATTATTAAATGTCCATTAGACTCGATCGAGGCAACATCTTGGTTCTATTTACTGTGAAAGAAAAATTTTGTTGTCAAAACACGAAAAAAAACCACCCGCTTTCTCTTATGTCTCTATGCTAACGTACTTTTCCTTCTCTATGTGACCGCGGACTTAGTTAAACTAGAGAGTGTATTCTTAAGCATTTAATGATAATGAGACGTTTACTTTATGGGGAAAAAGCATTTGTTCTAAAATGTTTACAAACTCAATCATTGTTTAGCTTTAAACAGCTATTTTCAAACGGAAAATGTCGCCATTATAGTTCAAAGGTGGAGGCTTATTTCCATGAGTATAGAAAAAATAAATTCCGACAAAGATGCCTCACAATTTATATTTAAAAAAACTCATTAAACTAATTCGATTGAAAAATTCAAATTATAATTATCTGTTACAATAATAAACGCAATCTAGCATATGCTCCCATAACAAAGCGCTTTTATGAATTGATGATATAAGATTTCGCAGGTTAAGCATGTGTTAAAATCATGCTGATCTATTATGAGGCCAAAATAAGGCGCAGTTTACAAATGTGCAAAGCGGAAGCATTTTTCATTTAAAAAAATTTGAAATGTCCATGAGACTCGATCGCCTCCGTTTTTTTTTCATTGAAAGTAATTTGTTATTGAAAAATACAAATTGAAATTATCTACTTACATTTCCTTCTTATATCCTCCGCGATGAATCATCTGCTTTTGAATGTGATGTGTATTTCTTTAGCGATGTGATCTCAAAAAATCGATTTTTTTTTGGGAAAATAATCGCATTTTTCTCAAAATGCTGAAAAATGCGGTTCGCAAAAACAACAACAAACACATGCAAAATCATACCGCATTTTTCAGCATTTTGGCAAAATGCGGGAAAATTCTAAATGCCATTATAGTGTAAATAGCTCCCAAATCATTTCTATAACTGACAATAAGAATGAGCAAATGTAAGCGTTTTTCTTGAAATAAAAGTTATTTATAATTTTTATTTATGTATTTCATTTTGCTCATTCTTGGAAGTATGTTCATCTTCAGCAGGTTTTTTTTTTTGTTGCGTTTAATGGCTCTTATTAAAGCTTTAGTTAAGCTCTGTGGAGAAATATATATATAATATATGTATATGTATATAGAAAGTTTCCTTAATTATTCCAATACATATTTAACGGCTCAATTCAACCTTTAACTAAGCAGATACCAGCATCAAATTGTGACTGAGGAATTTCAATACTTTTTCATTGATTTATAGGAAAAGTCATAGACGAAGAATTGATCTTTAAAGAATGTGGATTGAACGGTGCAGTTCTAGAGGTATCGAAATACAAAGCAACAATCCCGGCGGAAGTAGCCAGCAGGAAACTCTGGCCGATGTCGAGCATATATCAACGATAGCGGGCTCTCTGGTGTCGATTGGATCCATATCACAAGCTCAAGTACGTTATGTGAGTAAGAGGGAAACATTTCGTCGCATTACATTCAAAGAAGCTCTCTATAGGTCTCATCGCCCGCCCTTGATTGCAATTGAATTACAGTCAAACTTCCATAGTTCCAATCACCATCTAAAAATTATGTTCGACTCGTGGAGACCTCGAATTAAAGGGAATAACTCTCAAGGCATTTGCCGTCCATTTCGGTTCGAGTTATGGAGGTTTGACTGTACATAATTGAAAATTTAAAACGCAATCAAATGAACGATGAAATGGATACGAAGTTTTGGAAGTAATGCCGAGCTATATATACATACATGCTGTGATTGGGTCATGTGCAAGGCTCGGATTTTGTTGAATTTTATAAATTTAATGCATACTTTATGGAGTACATATAAAATTTTGTTCAACTCACCCAAAGTTAAGATTCAAATCGATTTTTAACTTCAATATGAATTTTTTTTTGAAATTAGAAAAGCGCTAAGATTATTCACAAAATGTTGGTAAGAAGAATTTTTGCCCCATAAAGTATGCTTTCAATTTATAAAAGTCAACAAAATCCGAGCCCTGATCACCCACCCAGCAAAACCAATACACGTATTAAAGTAGTTTAAAAACTGTAAGGATACGCGTATTCTCTCAGTCAAACGTAAATGGGCGTATATAGATTTATACTTGTTTATCTTGTGTACGTATACCCAGCAGGAAATGTTCCGGTGAAACAATCAATGATTTTAGCATGACATTTGAGCCGCGACTCCTCCTGATTATACACCAACTTTCTAATGAAATTTACACACAAGCGGCATTGGCCGTCATAAGAGTATATGCTCACGAGTTGGTCATCGAAAATTGGAGTAGATCTACATTCTATTCTCTTTTTGAATTCCTGTTCACGTCACCGAACTTTCGGTATTTTTTTTGCTGCGAATCTTTTTATGTTGCTCCTGCTGATTCCTGGA
Organism: Chlorops oryzae; assembly: GCA_020466095.1. Lineage (NCBI taxonomy): Eukaryota > Metazoa > Arthropoda > Insecta > Diptera > Chloropidae > Chlorops > Chlorops oryzae. The sequence goes on along the minus strand of CM035806.1, from coordinate 154,199,279 downwards.
TTCATATTTACTTCTTAGTTACTTGCCTTTTTGATTCAAAAACTTGAAATATATTTCGTTCACTTCAAGAAGCTTCACAATATGTATCGAGTTAGTGCTGTCGAACTATCAATAGCAATATCGAAATTTGACACTTTTGTATCGATGGGTTTTCAGCGACATACAATGTATTTTTACACTTTCATATTTTCATGGCAAAACTCAAAAAAATTTGTTTTAAACTGCCACATTTCTCCATTTAGTTCTGCAGCAAAATTTTCATTTATAAGCAATGATGCAAACGCACTAAATTTACTTCAAATATAAATGGTATGTTTAATACCTTCATTAAATACTTACACCAGGCGCAATATATTTTAATTTATTATATTCTATCGAAAGTTATCGATTATTTTATTAAAGATAACTAAGCAAGAACAAACGCAAGGATAGAGAAAAAGTTATAACATCCTCTATCGTTGAAAATGCCATTGAAATTACGATGAATACCATCTTCTTTCGATGACATTGATAGTATTACGACGAATAACACCTTCATTCGATGACAATGCCATTGGAATTGAGGAGTACTCAAATTTTCCCCTTGATATCCTTGGTGAAAAAATTAATGAATTGGTCATTTATGAGAAAATTTCCGGCTGGGGTACACAAGACAAACAAGTATACACTGAGCGAACGTAACCATGATTTTTTTAATAGGGCGCATTGTTATTCACAGTCCTTTTGATTTTCGAGCAGAACGAAAATTTCAAAAGAAAAATGATTGAGTCAACAAGATTTTTGGTTGATTTGAAAGGAAATATGTTTAATTACATTTCTTTACGTTCGGTATAATTCTCATTTGTTTTATAAAAATAGGACATAAAACATATTTATACATCTTAGAACTTTTTAAGCATTGCAAAAGCAGTCACACGACAACGGAGTGACCAAATCGGATGAAGTCCATCCGATGGCTATTTTTTGGGGTTATGTTCAGCAGAGGGCTCTGTGGCCATTTGCTTTGAACGTTAATTAAATTTGTTTTGACATTTCTTCTTTTATAGGTATTTTTTATTTTAAAATTGAAAAATTTTAATTGAAATTCCATATTTGAGAATTATCATGTCAATTCAACCTGAAATATGGTTGATTCAAAAGGAAAATCTTTATCTTTTCCAACAAGAAAAATTTTTTTAATTAAAAATATTCCTTTTGAAGCCGTTTTGTATGTTTTTCCTTTTGAATTAACCAGTTTTCTGGTTGATTTTTTTTTCTCTGTGTATAAATCTATATTCGCCCATTTACGTTTGACTGAGAGCATACGCGTATCGATACGGGGTTTAAACTACTTCATACGCGTATCCGGTTTGCAGGGGTAGCATAATGTTTTGTAAATGTGTGATTGCAAACAAGTATCGTACTTTGCTGCGCAGTAGTTATTTGTAAGTATGCTTTTAGACATGCCGATTGTTTAACGATTTTTTTATTAAAGTTCTGTTGGCTTTTTTGGACGTTCTGCTTTACTTGTTTGGAAAATTTTAACGATTTACCTTTTTTGATGGCAAATAAAAACTAAAAAAGTAAATTTAAACTTAAAATTTTCAAAGCTTTCATCTAACGGTCAGAAATGTCAAAAATCGTCGCAAAGTCGTTGGTACTAGATTTAGCATGCACACGACATATTCGGAGTGACCACTATTCGGTAAGTCATCCGATGGCTATTTTTGGGTCATTTTTCAGTAGATGGGCTCTGTCGGCCATTTGCTTTGAACGTTAATTAATATTGTTTGACATTTCTCTTATAGGAATTTTATTTTAGAAATTGAAAAATTTAATTAAATCATTTTGAAATTATCATGTCAAGTTCAACCTGAACATAGTGATTCAAAAGGAAATCTTTATCTTTTCAACAATAACGATTTTAATAAAAATTCCTAATTGAAGCCGTTTGTATGTTTTCTTAGAATTACAGCAGATTTTCTGCTGATTTTTTATTCTCTTAGATAATATCTATATTCGCCCATTTACGTTTGACTGAGAGCATACGCGTATCGATACGGTTCTAAACTACTTCATACGCGTATCCGGTGCAGGTACAACATGTTATTGTAACATGTGTGATTGCAAATAAGTATCGTGCTTTGCTGGCAGCTAGTTATGCCTTGTACTCCATGCTTTTAGTCATGCCGAGTGTGCACGATTTTTTAAGTCTGTTGGCTTTTTTGGACGTTCTGCTTTATTCGGTTGCCAAATATTAACGATTTACCTTTTTTGATGGCAAATAAAAACTAAGAAAAGTAATTGAAACTTAAATATTTTCAAAGCTTTCATCTAACGGTCAAATGTCAAATTCGTGGCATCAGTCGTTGGTACGAACGATTTGTACTCGTTCCATTTCGTCACCCTTCCCTTGCCTACAATCAAAATATCGTTAAGAAATATCGTCACGTCACTAAGTGATTTTAATGCAAAGAGTAATCCAAAGGCATTTACTGTTTATGCAATCCAGCATCCTTTATTCTTAACACGGCAATGTCCTAGCAAATGTAATGCATACCTATTTGCATTCCCGTTTGTACGAAAAGTAATTGAAAAGGCTGGGTTTTGTAATGCATTACTATTTGCATTCTCAAGTAATGCAATATTTATTGAATGTAGTGCTTTCAATTTATAAAATATAAAATTCTTCACCTTTTTCAGTGTACAAATGACGCTGGTTACGACACGGAACATACGTCATTAAACTCTGATTTCGACGAAGCGGAGCTGCGAAGGGAGCTTTTACGTGACGTAAGTTGCTAACGTATGTGAAAAGTGCCATAAAATCATTTAAGCGAATCGGGCAGGGTACGCCGCACAGTGAAACGAGCTTTTACATGGGAGGTGGGGCTTGAGGTGGTTTGATTTTCAAAATTTTTTCAAAATTTCTGAACTACATGTAAAGAAATCTTCATGCCAAATTTTATTGCTCTAGGGCAAGTTCTTATATTTTTGTCGCCAGCATATATGGGTTCGTTTCACTGTGCGCCATGAGGGAATGTTGCGTAAATATGCAAATGGGCATTTCCAGAAAAAGTAAACTTTTTGTCGCGTCCGTATATAGCTGATTGACATTCGGGACTGCATAGAAACTTTGAAAAATATAAAAGTCCACGTAAGCTGCACGAAAGAATTGAGAAGCAAAAGTACCTACTACTTATTTACCGCGTTATTGAATACGGCGCTTAAAATTGCTCATTTAAGTGTCGCGTCCGTTTGGAAATGCCCATATGTGATATGTATCCTCAATGGCGGACTTTGACCGGGTCGTTATAGTTATTTCGCGATTAATTATTTCATCCAATATTTTTTTTTTTTACTTTTTAAATATCAGAAATGGAAATTGCTTTTTGATTTGGTAAGTAGCTGGACAGGACGATGGATGGCAATCCTGCATTCACATTCTGATCCAATGATCTGATAAAAATCGAGATGGTTTTTATTGACTGCATATGCTTTCGTTATTTACAGTTTGATCCTGAAGGATTTGGCGAGATACCCGTTGGCGATTTCATAAATGCGCTCAAATCACCAGAATTTTTATCACAAGTGCCTATGAATAAGCGTGAACTTTTGCTGGAACGTGCGAAAAAGGCAAAAGCGCCGACTGGACCCGGATACGTTACTTTTCAGGATTTTGTCAATGTGGTTAGTAAATAATTTTCTTCATTTAAAATTCAATTCAAATTCAAAAATATAGAGACGAATTTCGATATCGTTAGGGAGTCAATTATCGTTAGCAAATCTAGAATTTCTTCGTTCTCGAATCGTTAGCGAATCGAAAATTTCTTCGTTCTCGATATCTTCGCGAGTCCAAAATCACGATATCGAGAAAATGGATTTTCTCGAATTCGTCTCGATATCGTTACGATATCATCCTCGTTTTTGTGTTTATTGGGACGTGAGCGACGCAGCAGCAGCCCAGCAGAATATTATGTCGGTGGTGAACAAGTCCGCGCGTCCTTCAGAGCGGACGCCTCGGTTAAAATGCTCCGCATGACAGTGTCAGCGAGGTGGAGCGAAAAAGTCATGCCCGATTGTCATTTTCGTTTTGAACTCGTCTTGCTTGAATCTCATTGGCTGCTTAAATTTATATAGGATTTTAGCGTCGTGAGATCATTTGCGAGATGTAGCGTATGGCATGAATACTGGCCTCACAATCTGGAGATCGCGGGTTCGATCCCTGGCCCGGAGCCCAAACAATAATTGTAGAAGCAGAAAGATTTAAAGAAAAAATTCGAAATACACAAAAAAACACGATGAGAGAGATCGCTCTCTCTTGAAACTCGAGTTTTCAGCACTCAGGAGAAAGAGAGATGATTTGTCAAACGATTTCTAAAAATAGACATTGAGAGAGAACAGAGCACGTGCAGCTCTCAAATACTTTTTTCGCTATAGCGGACTTTCTCGCTCCGCGCCGATGACTTTGTCCCGCGTGATCCGCAATGCCATTTGTATAGAAATATCACCGCGCGACTCCTTTACTAAGGGTGAAAAGTGAAATCGAAAGAAATTTTGATGCAATTCGATAGTAAATAGTTCAATTAAGGAGCATCAAAAACGGATTTTAGGAAAAATTAAAACTTGAGCCAGATACGCCCTCTCAAAAATAGACGAACGTAACACAATTTTTTTTTTTTTTTTTTTTTTTTTTTAGTGAGAACGACTGATTTCCTAAGATAACTTTGAAGTGATCTTATTTAAGCGATTCTGATACAATTTGAATGAAATTTTTTTTCCTGTTTCTGCTTCGAATACCGATCTTATTATTTGTAGCGGTTCTTATTAATTTTAAGCATTTAGAAGCTATTTAAAATCTGCTTCGACATGTATAAAATTCCATGCCTTGAATGAAATTTTGGGAGAGCGGGAAAAAATTGTCCGCATATGTCCGCTTTGTGATTACTTTCTTATTATAAACAAGGCTTTTGTTAACCCAAATCAAGAAAAATTAGCTACGGGGAGGTTCGGCACGATTTCTGGGAATTTTTTCGATTTTCACAATTTTTTTTTTATAGTAAATTTCTTAATTACATGCAAAGAAACGTCCATGCCAAATTTTGTTGCTCCGGGGCAACTCCTTCTATTTTTGTCGCTAGCATATACATATGGGTTCGTTACACTGTGTGTCATCGCGGACGTCCGCCTGACCTTTACTACTGGGTCATATTTCATGCTCATCTACTTGCCTATGTATGTATGTGCACCTGCCCTACACAATGCTGATTCCGGTGTAAAGGAATGCCTGGATTTGTTTAGAAATCGAAATCCTAAACATTTGTATACATAACAGGCAAAAGAATTTATAATGTTTGAACACGTTCCAACGTGTCCAAGTGCATAGCATGTATGTAGGTTGCGACAACAAAGTGCGAGCACAAGTTAAAACGACCCAGTAGAAAATTTTATGCGCAAACGAATTGTTTGGTGACATTTTCGCAAAACATAAAAACATCTTGAAATCAATTGAACAGATTAGTTTCGATATGGTTCACATAGAAAGAAAAGTGTCTTCTTCACAATTATTGGTATTCAAAAAAGCCATACGCTCAATACCGATGACTTTGTCATGACCAAAGAAATTTCCAGCATGTGCGCCATTTAGTGCGCTGTGTTTGACTGCAGTCGCCGCCAGCTGGTCCTTAAGGATGTGGCAGTACAAGTAGCGATTGAATAGAGAGCAATGTAATCAAATCGAGAGGTAAATGCAATATACAGATGCTTGATGCTGTACAAATGGTCCTTAAAAATATAGCTGAGGGATTCTCTATTGAGCTCGCTTGGACGCGTGCCGCTGCATTCGATTTGCCTTACTTTCTCTGGTTTTCTCTCAATCTCGTTTTATCCCATTTTATTTGCACATACAGTGGACTCGCGAAATCTCGAATACCCTAAAAATTGGACTAAGTACTTGAAAACTCGGATACTTTTTTCTTCCATTGACTACTGTAAAAGTCAAAAAAAGTATGTATTTCTTTACTTTTTATAGAAATTTTCACAGTGATGTTCACAATTAAAGCAACGTTATAATTTTGATTTTTGCTATATGTCATCTCTGCGATTTTGATGAAATTTTTTGGAGAGCTTTTTTGAAGCTTTTTATGGATTTTACAGTGTGATAACGAAATTTGTGGATTTTTCTTCATTTACAAATGTCTCAAAAACTGTTAAAGGCAACTTTTTGAAATTTCGCATGAATATTTGGCATAAAATTGTCTTTAAAAAAAAAATCGAAAAATCTGTTTTGAAAGCCACTGAGAGTAGAAAATTACAGAGTAAAATTACAAATTTTTTCCTATATTTTACATCTACATACATTACCATTAAATATTATATGTCCACAAAAATATTTGAAATGAGTATGAAAAACAATTCCTTCTGAAATATTTATGAGAAAATTTCATTATAGCTTTTTAAATTTGAACAGAATGTTTTTATATAATTTCGATTTTTAACTACATATGTATATAAACATGTAAGGGTGTAATAGTCTGGCGAGCCTGACAATTCAATACCCGACACAGACACACATGTTTTAATAATTTTCAAAACAGGACCACTAAGTAAGAATATTCAAGAGGGTTTTAAGGCCATTAGGGGCCCCATATACCGACTTTTGTTCACTTTTTATGAAAACGATCCCTTTTCCACGCCCATTTTTTTAATTTTTTTAAAATTCTAATCGGAGGCTTAAATATTCGCTCAATTTCTAAGTTTCTTTGATATGTTTCGAAAAATTCCGATTTTGAGGTAGCTTTGGGATTTTTCGTAACAGACCCTAAATATGGAAGGACCGTTAAATAAGGACCATCAAGGAAAATTTTTGGAGAGTTTATAAGGCCAAAGGAAGCCCATATGCCAAATTTCGTTCAAGTCCCATTTGAAAATTCCGGGTGTAGGAGACAACTTTTCAAAAAACGCCCTTTTGCCACGCCCACTTTTACATATTTGTAAATCACATTAACACCTTTAAATATGTTAAATTCATTATCGAAAATCTTGAAAAATTTCGATTTTAAGAAGTTTTTGTGATTTTCGTAACAGACCCTAGTACTGGAGGTACCCCTAAAAATGGTCCGATCGGGTCCATTCTTGTTCTTACTCATATCCCCGTGAGCATGCATACCAAATTTTGTCAAGATAGCTCAACTCCTTCGATAAGAAAACTGTATACAGACAGACAGACAGACAGACGGACATGTCTAAATCGAATCTCCTGGTGACGCTGATCATTTCTATATATATTTTGTATGGTCTATCTCCACTGGTTCTGGGTGTTACACACAACCACACATACGCAACAGTTTCTCGGGTATAAAAATTGGAAAACTCGAAAAATTCGAAAACTAGAACAACACGGGGTTTAATTATTTCCACTTATCGCGAGTCCACTGTACATTGGAAAACATGTAAAATGTACATTGTACATAAGTACTTCAGCTGGCTGGCTGGGAGTTTGCGTTGGCATATCGCCTCTTTAGAATGGTATCTTCCTGCTGTCCACTTCAATTGAATAGTTGTATGCGGACGCTTTCAGCTCAATGCAATGATTGGCAATTTCATCTTTATTGAAAGTGAATTCGAATCGTTGCCTTTGGATTTATTTTTAATTTAGTTTTAAGAAACATTTTTTTTTTATAGCAGAACCCGGTGAGCTTCGTTTCGCCCTCGAGGAAACTAATTTGGAAAAAATCAATACCTACATACATACATATATAGTATAGATATTGGCTAGGAACTTATATTTTAAGCAAATAAGCGTACAGTATTTTTGAACTTCTATCCTTCTCCCTCTCTCTCTCTCCCACTCCCACTCTCTTAGACATGTCTGTCCGTCTGTCCGCCTTTCTGTCTGTCTGTATACAGTTATCTTATCGAAGGAGTTGAGCTATCTTGACAAAATTTGGTATGCGTGCTCACGGAGACATGGAAAAGAATAGTTAAGAGAATGGACCTGATCGGACCATTTTTAAGGGTACCTCCAGTACTAGGGTCTGTTACGAAAATCACAAAAAAACTGCCTTAAAACCTGAATTTTTCGAGATACATATCGTTCGTTACCTTAATGTAGAAAGGCCCCAACTAACGTTTTTTCCTAAATTCACTTTTTTGCATATTTCGATATACCGCCCCCAAATACACCATGATAAAAAAAAAAAAAATTAAGGTTCTTAGATCAAAAATAACGGACATACAAAATCATTTAAAAAAGATGCCCTCACTGACTTAAAACACTTCTTTAAACAAAAAGCCCTAACTGACTTCTATTGTGGTAGCTAAATTTCACAATTTTGGACCCACTGCACAGTGATAGATTTTGAACATTTAGCTGGAATTAATTCAAATTTCAAAAGTCATGAAGTGCTAATATTTCCATTGCATTTGATTGCTAACTCACCACTGTGCATAAAGTCGTTTTTATTTTTTTTTTGCTTTTTTTATTTGTTGAGTTATGAGCTGTCAAACATACCACGTGTTTTTTTTTTTTTTTTTTTTTTTTGCTCAAATGAGAAAATTTACATTTTGAGGTGCAAATTTAGTACAAAGTACTGAAAATAAATTAAAATACTAAGAGTTTATTTTGAAGTCATATTTGGACATAGTACGTAGTACATAGTAAGTATCTATGTTATATAAGATATACGTTTGGTGTTAGATGTTGTAGTGTTTCAACAAAAAAATTTAGACTTTGTGAATACGTTTATTAGTGAAAAAAAATGAATATGGTTTTATTAGTTTACTTGGAGTAAAACTTATAGAGTCCCGTTGAGTCTGATTGAAATTCGTGTTTTGTGTCCTTGTCACATCAATTCTTATTCTATAAAACCAAACATTGGCTGCGGATCTCTGCGGCCTTTGCTTAAATTAACTTTCAGGCACAATGATTGTTTCCAGGCACCATACACGAAAAACATCCAGGCAGAAAACAATGCATGATTTAATGAACCAGTTATTTGTGTCGTCCGACCCAGTAATATCCTTCTTATCTAGCGGTACTCTCAAATAATCAAAAAATAACATTTCTATCGATGATGAAGTATTAAGTTTACTTCAAGAGACAGAATTGGACGTACTCACTGATTCTGTGTGCTCAGATTCCGAATAGAAACTGTTGTATAGCTTACCTTATGAATATAAATTTTTTTCTTTAATATTTTTTGTTTCTTTATAAATATATTCAATGAACGGTGAATAAAGACTCAAAATAACCAAATAATAAATAAGTTAAATTAACCCTTGCATGCCTAATGTTGCCTAAAAGTGAAATTAGGGTCTGAGAGGGTTAACAAAAACTGGTGTTTACTTATCTGAGATAGAAATGTGCACTGAGTTGAAATTTGAAATAGAGCTTAGGTACTGCTGTGCCCCAAAAATTGGAATATTTTTTTGGGTTTTCTTATTTGGTTGTAATTAAGATTTTTCTCTCTCCTGTAAAATTCTAAGTTTGTTAGTTAGGGCCTTTCTTCATTAAGGTAATGATTTATTGATGAAATAAGGTATTTTAACATACATACATACATACTTAGAAGCTATTTATGTAATTTCGAAAAATTGGAAAAATTGGCGTATCCGAAGGGCGTGTTTCGAAAATTGTCTCCTACACCTAAAATTCAAATCCTCTAAAGTATGATAAATATCCTCTTCATCGGTCCATTACTAAGGGTACCTCCCCCGTACCAATGGATCGATCACGAATTATTTATTGATTGTTTTGATTTATACACCCTCTAAAAGTAATCCTCGGAATTCCGCTTATTTTCCAAGCTCAACGATTAGAGAGAACTTTGAAAAATTGAAAAAAAGGGATATAAAAAAATAAAAAAAAAATTAAAGGCAACCAAAGCAAAAAGGTCTCGCATGCCTTCCGCAGCCGTCCTTCCGTATTAACAATCATTTCATAATTCCGTTCTGTGACTTGATGCATTCTGATGCAACTTGCAGGTATCGTTTTCCTCAGTGGCATACCATTTTCCATTTATGGCTTGGCATTGATTTAATGCGCAGACGCATCAGAGCAGGCAGAATGCATTGCGGTCTTGTGGCGCGTGTTTTGAAACACATGATCGGTCAGTTGCACGAATGAGCTCGCTCGGCTCATTCGATCTGACAGCGATCGTTGTCCCAAACCCCCAAGCCGAACGCGCGATGTATTTTGCACCTTGACGAAGTTGGCATGACACACCGCACGCCGCACGACGCACGACAAAGGAACGGGCACAGAATCACTCAGAAGCACAAAATCGTAGCGCGTGGCATGTCCAACCCATCCATCCATCCATCCATCTGTCCAGCCATCCGTCCATCCATTCGTGAAACTGTTCGGCCATCTAACTGTTCGTCTGTCCGATCGTACAAGTTGATATTGGTTTTCGTTTTGTTTTTATTGTTGCATCTCTCGGTAATGATGAGCTGATGATGTCGTCTTGAGGCAACCAGCTGCATCATAGCCACTGTTTAATCTTGCTGCCTGGAACGAAGCACTTGTTGCATTCCACTTCGGCTTCTTGAATATTTTGTCTTCATTCAAGGCTCTGGAATTTCTTGGAGCGCGCACAGTGCATTTTCTTCTTTCTTTCCATGGCGATAGCGATGATTGTTCGGCCAGCATGTAATCATGTTTGTTAATTGATGAATTGATGACGACACTTGTCCAGGCCATGCTATTCAATAGTAACTATTGTTCCTGGCGATATTTGACAACGAATGAAAGAATTTGTGCGATTTTAACAAAACGGCATTTAAAAAAAAACCTTTACAACATGCAGTCAGCTACTCTTCTCTCTCTCAAAAAAAAAAAAAAAAAATAATCAGGCCGATTTTAAATATTCCCGGGGAGAATACTTCCATTTTCCGCGAAGACCAATTTCGGTGGAAAAAATTCCCGGGTAAATATTCGTTTAGAATAGGACTGTTTATTAGAGTAATTCAAACGCATATGTATAGCAGAGGACACAACTGTGGGATATTTTTGAAAGATATACATAAAACCGCCCACTTAAGAGCTTCCCAGCTACCCTTCGAAGGCACATACCCATAATGTCCTTGCGAGTCATATGACTTCTGATATTGTACTTACATATGTATATATGTATACACAGTATGTACGAATTTAATAAAGAGTAGCTTCGGTGGCTCGTTCCACTTCGGAATTCCTGCATTCTTAATATTCTTTCGGATCACACTGACCATGAACAGACGGAACAAAAAAAAAGTTGAACATTTCAAAATTTCGTTTCGTGTATGCTTCGCTCCGTTGGACTCGGAGGATGGCGATGTTATGTTGACCATGAGTGAATATGAGTTCGTACATGTGACTCTTTATCTTAATTGTTGCGAGACTTTCGAGCATTATTGGGTCGCATATGTCAGAGCAATCGACACATTTGCGGCACATCACTCTGTGATCGAAGTCGATGCGATTGATCGACCCGTTCCGGTCCGGTCCGATCCGTTCCGATCCGATCCAGATGCGATCCCATTCAATGGCGGCGTACAACAGTTGTATTTCCAGAGCGCCTATATATGGATTTGTCACGTGCGATCTTTAGTTATGAATTCAATGATCGTACCATCGCGCGATTATGCGACGGGCGCTACAAGCTCTACCATTTGTTGCATTATGCATGTCATATGTTGCATATCTCGCCATTATCGAACGAATCGTATCGTATCGCATTGCATCGCATATTATTTCCTTATTGATCTCTTCACATGCGTGGACCATTTGTTGCTCTTTGCTGTTGCTAATCAAGGAAAAAAAGCCCACAAACTGCCACATGGCGCATCAATGCCAATGGCAATGCCAATGCCAATGCCAACGGCGGATGGCATGCGTATGCGGCAATTCACTTTAAATCATATTGGCTCTCGTATGTCCTTAAAAGGACAACTTAACAGATTGTAAGCGCGATTTCGCTACCTTTTGAATCCATACGCTTAAATCGCCGCTAGAGCCAGGCGCCTATCGTCGACCATAATAAATCACTCCAGACACTGTCGCCTTGAGCGGCACTGCGATGTGTTGTCGTGATCGAGGCCATCCATCCCATCCATCCATCCATCCATCCATACTCGTCTAGAGAATGATTACAATATCAATAATGATTTTACTAGCTAATCTCTTATCGTATTGTACTTACTACTTATTTTAGGTGCATTCAAATCCGATTAAACAATTTTTAATGTTCTCTTTAAAGAGTTCGTTTCAGCTTTATCCACTCAAAAAAAAAAAAAAAAACAATTGTCTCATTTCATTGAAAAGAGTCATAAAAGTTACCATACACATGTGGGTATTTCAAGAAAAAAGTAAACTTTTTGTCACGTCCGAGCATATCTAAGTAATTGCCTTTCTGATCTGCATAAAATTATGTTAAGTATAAAGTACAAAGATGCTTCGCTGGATCTCCGGGCTGACACGTCTTGATCGGATACCAAACGACACGATCAGAAATCGATATGGAGTCGCTCCAATAGCTGATGAAATGCGCGAATCAAGATTTCGTTGGTATGGACACGTACTGCGTGCTGGTGAGAACACTTTGGCAAAGAGAGGTTTGAGGCTTGAGGTAACACAGGTGTTCGGCCAAGAGGACGACCAAAACAAAGATGGCTAGACATTTTGAAAAGGGACCTCCAAGCAACGGATCTAAGAATTGAGGATGATGCAGTGGATAGAAGGAAATGGAGAAAAAATTCAAAACATGCGGACCCCGGTATAAGCCGGGAAAGAACACACTAGAAGAAGAAGATAAAAGTCCGGAAGAGCTGCCCAAAAATAGCTAGAATCACAATTACCATTTTCTACATTCTTCAATGCGGGACTTGAAATTGCTAAAGTAACTGTCACGTCCGTTTGGAAATACCCATATTTGGAAGTATAATTATAAGACTTTGAATCCTTTAAAAGGTAACCCTGCAAGCTTTATTTACCTTTGTAATGCTATGTTCTCACTAGGCCGGGTAAGGGTTAGCGGCGAAACCCAGGGTTTCAAATATCAAAAAACATATAAGAAAAATCATCTAACCTGAAAATATACCCTGGGTTAACATTTAACTCTGAGGTTAGCGCAGAGTTGCATTTGAAAATTTCAGTTACATTTGCTAACACCGAATACAAAAACCGGGTTTATATTTAATACGGCACTGACAGGGAAGCTTTCCCGTGCAGCAAATGAGAGGTGAAGGATGTGTTTGGATATGTTAATTTTGATCACAGGTCTTGGAACATTTTGTGATGCCGCTTTCATCATTAGCTCCATTACTTTATTTTGGTTCCTGCGGTTATTGCAATGCTCTTCTGATATTATTGTTTCCAATATTCCTTTGGATTTTTCAGCTTCTTTAAACATTTCTAATAAAGCAAATTCCATTTTTATTTACAATTTCTCGATGATATAGTATATCAGATATACCTTGCGCGTTTTTTAGATTTCAAACTCCCCCAGGCGGACATTATCTCATGCATGTAATGAAAAAGCGGCCATCTCCCAACAAACTTCATTAACAGTTAGAGTTAGTAATGCGAGTAGCCGCTGTATGAATTTTCACCACTTCGGAAGTAGTGCAGAAGTAGTGAACTTTCTGGCTGGGTCATATGACTTTAGTAAACTTTAACTCGCTCGAAGCTCATATGAACGCTTTGAGTTAAAGTATCGGGCTAAGAACCTTACCCCTATAGTGAGAACATAGCATAAGACCCTCCGTACAGAATCTTTTTGCAGAACGCATAAAATTCCCTCTAATATTGAAAATTTCTGAGAAGGATTCTTAAAGGAGCGAATTGAAAAATCTCAAAAACTGGTAGAGATACCTAATGAAAAATTTAAGGTCCGATAAGTTTCATATTATTTTGAGGTTATTTGTGACATCAAAAAGTGTTTGATTGGACCGGCAATTGATACTTAATTTGAATAACAGGGAATTACTTCAACAACATTAACTGACTCCGAGGTAACACTGGAAAATCAGAATCACAACTACCAGAATGATGTTAGTCTTTGGTCTCGGTCTACAGTTGGTCAAGAACGGACTGACTTTTGAAATTTCATACTAAGTGTACCTTTCAATTAAAAAAAAGGGCCACCACCATTATCTGGCCCCGGGCCCCCACAGACCTCAATCCGGCTCTGGATGCATCGCTTAATGGAGGACTTCCTCCTAATTTGCAATTGGGATAGGGGAGGCCTACTCAAAGCGGCGATGCTCGAACAAAGTGTATGATGTGTAAAAATGAATTGGAAAAGTCTATAGGATCATTCCACGTACCCAGAAAAATCTGCTTCGAAATGTTACCAACACAAATGCAAGTATTTTGTTGTTCACTCACACATATGCGATTTCCAACGTGCAAGAGAGGAACAGTTGCTATATGTACACAAAATGTTTTCGAATAAAGTTCCCGATGCCCATTTATGTAGCTTTACCAAGAGACATTCCTGGAAAAATTCCGAGAAAATTTGGAAAATTTACCAGAAACGTGATTTGCTGGGTATGGGACAAATAATAGTGGTACTCACGCAGCTTCGCAAATTCCTTCGCAACTTTTCCCATCGTCAATTTTCATATAAATTTTGACAGTTGTGTGACAAATTTCTCATTTCCCACAGTTTGCGAAGCTGCATGAGTCCCACTAATATTCATGATATTTTTTATGTTTAAATGTTTAATTGGATGAAAAGATTATTTTAATGTACTCATATTAAGATACTTAACAGGATACAAGGTGCCCTTTCGAAAATGTTTGAGTAATTATATTAGTTTTCGTCTGTTTGTACGGGACAAAAGTATCATTTTCTGTGGAATGGTCCTACATATAGTGGTCCTCATGCAGGTTCGCAAATTTTACGAAATGGGAAACTTTGCGAACTGGGAAATGAACAGTAAAAATTTGTATGGAAGAAATTTTAGGAAGCGTGACAAACTTTCCCATTGGTTTTTGCTTCGCAGAACGTCGTGAGCTACATCAGAGAAAAAATAGGCACGTAGTAAATTCAAGAGTGCGACGCTCTTAGAGAAAACGCTCTTGATCTAAAGAATTTAGCTTTTAACCCAACAATGAAAACGCTCTTGGCTAATCCATTTACATTTCGAGCTGAAAGTTGCTAACTTTAATAGTCGAATCGAAGATTTAAATACTTTCGCATTTAAACTTCGGATTTTTACAGCTAAACTGTTATTCCAACTACATTTTATGTGAATTTGTTAAGAGCGAAACTCATTTAAGTTAAGAGCTACTTGAGCACTTCAAATAGTACTATTTCTTCTGCAAGACATTGTGACTATAAATTCTCATTTAAAGCGTTTGATTAAGGAATAGGGATCATATAAGTTGACTTATTTTTTGCATGCTTAGAACTTTTTCAAGCGATTGATTTTCGACTATAGTCAGTCTCGACTTAACGAGTAATGGCAAAATCGGATGAAGTCCCATTCATTTTCGATGGCAATAATTCATTATTGTATGTTTTTAAAGAGGAGAAACACGATTTTTCTCCGAAATTATTTAATTTACCAAATAGATAATCCCTTATAAATACAAGCTTGGAACATTTAAACAACAATTACCAAAATTTTTGGAATTATTCAAGCCAATATTATTTTACAAGCAAATTTTGTTTAAATTTCAATTTGAAAAACATAAAGATTTCTCCGACGTTTCAAAATGCGACTCATGAGTTAAGAAATTTTAATAAGTCTCAAAATTTCTTCTAATTGAACAATTTTCGTACTTTATACAACAGTTTAACATTGTCTGTTCTAAGTCCCATATTCAAAATTTTTATGTTAATTCAATTTTGAAAGATTATTTTAAGAACATTTGTATTACGGCAGGTGCTTTGAAAAGTTGAAATTATTAGTATTTATTTACGGGCAAAAGTATTTTTTGAATTCCTACTATGGTCCTCATGAGTTGAAATTTTACGAAATGGGAATTTCTGATAATAAAGTAAAATGAGGAAGAAATTTTAGAGCGTACAATTTCCATGGTTTTTGACTCAAGTCGACTAGAGTTCAATAATTGGGCTGGACACAATGGTTTAAACAAGACTTAATTTCAAAGTAAACAATTTGAAAAGAATGAATATAGATAAACTTTAATATATGGAAAACCAATCAATTTTGCGTAGTGCTTTCGAAGAGTCGCTCATGCGGCGTCGGAAAATTTGCTATCGCAAAATTTACGAAGGCTATTTGCGAACCTGCATGAGGACCACTTATGATATCCTCTCGCTTCAAGTGATGAACCCGGAGAGCATAATTTTTGCAACCCGTGTATGTTTTTATGTGCAAAGAAGAAGAAGAAAGAAACTCTTTCGAATATTGAACACTTTTTCAAATGCATAATCAAAAGAAATATTGAACTTGAATGAAAATAAACGAAAAGAAAGCAAAAAGAAGACGACGAAGATATGGAAAAGAAATGCCGTATGGCAAATCCAGGCGGCACAATCAAACACAGGCAGGCGCACGTACGATTACGCCGCACTGCACATATAAAACTAGCAGCGGAAGTTACTGCAAAGGTGCAAACGAACTTCCGCTTTCTGGAAATCACTGAATTTCGCCAGAGATATTTCGAGGGCGAATTATTGCCTACGGATATTTCTTTTGTTCCTTTTTATTTGTTTTGTTTTTGTTTTGTATTTTATTTTATTTTTATTCTTTTCGTTCTGTTTTCTTTGTTTTCTGCGTTTTCTCAACTTAATTTCCTACCGTTTCATACTTGCCTTTATCAATCATTCCGTTGTGAATTTAATTCGAGCACGCCATGTGTGGAGCAGACCAATGCGGTGGATGACATGAGCCTGCTGCCACCTGCTCAGCACCATGCACATGCCATGTGCACTATTTCTCAAATATTGACAATGCAAATGCAAATACTTCGTTTTATTTTTCTCTTCTTTTTATTTATTCACGTTTCTTCCACTCGTTTCAATTTTTATTTAATATTTTTCCAAACGGAAGCATGCAAATAAGAAGCCAGTCAAATTGTTAGAGCTTTGAAGCTTTTTTCAATGTGAGCGGATTGCTTCGAATTCTTTCCGATTTTCCACTATTCTTAAATGTAGTAAGAATTCGAAGATCTATAATGGGGACGTCCAATAATTGAGTCACCAAAAATATGGGAGGGGGCACAATCACAAAAGACAAATCTGATCAGTGGGAGGAGGGAAAATATGACGCTGGCAGTAGAGCTTGGGAAACAATCGATAGCACTATTTTTTCTCACTATTGAAAACATCGATGGTTTTGTGGAAGACTATCGATAGTTTTGATTCATTGACATTTCCCAGCCGAACATTATCGCATGCATGAAAAAATCATTAATGGAGAAGTAGTGAAGCTTTCATTTGTAAAGAGGCCAATTGGTGCTTTTTCGAATGATCTTCTAGTGAAAATATTATAGACGCAAGAGCTCGATGCAACAGATTATTCTTCAAATGAAATTTTCTTTTGAAAGAGGGTTGTATACTCCTACTTTCAATGCAGATTCTATGAAATTTTCATCACAACATATTTTTAAATCTGTATGCTACAATTTTCAGTAGCTTTAAAATTTGGTTGTTTGTACATTGTATGTACTTAAGATGTTTTAAGAATTGAAACTCTTAACAGGCTGGCTAACGTAATTGGCTAAAAAGATACGAGTGAAACAAAAAAGCTTTAAAAAATGAAGGAATCGCAACTTTCGTTGAAGAAAAAAAAATTTAGCTCTATGTCGTCTGACCTCAAAAAAAAAAACTTTGAAGGTAATAGCGCGTTTCTATATGGTGTTTAACTCTGAGATGTTTAGCTAAACACTTCGAGCGGTTCCACGTATGCGAGGTGTTTAAGTTTGACAGCTGTTTGTTTATTTACAATTGCAAGCAGTGCTGCCATTTGTAAGAAAATCACTTGAAGGGAAAGAGGGACAGAATTATTAAATTCGGCAAAATGTAGGGAATTCGTGGTATATTCTTAAATATTAAGAGATATTTTGAATATAGTTTCGTGTCGATCAATAAAAACGACAAAATAAACGTCTCGTCTCGTGGAGTTGGAAGTGGAAAACCCAGAAAAAAACTATATCTAAAAGAATTTAGGAGGATTATAATTTTTACACGGTTTTGAAATCGATTTCTGTGACATGTCCCATAACCTTAATTTTATTATTTTTGGTAAAAACTATCGTTCATCATCGATACTCTACCAAGAATCATACAATACAAGATTATGCCTTGCGCATATTATACATTTTTTTCGAATTTTTCCGTGTGTAAAAAAATTTAGGGAATTTTTATGTAGTTTGTAGGGAATTTTTAGTTTTGACATTTTAGAAATTGCAAAAAAAAGAGCAAATCATACTAAATTCACAATTGCATTTTGTGGAGTAAAAGAATATGTGGTTAATCAAGCGAAATTTTCTTTAAGATTTTATGGCATTATTGACAGTCTCTATTGATACGGATAAAAAATTTGAAGAATAGATTTCAGATAAATATTCAAGCAAATATTTCGTCTTTACGCTTCCATTTTCGTTTTTTGTTTTGATTTTCTTTTGACAGTAGATATGCATGCAAATTCGTATCGAAAAATCGATCCTTATGTATCGGTATCGCATCGATAACAGTGTTAATGAGGATTGTGCTAAAAAGATATGAAACAAAACTTTAAAATAGATCGCGTTTAACTTTCGTATGAGACAAAGCACAGTTTAACACCTCGTTAGGCCCTAAACGCTTAAACGAGTTAAAACATATGAAACTTGCACTAGTAAGACTCTGTTCTTTAAATTTCATTAATAAAATTCGGCGCCTTTTTACGGCTGTCGAACAAACTTTTCATTTGTCTGATAAAATTCCATGAAAAATGCAATGCATTATAAGTAGATAAAAAATTTGTTGCATAAACTGAGCGAAAGTAACCATGATCTTTTTAAAATGGCGCATTGTTATTCACAGTCCTTTTGATTTTCGAGCAGAACGAAAATTTCAAAAGAAAAATGGTTGAGTCAACAACATTTTTGATTGATTTGAAAGGAAATTTGTTTAATTACATTTCTTTACGTTCGGTATAATTCTCATTTGTTTTATAAAAAAGGGACATACATATACCATATTTATACATGTTAGAACTTTCTAAACACTGCGAAAGCTGGTGACTGCTTATAGGACACGGTTAGGCGCACGACGTTTTGCGCATGTGCGCGGCATGCAATTTTTCAATGAAAATTATTTTTATTGGCTTTGACTTCTTTGAGTGGTTGCTACTTTCGCTGCTAAAGCTTTTTTTCTCTTCTTAATTTTTATGTTTTATAGGTATATTTTTGTATTAATTCTATTTTGTTTGTTGTTGTTGTTGTTGTTTTTGCTGTTGTTTATTCTCTCGAAGCGCTGTCTTTCCACCCGTAGTGTGGATGCAATTATGTGATTCACTTGAGCGAGACAGCACTTGCACCTGGTGCACAAACTTGGTGTGATGTTCATTACAAGAATACTTTATTGGTTATATGGTTATATGTACACGGTTTGGCTTGGCTCGATTCTAGGCATGTTCATTATGAGCGGGCTATTTAAATCGGAAACCGTAAATAAGCGTTCGACATGGCACAACGCGACATGGAGACGGACACGAGTGTTTGCCCAATTTTGAAATTCCGAATTGTCAGGTGGCGATGTTTTGAGTTGTTTTGTGCTTTAATGTTTAGTGGTGTGACGGTGGTTGCTTTTGTGGATTCATTGACCTTTCTGGCGCAATTTTTCCTCTTTTTATATCCGACACATTCTATGTCGAGGGTATATTGCATTTGTGCGTACGTGTGTAACGCGTATAGAAATGATCAGCGTCCGCCAGGAGATTCGATTTAGCCATGTCCGTCTGTCTATCTGTTTGCATACAGCTTTCTTATGGAAGGAGTTGAGCTACCTCGATGAAATTTGGTATACGTGCTCACGGGGTCATGAGCAGGAACAAGTTCGAGAATGGACAAAGGTCTGTTATGAAAACCAAAAAAAAAAAAACTGCTCTGAAAATCGGACTTTTTTGAAAATTTTCAATGAAATTAAACAAAATCTGTAGAATATTATTTCTCAATGGTTCTGTTTTTCGGGAATGTTTTAAAAACTTTTAAACATGAGTGTCTGTGTCGGGTATTTTATTGTCAGGCTCGCCTGACTATAACACCCTTATTGGATTTTTTTTATTTTTTATTTGGTTCATTGAGAATTTCGAGAATTCAGGGCAATTGAAGTTGTCAGGTTCTATAATCATTGCGGGTGAATACAGTTGCACAGTTTGATTGGCATCATATACAACACTCGACTTATGGCGTGGTTCACCAAAGTTGAACTTTTTCACCACATCATGCCATAACGCGCCAAAATTTGGCCGAAGTTGCAGCTATAGTTCTATATGATTGGCATTCTCTCGTCAACTTTGTAAATACTTTCAATTTTTTTTGCCGAATATTTTAGGTTGGGACCCAAATTGAGAGCCAGTGTGTACCTACCATTTTTTTTTTTAGTTCATCCTGTGAGTGGACATGCCTACTTATGCGTACATAAGGGCGGATATGTTGGTCCCACATAGCCTGAATTAAACGTGATTTAGCATTCATTCGTGATTTAGAGCTAAATCACGCTAACTTTGGTTAATTTAGCCATAGAAAAACTGTCAAACCAAATCACACTGTCTGCCATATATTACTATATATGTCACTCTCATAGATTTTGGGCGGGACATTTCGCGCCAGTTAGAAAGAGATGTTACTCGGCAGGCAAAAAAAGAGCGAGAGAGAAATACTTTTGGTGAGTACCTAAGTGAAAAATGCTCATTTTGGTGGGTACCCAAGACCGTGGTGGGTACCCAAGACCGTGTTGAAAAGAGCCAAAATAGAAACGGCTCCTGAGTTACATATATAGTTATATATGCTGTCTGCGTAATTTATGTTAAATCAAGCACTAAATTACGTAAAATTAAAATGCACCTCTGGGTTTTCATCGAAATATCGATAGCTTTTAACAAAATCAGATAAATATATGTATGCCTTAACTGAGATAGTCGCTGTTCATATTAGGCATATAAAACTATTGCTATGTTCTCACTATGCCGGGTAAGGGTTATCGGCGAAACCCATTGTTACATGTGTCAAAACGCTTATAAAAGCAAGTAAGGGTGTTATAGTCAGGCGAGCCACAACAGCCAGACCACAACCAGAGCCTATACAACACAACACATATGTTCAAATAACTTTTTATATCAAGAGGTGTTTAAGGCCATAAGGGGCCCCATATACCGACTTTTGTTAAATTTCTTTATGAAAACCGTCCCTTTGCCACGCCCACTTATCCATTTTTTTAAAATTCTAATCGGAAGCTTAAATATACGCTTAAATTATATATTTATTTAATTATTGCTTAAGAAATTTTAGAGAAGAACGCTAAAACTACTTATATGCTAGGAGCACTAGTGACAGGGACCTTCGGCTCGCTTAATAATACTTAGAAAAGGTACTTATAACAATTTAGCATCAACGATGAACTTAAATAAGAGTTTTATGTTATTAACATTCCAGTCGTTTGGTTCTTATGTGTTGAATGGCTGAGCATTGGTCCAGCAGATGGGTAACGTGGTTGGTGGCTCTATGGAGCATAACGGACAGAGCGATTGTAAGGCTGCTTCTAGTAGGTGTTGGTGCGTCAAACGTGTGTGTCCAATTCTGAGGCGGGTAAACAAATTTAGGCTTTTGCTCGAAATGTCGATTGGGTACATCGCTGGGGCACCCATAGGGTTGATACGCGAGTAGTGGTGATTGAAGTTAAACCAATCTTTGCGAATATGGAGAGCTGAAGATCAGTGTTCCCACTTTGCTCCGATCGGAGTAGATTTACTCCATTTTTTGAAAAATTTTGAAATCTACTCCGTCCTACTTTTCTATGCGAATCTACTCCGTTTTTTAAATTCCCAATCTTTGAACTCTAGTTTACAAAATGTAAGAAGTTGGCAAAGCATTCAATATTTTTGACAGTTCTGTTGATATGAAAAAGATAACATTTGACATTTTTTTTTTAAGTTTAAAGTTTCAATAAGGATACTGGAATAAATTTTTGTGCGAAGACTTTATTTTGGGCCTGTTTAATGTGATGCAAACGCTTTCTTCTTTTTAATCTACTCCGATATTTTTACTTTTACTCCGATTTTTGTGGTTGTTTACTACGGTTTTGTTGGTGAGTGGTGGGAACGCTGCTGAAGATTCTTTAATTTTATTAAATATGTCATATTTCGTGCATGGATCTGTGAAGGTGAGTGGACGATCCAGCGATTGTCTCGCATATGTGTCGGCGGCTTCGTTACCAGGAATACCGTCGTGCGTGACTATTGTTTGCATGAAGTAAAGGGAGGAAATGTCAAAGACGCAGATGCAACCCTGCGTATTATTTACTGAACGATTACTTGCCATCTGAGTGTAAGCGAAAGTAACCAATTTACTTCGAAGTAAATTTAAGGGCTCAACGCTGTTAAAGTAAATTGAAAGGAAGTAACGAGCTCATTCTTTTGAAGAAAGGAAATCAGATTTGAAATTTCGATGACAGGTGGACAGAAATATAGAAAATGTATGACTTAAATGCAACCCTGTGAGTCCGATTACTTGTAATTAGCGTATGCGTTCAAGTAGCGAAAATAAGCCAAAGTACTTCTTTGTTTTTTCTACATGTGTTGGGTATAGGAAATTTACTTGCTGCTTTAGAGCGTAGAGCCCTTTACTTAAGTAGCATCTGAGTATAGGCTATAACGTTGAAAATACCGCAACATCAGATACCTGTAACGGGTACGTAACTAGTTATGAAACCGTTTCGTTCTTTGCTGTGAAATTGCTTTTAAATAAAGCCAAACTACCAGTGCTGTCGGAATTACTACAATTGTAGTATTTTACTACAATTTCATCACCCTCACTACTATACTACTAAAATTGAAATATTACTACATTTCTCTAAAAATTCAGATCTGTATAGTAGATTACAAGTATCCGTCAAAAATTTTTTCTCAAAAATGAAAAAAGACAGCTATACAATATTCTTTGTTTGTTTTTTTTTTGTTTTGAATTTCTTAAAATTTACTCGGATACAGTTATACCATTCATGTTTCAGCAGGAAATAGTTTTTAAGAGAAGTGCATTCGTTAAATATTATATTTCCAACCCATTTTATTTGATTTCCTAAAAGTACTACAAAATTCCCCAAAATACTACTAAAAAATTGCTATACTACTAAACGCAAATTGAAAACGACAGCACTGCAAAGTAATGCCAGATTATGCAAATCTTCGAGTCCTTAAAATTGGGCTTTATCAGTAAACCGCATGAAAATTTTGGAAGTCCGGTTACAATCACCCCGTAAATTGTTCCTAGCTTAAAAGCACGGAAGCTTATGAAATATTCCACATTCCCCACATGAGCCACCCACTAGGCCACATACAATAAAAAATTCCCCATCCCGTAACGTGGCTGGATCGCTTTTTAAGCATATTTTCGTGTACTTTTGGTGGTGCTATTACCAGACATTGCTGTGTCCACATGGCAATGTCACACTGACAGGTACCATTAAGCGGTATATTCGATAATAAAAAAATCAAATTCCTACATATTGAGGATATTTTTGTACTAAGGGTACTTTTAAAATAATTTAATCAACTCGTGTATTTCCCCTTTCAAGGAAACCTTTGATATTTTAAAGCCTCCCAGCTTTTTTGCGTGTTCGTAATTAGCGACCAATCCGGTTGCATTAAAATCAAATTAGAGCAATTCGATAAGTGTTAGTGGCGTACCTATTTAAAAAAAAAAACACTTCATGTGGCATATATCTATATAGACATAAGTATGTACATATATATTTTCCGTTCAAAAAGACAAAATGCACAACTCAAGACCATTGAATTTCTAAAAATGGAATTGATTTCGACTTTTCGGTTCGAGTAACCCTCCGTGCTTCCATCATACCGCACGCATCCACAGTTGCATTGCATACCTGTGAAATCGTAGGAAATAATGTCATTATCACCCACGAGCTCTAGCCGAGGAAACATTTCGATCTGCTTGTCCGTCGGTCCAACCGTCTGTCCGGCGGGTTGTGTGAGCCTTTTATGCAATAATACAATAAATTGTGCGCAATTTATTTACTTATTTGTCCATGTGTATAACAAACAAATGATAAACAACAATGTCTTTGTTTCGTTTCGTGTGATTCTTTGCGCTTTGATCTTCAACTGGCCGATCGTTGCGGTGCATTCCTTTTGATCGTCGTCGATCGTCGCTACGGTCGCTAAGGTGACCAGTGTTCAATGATGTCCTTGTAATTGATCTCGTTCGAATTTAGAAGATTAGCCAATTTGGGTGTTCCGGTCGAGCGGCATTGTTGGCGTCGGCCTCTTAAACAAACGAAGAATTATTTTTTTTTTTCTTTCGATGAATCAATTCTGTGAAGTCATTACCACCCGCTGTTTGTTGACGAAATCATTCCACCTTTTTTTTTTAACATTTCAACAATTTTTCTATGCATTGCCGGTCACTGCTCTAAATGAATGAAAGAACATTAAATTTTAAAAAATTTCAAAATATTAATAATGCAAAATTGCCATTAAAAATGTTGTCAAAAAGTTTATATTTTTGAAGAGAAGAGTTTTTCACGTCTTAGTTCGCAAATGAAATGATTTGAACATTGGTCTTCCATTACCATCCGGAACAGGCTATCCAGTGTTTGGCTTCCCTTTAAATTGAATTTAATTTTTCATTATTTAAAAATCACTAACTTACCCCGCCTGGGTGCCTTTTCTCGGCACCTATGCGAATTTTTTAATCATGTTATGTAAATTTTATGAAAGAAAAGCAACGCTCTTCTTGGATGGAAACTTAAAATAGAAGAACTTTTAAAAAATAAAAATCTGTACTTTTTTGAGTACAGTATTCCCCGGATATACATATGCACCCCGGATATAAGCATTCTCCGCTTATATGCTTGCGAATTTGTGTCATTTGCCTTAAACTTTCATACAAAAATCCCCGCTTATAAGCACTATTTTTCGAGCATTTTGGACGGTGCTTATATCGGAGGAATACTGTACCTCAATTGATAAGCGATGTCAGTCAGTTTTTCCTGTCAAACCGAAGTGATCGATATTAGTTATATAATCATCACTAAATCTACAAAAAAAAAAAAAACTATAATCCACATGTATCCTCTTCAAATGTGATGGGCTCTACGCAGATATGCAGGAAGTATAGAGCTCGTTCTTGTGAAGAAAGCAAATCAGAGTTGAATTTTCGATGAAAGGTAGACAGAAATATAGAAAATGTATGATTTAAATGCAACCCTGCATGTTCGATTGCTTTTATTCGGCGTATTCGTTGAAGTATCAGAAGTAACTCGAAGTACTTCTTGGTTTTTTTTTGCATGTGTTTAGTATAGGAAATTTACTTCCTGCATATCTGCGTAGAGTCCATGAAACAGAAAGAAAAAAGGAGCTTTAATAATTGAAGCGACACCTCGAAACGCATTCTAAGTTACAACCGTTTGTTTCATTTGTCAAATATTGTTAAAAACATTTTAATCACTAGGAACATATGAAAATTCCCTACATTTAGGTCTATTTCAAGGTGTATTTAACAAGGTGATATCAATATTACGACAAAAAAATCTAGGTATAGTAAAACACTAGTTCTTTTTGAAAGAATATTCAACATAATTTGGTTTTTTTGGTTTTTTTTTTCAATAAAAAGTTTCATCTTTGTAATTTTTAAAGGTAGATTTTATTTTTGATTTCGGTGTATCGACGCTTTTGGCAATAACAATATCATGGCAACTCTTATTACTGACACGATCATGATACAAGAAAACAAGATAGCGCCACTTGAGAGAGGAAACGTCACAAAGTCAAAATTGCGATTCGTTGTTGTTGTTTCCCATGTTAAACCGGCTTTTTACTTTTTTGAATAGCATGGGAAACAACAACAATTTCTCGCTCAGTGACGTCACAAACTCAATTTTCGGCTCTCAAAGAGAGCCTCAAAATAGCGGTTCTGAAGTGGCGCTATCTTGTTTTCTTGTATCATGGACACGATAATCAATTTTTCCTTACAATTCAACTCAAAGTTTTATACGAAACTCTAGCCCCGTTTGCACTAGTTCTTTAGTTCTGGCGAAAGTACTAGTTGTCTCGAGGCAATTTACCCCACGCTTCCCAACGGGAATAGGTAAGCAAAGTAAATTAAAACTTCAACATAGGTACCCATTACGTTAGCAATGAGTTTTTGCACAGCGATGTCCTAGGAAAATCGTGCATTACCTTACAATTCCGATAACCTGGTAATGCATAGTTCCACTTCTTTGAATTTATAAATGAATCATTAAATTACAAAGTTCATGTATTACGCATTTTCCCGTTAGGATGGCACGGGTACAGCTTGGTCACTAGGAGGCCATTTATACGTTAAGACATTTCGATAATGAAACACACTTTTTGTGGGCTAGGGACGCACGGGGATGTGGTGTGGTAGCGTTTTTTTCTCTTCCCCCTGCCTCCCTTGCCTCGAAAATTTGTTTCATTATCGAAATGTCTTAACGTGTAAATAGCGTATAGTACTGGTGACATTCACACCAGTGCAGTAGTGACTCTAGCACTAGTGACATTTACTACAGGGTATCGTTCTTTGCTGGGAAGCTTATTTCTAGTTAGTGTTTTTTCTCACAGCGGCAGCACTACAGTCATTCACTCCCACATTTAACAACTCTGTTCGAATAGACTGGAAGTGCAGCAACTGTCAAAACTTGCTTCAAATGCTCTATCGGGAAAGTTGCAATAATAACAACAACAACAAACAACAACAACGACGACAACAACAAGAAACAAGCATTGCTAAAGTCAAAAATCTAAACGATCAGTGTTAACGTCTTCGTGTCTTGAAGCCGAATTCGATTTTCGGATTATCACTTCTGTTTGTGGAGTTTTGTTTTAATCCTTTGGTGTTCCTCGTGATGTCATGTTTTGAGTTGACATTTGAAGTTTTTGTGGATATCTTGCCAGCCTCAGCAGAACGGCAGAGGGAGGAGAAGTTGGTAAGTAACCGTTTTTGATCGTCGTTATATGGATTGAAGGATTGTGTTGTTATTGTTGTTGCTAGACCGTTGCTCGCCGTTCAATGTGGCGTTTCCATAATATGTAAATAAAATTTCCCATTCACCTAGATTGATGGACTTATCCTGGAGAGGAAAACATTTGCAATGCATTCTCTATTTCTGTTGAATTGACAGTTGTGTGGCTTTTTTTCATAGGTGTGCTTTCGTAAACTCACATGTTGGCAACATTGTTTCATTCATATAGGTCCCCGTTTAAACAGGGTGACAAAACGCGAGACACTGGAAGGAAACACATGAGAAAGACGGAGATGGAATGTCTTTCGTCTCTGTCACTCTCATGTGTTTCCTTCCAGTGTCTCTCTTAATCTAAACAGAGACAATCAAAACACGGACTAAGAGAGACACTGGAAGGAAACACATGAGAGTGACAGAGAGGAAAGACATTCCATCTACATCACGCTCATGTGTTTCCTTCCAGTGTCTCGCGTTTTGTCTCCCTGTTTAAACGGGGACATTGAAATAAGCTTTGGAATGATTTACAGTCAAAACTCTAAAACGAATTCGGAAGGATTAGAAAGTGGATTTGGCATAGAGAGAAATCGCTACAAAATAGAACTGAGGAAAACAATCACTTTTTTGCGGGCCCATTTGGAGTTCTCTCATACTTTTACCCAATAATTTTATAAAACAGACTTATTGGTGGTATGTAATTGAGAGACGCAAAGTGGTTCAGTTTTACACAGTCAAATACCTATACCAAAAATATTTCCATATGAAAATATACCTGCTAGGGATGGGCAAAAAATATCGATATATCGAAACATCGATGTTTTAAAAACGATATATCGCAAATTATTACTGATATTTTGGTTCGACGATATATCGTACATCGATGTTTTTTTTTTGCTGATATCGAAAACGATAGTTTTCTAACATCAAAAATATTAAAATCGTGAAGGACATATTGTTTCCCATACTAAGGCAAAGTTGTGACGTTCGGCTTCACATTGTATAACAACAACAACCGAATCTCTCGTTTTGTATATGTTACGTCATCGGCGTGAAGTGGCACTATCTTGCGCTATTTATATCGTTGCAAGGACATAGATTAAAAATTTTTAAGAGCCGTTACGAAAACGTGTCATGCATGCACTTTTTGCTTTTACACTGTCATTCTTTTCATCAATTCGCGCGTAATTGCTAGTGCACGTCATAGTTTAAAGGCCGCTTAATTGATTTGTACTTATATATCGATATATCGAAATATCGATATTTCCCCATCGATAGTATCGTTTAAATTTTGATGTTTCTTAAAAACACCGATATGATATATATCGATGTATTTTCCCATTTTGCCCATCCCTAATACCTACATACACATTAGTGAAAGGCCAATTATTATATGGGGACTTTGAAATTTTTGGAACGGGCAATTTTTAGACTCGGGTACATTCAGCGATTGAGGGCCAAGGTACATTAATCCGAGAGTCGTGCGTGCAACACTCTCTGTCTCGCTCTCCCTCTATCGAGCGGTATCTCTCCCACTCTCTTTTTCTCTCTCTCTCTCTCGCACGCACGCATTACTCTCGGACTATTGTACCTTGCCCCTTAAGGCTCAGTTAATCTGGAATGAAATTTAACTTATAGAAATCTGTTTTCTTATCTTAAGTTTTCAGTAACTGCTCCCATACGAAATGTACTAACCATATCAAGTCAGCTGATTAAATAAGTAAAATTAAGTAACGTTCAATCAAAAGTAAACTGAACCTTTAGGATGACGAGTGTGTAACAGTGCTGCCGGAATTACTACAATTGTAGTATTTTACTACAATTTCATCACCCTACTACTACTATACTTAATGATGCCATATTTTTGTTCATGAAAAAACGGTTTTCCTGAGAGATGTAATGATTTTGCGGGATTTTGAGGAGAGAAAAAAAGGGTCTTTATTTCAGTGTTTTATTTAGAAAAATAATTTACAAATTTTATTCAATCGACATATTTATGTGTTCGTTAACAATAACGTCGCTTACTACGTTTATGAGGCAGCTAATCGCAATTAAAAATTTATCGCGAGTAGTGAAGTCACCGTTTATACGACAATTCAGAAACACGATTAAAATATTTTTTTCGTGCTACCAGACTTAAAATAAAGCGAAGTTGTAGCACACATACGAAAACATGATTTTAGTTTTTTTTAATTTTCCATTACTAAGTGATAAAATGTCCGACTCGGATATATTTATTCTCCTTTCAATATAATTAATGCAAAAGCGGAAGGATATTCTTATGAAATCCTTCTGTTTTCCCATGATTGAAATAACCTGATCGTCAAAAACAGCAAAATCTGTGAAAAGGTGACATCATATGGCGTATTTATTGCAACTAGTCTCACTACTCACGATTTATTTTCGTGAGTTAGCTAATCGCGAGTAAGATTTGTTCTCCCCGTTTATACGGTGAAATTTCCTACTCGCGATTTTTATAATAATATACTCCTTATTAACGAATAATTTTTTGTCAAATTAATCGATTATTTCGAATTATAAATTTTAAGAAAAAAAAATACCAAAACTATCGCCATCCCGATCGATAGTTTTTCTCCTAGATTTAATTACTCCTATTATTTTTGGCAAAACGAAATTGAATATCTACTCCGTCAACTTGCCATTTCTATGCGAATTCACAAGTGAACTTCCTTTGTCGTAAATTTCCCAATCTTTGAAACTTAATTTCATCAAAATTAAGAAGTATCGCGTTTCAAAGATTCCAATTTTAACTGTTTCAAAAGTAGAATCAAGCTTCAATATGTTGAAGTTTTATAGAAAAAGATAACATTTGACATTTTTTTTTTAAGTTTAAGTTTCAATAAGGATACTGGAATAAATTTTTGTGTGAAGAATTTATTTTGGGCCTGTTTAATGTGATGCAAACGCTTTCTTCTTTTTAATCTACTCCGATATTTTTACTTTTACTCCGATTTTTGTGGTTGTTTACTACGGTTTTGTTGGTGAGTGGTGGGAACGCTGAAGAGTGACCGAAAAATGTCGCTATGGCAGCTACGCTTGCGTGTGTGGATTAGTTTTCGACGATTCTTTTTCGCCGCGTGCTACTGTCATTTGCATGCCTTGTGGTGAATTTTTGAATTTCAAATTTTCGTTGAAAATAAAAAGGAAGAAAAAAAGATAAAAACCGATTTAAATCTCATTCACGGAATGGGTTTTTAGAGGAGAAAAAAGGACTAATCCGCGAAAAAAAAAGGATCGATGGCATCATTAGTTATGGCCCTTTTGTCTAACAGTAGACAAGGGCGTAATACAAGTTATGATGAAGGGCGGAAATTTTTGTCAGTTCAAAAATAAAGCTTTTGGCTCGATTTTGAAGTCAATTCCGTCTTAAAGGGGGAGGTTAGGCCTAGGCCTCATCCGGTCCCCGCCCCGTCAAATACGCCCCTGTTTAGTAGTTATTTAATCATATAAAATATTGCCTAAACATAAATTGTAGTTAATCATTCACTCTTCTTTGCCAACGAAAATTCCCGTTTAAATGAACATAATTGATTTTATGCGTTTAACCTTCAACTACACTCAAAAAAGTTGCTCAAGAACTTTACATTGTTGAGACAATGTTATTGAAAAAATTGTTGCATCAACACTCAAAAAATTCCGTCATAGAATCTATGATATCCGACGTAGAATCTATTATATCCGCAATTAATATAGGTCCAATTGCAAGATATCATAGATTCTACGACAGCTTTGCATTAGTTTCTACGATGAGGAATGTCATTGATTTCAACGATATATAACGTAAATTTAACGATATTCCATCTTAGGAACTATGATGTTATTTCATAGGAACTACGATATCGAATCATAGGAACTACGGTTTCAAATCTTGAAGTATATTTCGATAACTTCTTAATTTTGATATGAATTCTTGTCGGCGGGTTCGATCCCTGCTCCAACGAGCGTATTTTTTTTTTAAAGTAGATAATTTAACATTTACATTATTTAAAAAACTGAGAAGTTAAAGATTTTACCAAAATTTGTATGCTTAAAAAATTAAAAAAAAGATTGTATAGGAATTTCTTGAAAGAGCTTGGGTGCGTGACGTTTTGGAAGGCGCAATGAAAGCAACTCTATTTATTTGGTTGGCAACTTACTTTCTGTTTCCCCGTAATATTTGCCTTGAAATTTACTTGCCTGTTTTATTCTCCATTTTTCCACAAATTCTTTTCTATTTGACAGGGTTCGAGAACTCGGACCTTCCAGATTACAAGTCTAGCACACTTCAACTACGCCATCGCGTGATATGATTTGAGCTTTATTGTTTTATTATATCAATATAAGTGGGAAACAGTAGAAACTATTAGATTGACAGTAGAACTTATTGTATTTTACGTAGATTCTATTATATTTTTCTACGTCTTCCTATCGTAGAAACAACGATGCAAAATTTTTTCAGTGAAGAATTAATTTTCAATTTCTATGGTGGTGCGAAGAATTTTTTTTTGTCTTACACAGAGAAAAAAATCAACCAGAAAATTGGTTAAATCAAAAGGAAAAATATACAAAACGGCTTCAACAAGGAAAATTTTTGTTTTAACAATTTTTCTTGTTGGAAAAAATAAAGATTTTCCTTTTGAATCAACCATATTTCAGTTTGAATTGAAATGATAATTTTCAAATATGGATTTAAATTTAAATTGTTAAACCAACCACGGACATAATTAAAATGACTAAGAAAAAATTAAAAAAAAAAATACCTATAAAAGAAGAAATGTCAAAAGAATTTTAATTAACGTTCAAAGCAAATGGCCACAGAGCCCTCTGCTGAACATAACCCCAAAAATAGCCATCGGATGGACTTCATCTGATATCGTCACTCCGTTGTCGTGACTGCTTTCGCAATGCTTAAAAAGTTCTAAGATGAATACATATCTTATATGTCCTATTTTATAAACCAAATGAGAACTATACGGAACGAAAAGAAATGTAATTAAACATATTTCCTTTAAATCAACCAAAAATGTTGTTGACTCAACAATTTTTCCTTTTGAAATTTTTGTTCTGCTCGAAAATCAAAAGGACTGTGAATAACAATGCGCCCTTTTAAAAAAATCATGGTTAAGTTCGCTCAGTGTAAGAACTTCCATTTTTTTTTAGAACAATTTAAATTGTTGGGAACGATTTAACCAACATAATTGTTGGGACAAAGTATAAAATTGTTGGCATTACATTGTATTTTTTTGAGTGTACTGTGGTGGTGGTGGTAAATTTGACCCTCTCTTATTTGTTTGTTCCTCTTTTTTTTTTAGCTTTAAGTAAAGTGAATATGAAATAAAACCCTTGTTTTATTTAACTAGAAGTAAAATTTCTTTATTTTATTTCTTCATTCATATTACTACAGTGAACTACGGATAAATGCAAAAACCTCATAAGTGCAAGGTGCCTTGAAGCCTTTTTTTTATGAGTTCCCATGAAAATATGCACGGATTAATGCAAAGAACGCATAAGAGCACAAGAATTCGAGGGAAAAACGTGTTGCATTTATCCATACTCTACTGTATGTGACATCTAATCCCAATTTAAAACAAATAAATACAAAAAAAAACTTTTTTTTTTGGGAAAATTTTCGAAGAGATAAAATTTACCACCACTCCAGCATATACGTCAAAATATTTCACCACAGTAGTTGAAGGTGAATTGACCAAAAAATGTTTAGTGCATATAGTACTATAGATGGCACTTGGCAAAAAACGTGTGTGTTGAATTGAAGTAGGCCCCTGTGCATGTATTCTTATGGAAAAATCAAAAACGTAGCACGCCCCCTGACAATTCCGGTGCCGGTCTAACAAATATTTTAGAATCTTGTAACATGAACTAAAATTTCTGTTAAAAATCAGATATATATAAGTGTTAATCAATGGTTTTTCATAAGAACTAATTTTATTTTTCAGCAAAATATGTTATTTTTATAAAATCAAAAAAAATTAGATAAAATTTTGCTCATATTATTGAGGAACGATAAAGCAGAGTACTCATGCGTCGAATATGACCGATTCTCAAAAAGTTTGAATTCCACCACTTCTGTGGTTGATATGAAATATTCAGTGATATCATAACTAAAATTGCTCGATACATAATTAGTGGCTCAAGTACTTATTACATATCATGATAAATAGAATGCATAAACTTTATATTTTTGGATCTCTTCTGAATGAAAAGGGTACAGAATTGCATAAACTATCATAAGAAAAACTTAAAAACTTTTATATTTAAAAGAAAACATATAAAAATGTACACGCAAGTATGTTTAGTTACAAAATTGAGTGAATACTCCAAAAATTATAGCATCACTAGTTCACCACGGAATTCGGTTGTTGTTGTAAGTGTCCCCTATATTACTATATGGTTTAGTGTTTAAACGGTTAAGCACTTTTAACTTTTAACACTTTTTTTTTTATTCTTTTCGCGGGCGGGACGTGTGGAATCCATCATGGACCATCAGTCCAGTCCTACCGTCCAAACCACCATACCCCTTCTTTTTCAAAGGATTTATTCCTCCCCGGAACTATTTTCGCATTACTTCGGGGACTTGACACTTCAACATTTGTTATTTAATGCCCAGAAAAATATTTGGAGTTCTAAATGAGTGTTTTATGAATCCTTTTGCGGGTTGTGAGCCCTTCCGCACTCATTTCGGACTCATAACCGCCAAATTGACGTATTGACGAAATTGTCTTTCTGATGGAAGTATGTTCTACAGCCTGAAACTCATCATACATATAACGACGAAAAGCTCAATATTAACGGAGATATTGCACTATAAGTATTATAAATTGTATGCCAGTCAATGCAAAACAAGTTCAGAAAAAACGCTCTCCTGTAAAATTTGCTTTTTGTCGCTTACCTCAATTTGGCGGTTAGCGCTCGATATATATGTTTGCTGGCTGGGTCGATACGAACGATGACTGTACTAAATAAAATTATTTATCAATTTTTTCTGAGGAAAAAAAAAAAAAGAAATAAAGACAAACACTGCACTACATTTAAGATGGGAGTGAACGGGTGGGCGGTTTGAGGCCACTCCACGTGCTCGATTGTGTGTGTGAAATAATAAATTAAGCGACAGGAAGAGGCAATTTTTTAGTCGCATATTGTACGTCTTCAGGTCATAGTCAAAGCATTGATTGAGCGTAGGCTGTGACTAACTAATAAAGCAGTTGTGACACACACTCACATTGCTGTTAAGTGCCTGGAATTAAATTCAATTTGCATTTTCCGGCATCGTGAGTTTCTGTTTCAGTCTCAGTTTTTCTCATTGCTGACTCACTCATCCATCCATATGTTGGGAACAATTTTCTTTTTTTTTTTTTTTACCAGAGCAACCAGTAAAGGCGGAAAAAAAAAGTTCAATATGACGGCAGAGAAAACTTGTAGTCCTGAATTCTAAGCTTGTCTTTGTTGATGCCTTTTTAACATTTCTAATATCCATTTAATTCAATGCTTCATATCCAATTGTCGTACTTAAAGAATCTTTTTGACCATTGTCGAAGGTTTAGGGTTAACATTCTCAGTAATTCCATCGAAATAAACTTCTTTTCCTTTCATCTTTCGATCACGCAAAGAACAGAGAAACGTAAATTAAAGAAGAATTCCGAAGAAAAAGAAAAAAAAAAAATGAAAAGTATTTCCGCAATTAAATTTTTTCAGCTATTCGTACATAATAAAGAAAAAAACTTTCCATTTTTCGCATTACCTTCTCCGCCTTCATCGCATTTATGCGCATTTAAGCTGAGAGCATGCAATGTTTAAAAATGAAAAAAATGCAAAGAAAAAAAAAAGATTTTTTTTTTTTTTTGAATAGAAGAAAATATAAATTAAAGTAGAAGAGCCCTCGAAGGAACGTAGGGGGAAAAATGGTTGCAGCAACAGCGAAGAATATGTAATTTTAGTTTCAAAAGCTCTGCATTTTTCTTCACCAAGATTATATTTAATGAGCGATTATGTTTGGACGCGTGTGCATCTGGAGGTAGGAGCAAAAATAATGCCAGCTCCATTCCCTAAGCTCACTTAATGAATTAAAACAAAACCAACAACAATAATAAAAATAAATAGAAAAAAAAACCGAATTAATTAAAATTTTTCCTTCTCTTACATTCCCCTCTTATTTTTTCTCGAATTAAATTTTTTTTTATTTTTCTCTTTTGCAGATGAGTGGAAAACGTTCGCGTAGCTTTAAGTGTGCTGTCCATCATCGTGATCGTGAAGTTTGTTCCGAAAATGATTTCCATTTGGTCTTAGAGGAACCGCCATTTTTTAAGAAAATGGTTCATGTAATTGCGATGGAAATATTGACCGAAGAACGCGATCGAAAATATTACGCCGATCGTTATACGTGCTGTCCACCTCCATTTTTCATAATATTCATTACAGTAATCGAGGTAAGTTTTTTTTTTTCAAAGCATTTTTTCATACAAAAATTCCGTTCTTTTT
This sequence comes from Chlorops oryzae, assembly GCA_020466095.1. Lineage (NCBI taxonomy): Eukaryota > Metazoa > Arthropoda > Insecta > Diptera > Chloropidae > Chlorops > Chlorops oryzae. Next base: position 154,163,649 of record CM035806.1, on the reverse strand, counting down.
GTTTAATATGGCAAAATTTGTAAATATGTATTTCAAAACGAGCATCACAAAAACTTGATAGTCTTAATACTTTAACGTACAAGCGATAAATTTGTCCCCATACAAGTTTAACGATTTAAACTTTAAATGTTTGTAAATAGTAAATCCTATAAATATTTGAAATTATTATCAGGGCTGTCATTACTAGGGATGAACACTGATTAATCAATATAATAATCTTAATCGATGAAAACATTTTTTAATAATCGAAAATCATAATAATTATGATGGTTTCGATTAATCACTAATCATTTGATTTATTTTCAAAAAAATCGAAAGTGTGACTGATATTTAGATTAGGCGACTTTTGTCACGGCAATTCGTAGTTTGTGGATGAGAGGCGTACGGGTGATAGAGCCAGAACACAACCGATGTTTGCGATCGAGGTTTTCGATGTTTTTCAATCGACACTATCGATGTTTTCATACAAACGTTAAGATATTGAGACAAATTTAATTCATATTCAGGTGTTTTTTAAAATATCAATTAGTCTTTTTACACTAGTTAAATATCAGAAGCAGGAGCAACAATAACTGAGCCCCGAAATAGATTGTTGACTAATCGACTGTCAAAACTTTTATTTTTGAATTCCTGGCTCCAGCTTGAAAGCATTTTTAAATAAAACTACCAGGAACCATAATTATTATACAAAGTGTAAGCGTTCAGTTAGTCTGAACCTAACGTCAATTGATTAAAATTAATAATTAAAGCTGTGGTCTTTGGAATTTTTTATTTTGCTTAAAATAATCGATTTAATCGATTGATCGATTAATATATTTCGATTTAATTGTTATTGCAATTATTATGATTCAATTAATCATATAATGCGTTAATCGATTATTGAACGTAAAATGTTCATCCGTAGGTGTCACAGAATCCGATATCTGTCGGAATCGGAATTAAAACCGATCGAAATTTCATACAGAATTTACAAATTTTGTTGTTTTTGGTTTTGAATCGGAACTATTATCGGTTCTTAATTGCATAGAACCCTATTTTATCCGGCTGTCTATGAAATATATCAGCCCGATTCTGAATATTCCCGGGGAACGAATTCCCGAGGAATTTATTTTTCTTGAGACTAAAATTCTCCTGTTTTAAATAGATAGGGAAAGGAAAATTATGTGTATGGGTCAAATACCAATTCCCCATCAAATTTATTCCCCCAAATATTTGAAAAAGAAGAATTTTACTCTCGAGAAAAGTAAATTCCCGGAATTCGTTCCCCGAGAATATTCAGAATCGGGCTGTATATGAAAATTCAATCGATTAAAATTCCAATTCCGACAGCTATCGGATTCTGTGACACCCCTGTATATTCGGACAAAATTGGCCCCCCGTTATACAATACGATAATGGGTTAAAATGATTTTTTTAAGATTTCTAAAAGATGGACTAAGAGCTTTACTTCCGGTCTAACTGGGGGGGCTTCCCAAACCTGTTGCTATGAGTCACGTGCCAGCAATACTAAATCCATTATGTGAGTCATTTATTTCTTCAATACCGAAGCATAGGTGTCTCCCAATGCAATTACCTTTGGAAGAATACTCGCAGAACGGATCTGAAGTATACAGAATAATCTGGCCATTGTAGGACTTTCTTTCATCCAATCCGATAAATTGAGAAATATCATCGAACAAAAAATTCAATTTCAATAACACCATGACATTTTCTACTGGGAAACTAAAGTTTCTTACGCCATCAAAAATATTTGTCATTACAAAGGACCCACTATTATTATTAATATATGTATGTATAGGAATTGGGCGCTTGATGACATTGAAACAAAGAAAGGCAAGATTGTGCGCATATTATCAGTCATTGTAGCCGATTTCGTTTTATTGATATCGCACTTTTATGGCATAAAATACAATAGGCCATAAAATATACATAAGTCGGGAATATAGGGAAACACAGACTAAATCACCCGTGCCGTCTAGTTTCTTATATTCCGATTCGATTGGAATGTTGTAATGAAAAAAGAGCTATTAAGTGAGAAAGGGAAAGCGTGACAGAGACAGAAAGGAGGGTGTAAATAAATTCAATGATATTGCAAAAAATAAAATAACAGAAAAATATTGAGGAATTCTCAGTAAACGGAAATAAAAAGTTCAAGAAAAATTCATATGAGGGGATTCTTGGCAACGTTGATATATAGGTGCATATGTATATGTACATAAATTTAAAGTATGTACGTCAAATTTTGAAAGCAATATTCAACTATGTACATATGTACATATTAGATAAATTTTAATGACAGCTACGCTATAGTATGCGATTTTTGAATTATTCTTAAAGGGCTGATTACACGATATGGTTACTGACCAAACGTTTGGCTACTTTCATTTGGTTAAAATTTGGTACATATGCTCATTTGGCTATAAGTCGTATGTTTGCTTTTTACACGATATGCGCCATTTGTCCAAAACATTTGCATGCCGCCATTTTTCGTTTGCGTCCAACTGTAATTTGGTCACAATTTGGCTAAAAAAAAAAAATCTGTCATCAACATTTGGTTGGGGCGTTAAACGATATGGCTGCATTGCAAACAAACGTTTGGTTGCGACGTGAACAAATGCGACCAAATGCGACCAATAGTATGTTTGGTAATTACACGATTTGGTTTCGATTGCGACAAAATTTGTTCCAAAAACCGACCAAAATTTGGTCAGTAACCACCATATCGTGTAATCAGCCCTTAAGACATTAAGTATGTATTTCGTGTAAATTGACATTTGGAAATGAAAATTTTGTTTTTTTTTGGTTTTCTTTTTTTGCTAATTTTTTCTCTTCATTCCATTCCATAGCTTGTTTTCTTTACGTATCACACACTCATCACCGGTGAAGCCGAGCCGGCTGGTCCAGTTCCCATTGATTCGCTTTTCATTTATCATCCGGATAAGCGTCATGAAGTGTGGCGTTTTGTATTTTATATGGTTCTGCACGCTGGTTGGTTCCATCTCACCTTCAATTTGTGCGTTCAAGTCCTCTTTGGCCTGCCACTCGAGATGGTGCACGGCTCGAGTCGTATTGCCAGCATTTATTTTGCTGGCGTCCTAGCGGGGTCTTTGGGTAAGTACGGATATGTCATGAGATTTTCATATGCGCATCGTTGCCTATGTGTTCGGCTGTCTTTTGTCTGTGTCCCTGCTAAAGCTCCCTGCAGCAAGCCTATCGCCATATGGGCCCCATGTCTATATTGACGTCAATATAGACAAGAGAACTAGTTCCGTCAACGTCAACAGTATTTATAGGCGGTGTTATTAGAGAAACTGTACTGTCAAAAGGTTTAGTTCATTTTTATTGACCATGTCCATGGGCGTATTTACAGTAGGGCAGGGAGGGGCAGCTGCCCCCCTCTAATTAATTTCAGTATACACAGCAAAAGAGTTTTCCAAGAGTATCAAGAAATGAGATACGGCTGCCAAAATCGTTTTTCTGAAGATAGAAGGAAACCTATGCGTACATGTGGCAACACCTAGGAACATTCGCAAAAGTTCCTGAACAAAATTTTTGTATCTTGCCCCTCCCTAACTGAAATTCTGGATACGTCCATGACCATGTCAACAACGTGTCTCCTTATAAAGCGATAGAGTACTCCTTTTGTCGACATATTAGTAACGACATCAATAATTTTTCGGTCTACTGTTGACATTCGATGACAACTCAATGTTAAATGTCAATAACGCAAAGCATTGCGACGGGTATAACTGGTCAGTAGTACTGTCGACGCAGTCAGTAGAGAAAGAGTATAGTATTCACGATCGACATTTCCTGCTGGGCTTCAAAAGAAATGTTCCTATGTGCTTGGAATTCTTAATTATTGATACGCGTATGCCTGATGATATTACAGTGACATTGTTGAGGTTGCTGCTGTGTTGGTTTTGAGTTTCATACTTTCTTGTTTCTTCTCTTTGTTATGAAATATTTGAGGCCCATTAGCATTCTCCTCTCGTATAGGTACAAGCATATTCGATCCGGAAGTGTGTCTGGTCGGGGCAAGCGGTGGTGTTTATGCACTTTTAGCCGCTCACTTGGCTAATGTTATGCTTAACTATCATCAAATGCGTTACGGAGTACTACGTTTGACAATTATTTTGATTTTTGGTAAGTATGAATTTCATTTCATTTCATTCATTCATTCATTCATTCATGCATTTCATTCATTCATGGATTCGTTCATTCATTCATTCACGAATTTTAAATCGATTCACTAGAACTTATAGCAATCAAATTCGGTTATTTAAAAAGTCTATTCTTATCCATTCGAGAACGTTTGACTGTATTGAATTTACCTAGTAGGAAATGCCAGTATCAAGGATCAATCAAATTGCAATGACATGATTATAGCTATTTGACATGACTCACCGGGTTTTTGATTGCCGGCGAGTCAGTTTGAAATTGTGCATGATTTAAAGTCTTGAATTTATTTATATTAAGACAAAAAGAAAAGAATTACTCAAAATATGTAGTATGTATGTATGTGGGTACTTTTTGTTTTGTCATTATTTTTTCGATGTCTTCTCATTCGTCTAGCATCCTGTGATTTTGGCTTTGCAATTTATGCACGTTATGCTGAAGAATATCCTTACGGTCCGCCCGTATCGTATGTCTCACATCTGACTGGCGCACTCGCCGGTCTGACCATTGGCTTACTCGTTTTGAAAAACTTCGAACAGAAACTTCACGATCAATTACTTTGGTGGATTGCCCTGGGCATTTATACTGCCTGCATAATATTCGCCGTTATTTTCAACATTCTCAATACTATGACACTCCAAGGCTGGAAAGTTGATACTCCGATTCAAGCGACGGAGACATTTTTCACGAATTTTCAGGTATGACGTCTCGTGCGATTTTCCAGCAGCGAACTCAATTGGATACATCCGACGATCGATTGTTTATAGTCTTAAAGCCATTCGATTACTTTCTTGTTTAGCTTTTGATTTTGGTTACTTATTCTGTCGTTGTTAAGTTTTCCTTTTGTTGAAGAAGTGCTTTTGTTTTTTTTTCTTTCTTTTTTTGTTTTGTTTTGTTTCTCTGTAGGTACTATATGTAAAACTTATAGGAAAAAGAAAATAATTTAAAAACTGTAAATAGAGTTTACCAAAATACTTTTGTAAAATCCAGTGAGGTTTTGTTAATGTTTTTAATGTTATTAAAAATTTTTGTTCTTTTGTTTTTCTTTTTGAATTGTTCCGTTTCAGTTTTCCCATTAAATGACATTTAATGTCTATTGAAAAAAAAAAAAAAAAATTCTTATATTTTTGCCTATTATTTTCCTCTTATGCTGGGCTTGCACTCATTGCCAATCGCTAGGCAACTCTGCTTAAAAATGACTGAAGGCACAAAGCAACCTCGAATTTTCTTTGGCAGACGAGAATGTCTGCCAATCGTTGAAGAGAAGCGTATGAGTGATGTGTTTTTGTACCATATTGCACACATTTGTACTGGATATTAGTACTGGGAGCATATAGGTGCACTTGCAATTTTTTGAATATCACACTGCTGCGCCATCTGATTGAAATATTTTTTCTTTTAAATGAAAGTAAATACTAAGGGGTATTTCTAAAAGCAGTTTATAGAGTGGCGGGAAACTGGGAATACACTGAAAAAAATGTTCAATATTTTCTTTTTAGATTTGTGAAAAAATTTTTCTCAGTGTAAAAATTAAAAAAAATTTTTTTTAGCTTCCCTGTTTTATTATCTAACAGAATCTGCTTAGATCGTCTCTCTATCTCAATTGGTTGTTGAGATATAAAATTTTGAAAAAAGGCTTATTAAAAGAGGACTTTCCAGGATATTTCAAGGACCGTTCAAAATAAAAATAATAGTGGTCTCCACAGTGTTTTTAGATGGCACCTATCGAAAAATCGACAAAATTTAAAAATTCCTTTCATGATGCCGCATGCCTTTGCTCAACCCGCCAAACCCTTTGCCAACAAGTGTAAACTCACCATCGGTATTATTATTTAACTATATTTTTCTGTTATTGCATATCGATAATCGCGCTTGGATTTTCTTTATTCGGTGTTAATTTCAAGAGCATTCATGTTTAATTTATATTTGATTATTTTTTTTTATGCATAAATAGGAGTTTCATTCGAACAGTCGTCTGTGCAATGAAAAGATCTCAGTGCGAATGCTCATTATAGATGGATCCTATCTCATGGAAAAATATTTGATTTCCCATGCGGTATGGAATTTTGTTTATTGGTATTGGTTTCCACCATCTGAATGCACTATTGAGCAACATAAATGATCGTTACATGACACACAAATCGAAGAAATTCGCCAGGTATGCTGTTTTATCTTAAGTTAAAAGGCCCTGAAAAAATTTTTTTAATCCTTTTGCTGCCGCGCGCGCCCACTCTAAATATCCCGAAAACCTTAACCAAATAGCATGTTTCTTTGCAAAAAAGTTTTTAATTTTTCTGCAGGAAGCGCAGCCCAAAGAGCCTTAAATTTCATCAAAAGTAAACCAGTATTTTCATGTAAGATAGAATGTTCTATTTCTTTGCCAACTTTGGATTACAAAAAAAAAATTTTCAAATTAATTCGACAGCATCTTTGTGGATTTCTCGCCTGCAATGCAGCCACCCGACTTCAAAAATGTCGCTAATTTTAAGAGAAGATGACGCTAGAAATAAACGCAAAAGTTAGCTTGTCGCACAATCTCTTTTTTCGATTATAGAATTTATATTACTAACTTTTGATCGGGGACGTGAACCGGTTTTGAACCGGTCAACCGCTTTTATCTGCTTATGAACCGAACCATTAACCGAAAAAATGTTTGAACCGAACCGAAAACCGAACACACTTTTTGTAAAGGTTTTTTTTTTTTGCCAGCAACCATGCACAGTGGTCGCCCCGCTCCCATAGGCCAAACATAAAAAAAATCGATATTCTTATGAAATTAGTATCGATAACCATCTCCAATATGAATGAGGTAACCCACCACTAACTTTTTATTGTGCAAATTTTAACCCTAAATGGTAAAACTTGCGTTAGAAGTGGGAAAAAAGTTAATAGAAATTTCTTATTTGAAGAAAAACTCTTTAAAAATAAACATGTCTATTTTAATAGAAATATAGAAACTTTTTTACACATGCAAACGGAGTTCCATTAAATTTAAAAATTTTTTACAGGTTCGAAATAAGTCCGGGAATAAAAAATATATTAGTAATATTTTCAAAAACTGATCGATTTTAAGAATTACTCTGGTTCTAAAACTTTGTAAATTTCTTTTTTTTCTTTCGGACACATGCGAAGTGGCCCAAGTTAACGAGCAATTTAGAAAAATGAATTCGAATGATACTTTTTATATATATAAACCTTATTAAGAAAATCACGTTTTTATTTTACCTATTATGTTTTTTTTTAGTAATCTTTATGAAATTTTTTGGTTTACAATTTGATTATAACTCAAAAGAATCTTGAATGCCTCCCATACCTCGAAAGTACAATGATGCATGCAACTGTATATCGAAGGCCGAGTATATCCTAATAAAAACGGAGACATCCGCCTCACTGATCCACGAAAAATCCCACAAATAAGTTTTGTAGTTTTCAGTAAAATGCTTGTAACTTGCGAAACTCAACAATTCCATTGATATTGGTGTACTGGTAAACTACGAAAAGGGACATATCCTAGAAAAAAATGGACGCCGTCCTCCTCGAGCCACGCCCACAAATAATCCCACAAATAAGGGCTTATCGTAACTTGTGAAGTAAAAGGCGTAGAAGCTTCAAATTCGCAACATAGGTTTACCAAGGCGAATGAAAGGTGTAGGGAAATAATTTATGTGGCCCTCCCACTGGCACGCCCACAAATAGAGAAGCAAAATATAGTGCGCTGATAATGTCGGGACGCTGGGTATTTCAAAGTCGGGCTTGACCGACTTTAGCTTTCTTACTTGTTATTTTAAATAAAAGCAGCTATTAAACTACCATTTGTATTTAAAACTACCAAACATTTCCACATAAAAATTCATTAAAAAAAAATTTTTTTTTTCGTGTTTCAACTTTGATGGCCTGAAATACTTACAATAGTATTTTTATAAATTTTCAAAAGCGATCTGATCTCTTCAAGTTGATCTATTTTCAATGGATTAATATTAAAAATTTTTTTTTGAAATTTCTCATTTGATTTTTCCTTTCGCCACATCGCACCTGTCTCCCAATTAAGCGAGCAAAGTATAAAAAATGCATGCAAAATAACTTTTTATGCCATTCATTAGTTAATACTCTTATTAAGAAAATCCAGGAATATTTTTATTTTTATTTTGTATTTATTTAATTTTTTTTTTTTCCTGAGATTTTGCTCTTTTTTGTATAATTTTTTTTATGGTTTCACAATGCAGGCTTTGAGTTATTATCCATTCAAAAGAAATGCTCTGCAAGTACAAGGACCTACCCCAATTACGAACGTCTCTTAATGATTGGCAATAAGCTTTGATCCAGCATACGTACGCTGCATATGCCTCTGTATAAAAATGAATATATTCATAATACATACATAAATATATATTGATATGCGCGATTATAAAATTATTTTTAAATAAAGCCTTCGCCTCAGTTCGGTAAGAAATACCCGCGGAAATTCCTTGGCTATTTCGCCAAGGAAAAAAGGTATCATAAAAATATTCTAAACAGCCCTGACGGCATAGACAGCTGATTTAAATTTTAATTAGAGCTTGAATTTCGAAATGGAAACTCATTTGTAAGTATTATTAAATCACTTTCAAACTATTTTGACATAAACTGTCAGTTTTCTGCGAGAAACAATTCAACTTCAATTATTTCTGCTAGGAAAGCCTGGGTTTCCGATGTGAATTTTTAGGCAAAAAAGCACTAAAATATTATGATACTCTTTTATTGAACTGAGGCCAGCCGTCAAAAAATGCCGCGTGAATTTGCTGTCAGGAATTTTCTTAAGCTTTTTTTATATGGAGTTTTGCAATCCTAGCCGAACTGAGGCCATAGCTTAAGAAAATATATCAATTTCCAAACCAAAAAGCTTAGTATCGAAAATTGCTAGTACAAAAAATGAACAATTCATTTTAACAAAATAGTTTTTAAGCGTGTAAAGTTATTTAAGCAATCTTTAGAAATTCCAACATACATTTAATAAATTGTATGCCTAATTAGTATGTTTAAGGACGAAGAATATTGCTGATTGATAAAAGTTATAAGAAAAACTGAAATTCTAAATCGCGTCTGACGTCAGGACCTATATATTTAAGGACTAGTTAGATTAAGATCTTAAATTCATAACACATGCTTGAGTATGTCCAACGTTTATCACTGTAAATATGAATTAAATGTATTCATACTATGTATGTAAGACTTACATTTTAAGTATATACGCATAAGTAGTTTCCAATTAAAACATCATTTATACATTTCAAAGCAAATTTCCAATTGTTTGCAAGTAAAAAAATTAATAAAAAAAAAAATAAACAAAAAAAAAAAGAAAAAAGAAATGAAGTAGAAACATCTATCCATCCATTTGTGAGTATTTTAAAGAAAGTTATAGCTGAAGTTGAATTACTGCTTCTGATTCCTTTTAAAAAAGATTAATTAATTAATAATTTTTTTATTTTTTTTTGAATCGCTCAAAATGTTGGAATTTTATTTAACTTGAATTCGCTTTTCAACATTTTAATCAGTCTTAAAATATGGAAAGAACGATATGTCGAAATTGTAAAATGTTATAAAGATTTAAAGATTCGATATCACTGCCGAAGATATTGCCTGCAAGAATAAAATGTTAAATGTAATGGAAACATATTTACAATTAGAAATGTACAAAATTCACATACATACATACACAGCTTGAGGGAGAGAGAAAAAGAGAGAGAGAGAGAGAGAGAGAGAGAGAAGAAAGAGAGAGAGAAAGAGAGAGACAGGAGAGAGAGGAGAAATAGAAGAAGAAAGAGAGAAAGGAGAAGAGGAGAGAGAGAGAGAGAGGGAGAGAGAGGGAGAGAGAGGAAGAGAGAGAGGAGAGAGAGAGAGGAGAGGAGAGGAGAGGGAGAGAGAGGGAAGAGGGAGAAATGAGAGAGGGAGAGAGACGGGAGAGAGAAGAGAGAGAGAGAGAGAGAGAGAGAAGAGAGACGGAGAGAGAAGAGATGACAGAGAGAAGAGAGAGAAGAGAGAGAAAGGAGAGAGAGAGAGAGAGGAGAAGGGAAGAGAAGAGAGAGAGAGAGAGAGAGAGAGAGAGAGAGAGAGAGGAGCAAACACAGACACGCACGGATGCACGCACATCCATAGCGAATGAGACACACATACATATGTACATACATACATACATTGTCATTGATAAACAAATTTCGTATTCGGATTCTTTGATATTGTTACATGAATATATGTATGTATGTAGTTCAATGCACTGCCACTTTACAGATCTGTTTACAATTATGCAGTTACATTTTAAGGAAAACCATAAAGCTTAAGGAATAAAATCGACAAATTTCTCGACTGTTTTTTACGAAAGAACGAGTTTGAATAAAAAGTAAAATTTTAATAAAAAAACCGTGATTCTATTGTTCTTGCTTTTCAATTGGCCGAATTTGTTGTGCTCCTGTGTGCTTACTGCTAACGGAGCATTCTCAATTGAATCGCCTCTTTGAACATCTTATTATTATTATTATTATTATTATATTAATCAGCGCAGTTGGATTTTCAATAATTCAACGAAGAAAGGATTTTCGGACCAAAGTCTCCGATTTCAGTTGACCCTTTTGAAATTTAAGTGCACATAAATTTTTATTTATTTTAGGCATTTTGAATAAAAGTTTTGAAATATTTCATTTGGTGTCATTGTCGTTCACATACACAGGCGTGTATGGTAATTGTACACAGAAATGATTTCGGTCGAGCAGGGGCTCCCAAACTTTTTTGGACGCGGAGCCCTTGAAAGACATAAATAATTTTTGAGGAGCCCCAGCCTAATTTGTTACATATGGCACTATTCACCGGCAATAAATAGTTCCCATACAATTGGGACCTTCGTGGAATTTGGCATTGATGATGAAAATGTATAAGGATTAAATTTTTTATTTTAAAAGCTAAATTATTTTTTAACAATGACCAACAAAATAATGAAAAACTTAAAAAATTTTTCTGTTTAGAACCAATAAGTTAAAAAATAAATAAAAATTGTTTGAAGAAATAATTAATGTGAAGAATGAAATTGTTCCATTTTCTGACAAATCACTGGGGCTCCGCGGAGCACACAAACTTTGGGAACCGCTGCGGTAGAGGCTTCAGGCATTAAAAAAATCTATAGCGTGACTATCTTCTCGTGTTAATTCGCGATTCCTAGCATTTAGGTGTGGGGCTTCAATCTGCCAAAATCAATGGTTAACACTAGGACGACATGTCGTCATGTTAATTCATAGTTGAAATACCGTCGGGTTTTATTATAAAAAAAATTTGACTATGCGCAGCATTACTCTGTCTATTATAGGCGTGTGTGGTAAGCGATGGGTTAAAAGAAGTTAATGTTTATAAGACATTTGGGAAATGACGAGAAATATATTTCGCCTTGTTTGTGTTTTGTTGCTTCTCAGCTGGTTCGTATTGTCCTCAATTCAAAAGGATTTGCGTGCTCTTCTATTTACATTATAGCTGACGTCTATTTGGTCTCCATCCCTGTAGAGTAATTTATATTATTGTGAATATTTCAAAATGACGTGACGTTTGTTAACATTTGTTGTTTATTTTTTTTACCTCACATTTTGTAAGGGTAGCTTGTAAATGAATATCGATTTTCAATTAAAACTCTTCAAATTTTCAGCAAAATGATATTAAACGATTTATACTAGAGCCTTCAGTCATCAGCCATTTTGTTCATTTAAAGTTCTTTATAAAAAAAGAAAATTTCAAAACAAAAAAAAAAAAAAACCTAAGGCAATTAGTTGCATGCAAAGCATTTTTAAGAATGAAAAACACATGAACCCAGTATGAAAAAGTATGCCGCTCATTCGCTTGGAATAAAAGAAAATATTTTTCCGTGAATTTCTAGATTTTTCTTTTGTTTTGTAGTGTAAACAGGAAATAGTTTTATAGAAAAATTATTTCAGAAAAAATTCAAATTTCAACTGTCTCGAAATAGGTTAGGCACCACAGATCTCATAACTACGGCTCGGAAAAAATGACGTAGAAATGACAAAAAAAAATCCATAAAAACCAATGAGAATAGACTGGCAAAGTCTCCAAACTTATTCTTCTAAAAAATGTTCTTAAGGTTTTTGTTTTAAGCTCTCCAGTCCTGTCAGAAATGAAAAACTTCATATAAAAACAATACTTCTGAAAATTTCTGATTCATTTCAGAAGCGTTTTTTTTTTTATAAGTTTGAAGTTTTTCATTTCTGACAGCGCTGGGGATAGCCCCTAAGAAGTTTCAGTTCAAGAAATTGGTTTAAGAATTATTAAAAATTTTATTTATATTTTATTTTGGCCAGGTTTCTTCATATTAGCTGCAGTAACAAATTCAGTGCAAGAAAATCTTAATAAACAGGTAAGGGTGTTATAGTCAGGCGAGCCTGACAATAGAATACCCGACACAGACACACATCTTCAAATAATTTTTAAATATCAAGAGGTGTTTAAGGCCATTACGGGCCCCATATACCGACTTTTGTTGAATTTGTTTATGAAAAACCGCCCATTTGCCACGCCCACTTTTCCAATTTTTTTGAATTCTAATCGGAGGCCTTAATATAGGTTCAAATTCTAAGTTTCAGTGGAATATCTCAAAAAAATCCGATTTTGGGCAGTTTTGAGATTTTTTGACAGACCCTAGTACTGGAGGTACCCCTAAAATGGTCCGATCAAAGGGTCCATTCTCGAAGTTGTTCTTATGCATCAAGTGAAGCATAACCAAATTTTGTTCAAGTACTCAACTCCTTCGATAAGATATCGGGTATAACAGAGACAGACATTTAACAAAGACGCCCTCGCACGCCGCGACATTTTACAAATTCCTGGTGCTGATCAATTCTATATATAATTGATGTCTATCTCACTGGTTCTGGGTGTTACAATCAACCACAAAAAATATCCTGACACAGATGTGGGTATAAAAAGACAAAAAGTATTAATTGAAACGATTTTTGGGCATTAGTGAAAGAATTTAAGAACAATTTTCTGGTTCATTAATTTGGACACTTTAACGGCATTTATTCTTCGTTTTCGCAATTTTTGTCGGTTTTTTTCGGTCCTAGAGACCGCTTAAGTATTACGTAAGCAGCTGTATTACAATTATTACAAACCATTCTGCAAAGCATATCGAAATATTTTATTTTTCAATTTACATTCCGCCACAAAAAAGATGCACTGAGGAGGACATGTCCAACATTTTAAGCCAAATAAATACACCACTGATTCAAATTGGAGATATCAACTCATGGAGCCTTCTATGGGGCTGCACTTCTTTTAACCGTGGAGGAATAAGGCAACTCATTTGAAAAGGATCAACGACATACAAAACGATCTTAACATTTGTTTAAATGACAGCTTCACGTACGCAAATCCTTTAAGAATATTCAAAATTTAAATGCCCTAAAATGCAACAAAAAGAGACATTAAAAATCTTTGAGAAATGTCCGTTATATTTCCTCCGATGTCCGAAAATTCCATCTTCGACGCTATCGTTCAATTGAGCAATTTTCAACAATGACACTACAAACAGCATAGCTGGTACAATCATGAAAATATCAAAATCTTTTTGATGTTGCACCAGCAGCTGGTACAATCAATCCTTACAACCCCATACACGCTCAATCAGCTGGCACAATCACTTGATGGTGCCAGCATGCTGGTGTAGTGTATGGGCCTATAAGGTATTTGAAAGGACAACCCTTCACAACGATCTTACTGTGCATTTGTTCGATATCGATCGCGCCTAAAATGAACTAAATCCCGGGATTTCGGCACTTTTGAGGATTTCAGTCGAAATCCAGCAGATTTCCCATACAAACAAATGTCAAACGAAATCCGCTCAGAAAATGGATTTCAACGAAATCCTAAGGTAAATCCGGAACAAACTGAATGCAACTCTGTGGTTTTCGATAAGTATCGATGAAATGCTGCAACACTACTGTCAAATTTTGAAAAAACCAAAGTAAACAAACAGGCAATGCTGCCACACGCAATCGAAAAATTCCCTACAAACTAAAAAAAAAATCCCCACAATTCTTTACGTTTTTCCCTACCACAAATATCGTTATATTTTTTTAAAAATAATATGCCTCTTGCATACAAAAATGTATGAGTAGCCATGAATATGGTAGGCTAATATTTATGAGAATCTTTCAGGGTAGTCTGAACTAAAGTCATTTAAAATTTTGTTTTTTTTTTTTCAAAACTAAAAAGTTTCTTTCAAAAATTCATTTTTTGTTGTTGTTCAAGTAAAAATGATTTCATTAAAAATATGAATAGGCCTGATCTTGTAGCGGTAAATAAAACAAGTTTCAATTTATTCAAAAAGGCCTATACAAATACTATTTCAATTTTCAAATTTGTAGACTATCGACGCTTAACGATAGCTTCGACCGAACTTTTTCACATAAACACAGGTTGGCATAGTTTTTATTTTGTCTTTTGAATTTTATGACAACCAATTTTATTAAATATTTTGGAATACATCACAAATTCTGTACATTTGCCTATTTTTAGAAATCTTTCCTTTTGTCCCTGCAAGTCATTTTTTGTTAAAAAATCCCTAAAAATTTTTAAGGAAATTTCCCTACAATTGGCAGCACTGCAAACAGATGATTGGCTGTCAAACCAAATCCTCTCGAATGCGATTTGTCGTATGAACGCTTGGATTTCGATGTGGATTTTACGAAATCCAAGTGCCGAAATCCCGGGATTTCGATGCTCGTCTGAATGGCATATAAGAAAACCATTTCAAATTATAATACAATTTATTAAATTCCTTTATTTCAATGAAAACAATGAAGGCGAGTGAGTGTGCTGGACATGCGCATATCGATTGTAAACAAAAATCAGCTGATTTGAAAGATGCTACATGCAAAATGCTAGTGGAAACACCAATCTCAAAACTTCGCATCTTGAAGACGCGAATGCAAGATGCGGCTATAGTGGAAACGGCCTCTTAACTAGAGCTCGGATTTTGAATATTTTTAAATTATTTGAATTTATTAAATATTCGGGCATGTGACAGAAATGGAATACGACAGAAAACGTTCGATTTCGGTTAAATTTTCATACAAATGTAAGCGAAATCGAACGTTTTCTGTCGTATTCCATTTCTGTCACATGCCCGATTTTGAATTTTTTGAATTTTTTTGCATTGAACTGTGTGTTTTGAATTTTTGACATTTGAATTTTTTGAATATTTTGAATTAAAAAAAATTTTTTTTTGAATATTTTTTGAATATTTTGAATTTTTTTTGAAATATTTTTTTTCATTTTTTTACATATTCAAATTCCGAGGCATATTAATAAGAGAGCTGAAGGCTTATTCTTTAGTGCTCCTAGCCTTATTGTAGCATAATAATTTATTATTCCACACCAGTGCATTTATTTATATGTCATCGCTCGAATTTCCTACTGGGAGTTAAAACTTTTTTTTAACGTAAATTGGGACTATGTGAAAAACGTACAGGCCAGGTGGAAGAATTTGAAAAATAAAAAAGGAAAATGTTCTGTCTCAAGTAAAAGGGAATTCATTTGGACTGCCTAAGATATCGATTCGCTTTGTATGAGTCGTTGCCTAAGTCTCCAGCTAGTCGTTTGTGTTTCACTCACCAATCAAATCGTATTTAGTCCTTGAATGTCATTTTATGATCCTTTTACGTTAATTACTTTCAAAAGTAGTATTTTGTCGCACGTTAGCAACGCTAACATGAGGTCATTGTTACCTAATTGGCTTTCTACTGTCCCCATGGAGACCGAACGTCCATTGTCCTAAAGTTTTTTTTCGCATTATGCTCTGTTGGCTCCTTGTTTGTTTGTTTGTTTTTTGTTTTCCACATCTGGGGATCATTTCGTACCTGTGCTTCCTTCCTTCCATTCATCAAGTCACATAGTAGCAGTTCATTTAAACTTGACCGTTGTCCTTTCCCTGAGGATTTTTTGTAAGCTTTTTGGCTTCAATTCTCTTTGAATTGAATTGGAGAGAATGAAGATATTTTTGGTCTTTTAATTAGTTCAATTTTTTCTAGAAAGAAAAAAGAAGTTAGCGCAAAAATAAGTATAAAAGATACTAAGCGCGCCTGAGTGTGCGTGTTTTAAAATCATTTTGCAATGACTCTAATGGTACGGTAGCTAGAGGGAGTTCTTACGCATGTTGAGCTGTTAAACGGGATTTTTGTTTCGCTCAGTCCTAATTATGTAGTTTTCAGTTAAAGCAATCTTGTGCGGCGAGAGTGAGAACTAACTTTATTTGCTCTTTGAGAAAGTACCTACCGGAAATTGTATTTACACACGCAATGGCTGAATAGCAAGGAGTCGAACAAAATAAAAATGGCTCCAAACATTCGTTCCAAATGCAAATGAGCCCGCAGTGATAACACTGGAAATGAATGTCTGAGTGGTCATAATTCTTAAAGGTTTTGAGCAGTGCCGTAGCAACCATAGGGGCAAGAGGGGGCTTTGCCCCCCCACGCATTTTTGTTTTTGCCCATGAATAAAATTGAAAAAATAATTTTTCCCCCCACGCAAATTGGAAAAATAATTTCCCCTCACGCAAAACAGAATTGCTACGGCACTGGTTTTGAGTGCGGGTGCCAGATCGAGGTAAGGTTAACGAATCTTTCCAAGAATTCATAAAAGAAAATTGTCCGTTCTAACGACAGGGAGAGTGAGAGGGAGAGGGGAAGAGTCGAAGAGAGAGGGAGAGAGACATGGAGAGAGAGAGAGAGAGAGAGAGAGAGAGAAGAGAGAGAGAGAGAGAGAGAGAGAGAGAGAGAGAGGAGAGAGAGAGAGAGGGAGAGAGAGAGAGAGAGAGAGAGAGAGAGAGAGAGGGAGAGGAGAGAGAGAGAGAGAGGAGAGAAGAGAGAGTGTGACGGCGAAAGACAGAGAGACAAGGATAGAGAGAGACAAAGTGAGAGGGGAAGAGATGAAGAGAGAGGGTAATAGAGAGAGGGTGATAGAGAGAGGGTGATAGAGAGAGGGAGAAAGAGAGAAGAAGAAAGATAAGGAGAGTGTGACGGGGAAAGAAAAAGAGACAAGCAGAGAAAGAGAGAGAGAGAGAGAGACAAAGTGAAAGAGAATGAGGGAGGGAAGCACAGGGAGATAGGTGGAGAAACATAGTGAGAGAGGGAGAGAGAAGGAGAGCAAAGGGCGAGACAGAGGGCGAGATAGAGGGTAATAGAGGGCGAGAGATAAAGAGAGAAAAGGGCAAGAGAGAGAGAGAGTGAGAGAGGGATCGAGAGAGAGTGAGCGAGAGAGTGAGCGAGAGTGAGTGAGCGGGAGAGAGGGCGAGAGAGAGGGTGAGGGAGATAGAGAGTTATAGAACAGGGGTGGTAGAAGGAAGCACAAGAGGGTGTGGGAGAGATATAGATACGGGAATAGCGAGAGCTTCAGAGAGAGGCAAGGGTTATAATACTCCATTCTTTCCTTATAAATTCAAACCTAGGGAGACCTAATGCGTGCGACAGAAAGACCGAGGTAAAGGAAGACAATAGCTGTGAGCGAAAAGAATTCGATTATTCATCCATAAAGCATCATTATTCTTGGAAGTTATAGAAAACTATGTTGCTGCTGAGCGAAAATTTTGTTAAGATTTAAACGTTTTTAGCCTTAAGTAAATTTCTGGATTATCTATCCTTTTCTACATATCTATCTACTCATTTCATAATCGGTAAATTGAATTTTGGTTTCGCTTTTGATATTTGCCTACATTGCTTGCATTGTTGATGCAGTGCTGCTGCTCCTTTTTGATGCAATAATAAATTATCACCCAAAGTGACTTCTTGGGTAGCCTAGGACGGCATGCTGTTGCAGCTCATTCCCTACATAAATTCCATTTCATCTTTCTCGCTCGCTCTGCATTGATTGTCAATTAAACGAAAAAAAAAAAAACAAAAACAAAAACAAAAATGTATGTCCTTGCTGTATCAGCCTCTGTTGATTTGGGTTTGCCGGGGTAATGCACTCCTGCCATGATGTTCAACTGGGTGTCCTCGCCTTTCAACACTCGTCGCTATTCGTTTGAATTTGCTTGGGTTGGAGTTTGGATTTGTCTTTCAGCCGCTGGTTAATTAGTTCAAACGGCACACAGTTCGACAATAACGCAGCAAACAGGATAACAAAGGAATGCGGCAACGGCATGATGCTGTCGATTCTAGCTCACATTCCCCGCACAGCATAGGGCAGAGTGTGTCGGTCAAAGCGCATTTCATAGCGGCGGCCACGGTGGTATGAGTTGAAAGTCTCCTGCGGTGTCAGTAATTTTGTGATATTTTTCTTCTTTGTCTTTTCCTTCGTTTATTTCAGAGAGCAGCTATTCCTTTTAACTGGCTTACTCTCTATATGCGCCGCACAGTGGATCGTTTCATATAGGTTAGACGAAAAAAATTATTATTATTATTTTTTTTTGTTTTAGCTAAAATTGTTGCTGTATTCACACCTTACAACATTTGTTCCGGGAAAGTTGCAGCATCTTTTTTAAAGTGGGTGTGGCAGGGGACGGTTTTTGACAAAATTTCTCTCACGCCCACATTTAAGGAGATAACTGTGATGAAACTTAGCATAGGAGACTCTACCATATTAGCAATCACTTTGTCCAAAAATAGTTTTATTGGGCGTGGTTCAACGTCTTCTTTTACAGCAGAAAGTTTTTTTTGGCCTTTGGAGAAATTTGGTCTGACACGCTATAAAATAGTTCGATTAAATTGAGAATATGAACTTCTATCATGTTAAAAAATATTAATATTAAACACAAACTGATTTTAAACATAAATATTTAACAAATGGGAGGCAAGAAAAATAGGAAAAAAAAAGATTTTCTATTGTATTATGTTTTTGATGTGCCAAGTTATAACGGTTAACTAAAACAATTTACGTCCTGGACATCTTAGAGGACTTTCCTTTGCCAATTGTGTTAAGATTACACTATGAATTTTTTTTTTTTTTCGTCTAGCCTATATGAAACGACCCACTGTGCGTCGCTCGATGTTGGTCCGTTTGTTCGTTTGTGCGTTTGATTGCGTGCAGCATGCATTAGGGCATCTCATTTAGTTGACATTAAGTTATCAAATTCCGATACGGAATTACGAAAAGGCCAAATTTTAACTGCCATGACATATTGAGACATGCTCGTATAGAAACATACGCAAACATATTTACTCCGCTCAGTATGATGTTGTTTTTTGGTCGCAAAGAACTTGTCATGCCGGGACTCTATTAAGGCTTGTGCTTAGAGGGAATTTAAAGCAAAAAAAAAAAAATAAAAATAAAAAAAAAAAACGAAAAAGAAAACAAGAATGGAGATTAATTATATGCCAATCAAATTGCATTTCATCAAAAGAGGATTTTCCAATAAGTATCAACATGAGGTGAAAGTCAAATTTGAATAAACAACCCATTCGAAATTACCTCATTTAATGACAAATGTCTCTTATAATGTCCAACAAGAAATTCCAACTTAGAATATGTGGATACTAATGTGCTCTGATGGCCAACTCATGACGGGAATTAGTTTTTGTATGTATGTATGTACAATGTACATACCCAGCGGCAAATGTCCCGCTGACATCATCGATGAAGTCACGGTGACTTTGGATCCGGTATGCATGACAATTCATATGACACTTTGTATGACATTTGTACAGAAGTTGGACAGGGAATTCACCGGTGACATTGTCATGCTAGGGGGTGCGATGTCGAAAAAAGCATTTGAGAGCAGCACATTGCTCTTTTTCTCTTTAAATGTCAATTTATAGAAACCAGTTTTGATAACTATCTATTTTTCTATAATAATAAAATCTATTTTTAAAAATTTTTGTTCGCCTCAGCCAGGGATCGAACCCGCGATCTGATTCTGAATCGAGTACTCGTCCACTACACCACTTCATACTAACGCTCAACTGACGCTAAAACCTTATTTAAATTTCAGTAGCCAATGAGATTCAAGCACGCGATAAAGCACCCCTCCACGATGACATGTCCTCCAAGATGTCATGCATGACAATGTCACCTATATGTCATCGATGACATCACTGGTGAATTTGTCACCTGGTTGGCGGAATTGAAAGAAATTGGTTCGCTATGGGAACAAGTATCCCGTACTTTGTGGTCATTTTACACCATTCCAAGGGGGTCAATGTCATTTGACACGCGTCCTTCGTTCAAGTATTCCAAAATTTTTTTTGCGACATGTTCATTTTTCTGGGCGAATTTAAGCCGGAAAGTTGCATGAACCCGGCACTAAGCTAAAAATCGTTGTAAAACTAACAAAAACGTAGTTAATTTAACTACGAACAGAAATGATTGGGGCTGTATTAACAAATTTTTTCAGTTTGAGAAATTTCCGAACCGATGAACCAAACCGAAACCCCGGTTCAAAGTAGCAGAAAAACCCGGTTTCACGAACCAATCCAGAAGTCCAAAAACGGTTCGAACCGCCGCGCGCCGAACCGAACCTTGCAAATTTTCCACCCGCTTCGCGTCCCT
Source organism: Chlorops oryzae (assembly GCA_020466095.1). Lineage (NCBI taxonomy): Eukaryota > Metazoa > Arthropoda > Insecta > Diptera > Chloropidae > Chlorops > Chlorops oryzae. The sequence continues at coordinate 154,142,961 of CM035806.1, read as the reverse complement.
AATTTTTATTACAGACCCAAGTATACTGGGTCCATTGTCGATCCTGTTCTTACTCATGTCGCCGCAAACACTCATATCAAATTTCGTTAAGATGGCTCAACACCATCGGGAAGAAAACTGTATACGGATAGATGGACGGACAGATACTTAGCCTGCTTCTGGATGTTACATTTAACCGCACAGACTCAAAATATCATACCTTCGACACAGAGTGTTGTCGCCTATAAAAAGTGTTCACCTCTTAACTCATTCCTTTAAATTTCATTACACAAAATCCCCATAAAACTGGTTATCGTGTGCACCCTGCAGTAATATGGACTGACCGAAAAGTAGCCTTCGGGCAGTCCTTCATGTTACCAGTATTAGTCCCCTCATAATTCCACTTCTAATGTATTCAACTGACGTTTTTAACATGGGCCTGTCCTAGGGGAGGGACTAGTCCGCAAAACGGCTGATCATAGGCCAGTTTTTTTTGGGTCAATTGTCGTAATTTTGTCTGGTTTTAGGATAGTCAAATGAGGAAAATAAACAACAAATTTCTTATATATATTCTAAGTTGATGAAAGTGTCATTTACTGACTACCTTTAAACCAAACCCCTTTATTACCGACCGCCGGCTAGCCGATTTCGATGGAGCGAACTGCCATAATATAACCGGTAGGATTTGGACCGGTCAAAGGCCAGTCATTCTTAGAAAACTGACCGGCTCATTACTGCAGGGCACGTATCTCGCAGTCCGTTTTCTATTTATGTTCGAAATACACCATCAAAGTTTTCAGTCCAAAAAAAAAATTCTGTACACGCTATGATGGAAAATCATATTTTGATCAAAAATAAATCGCTCCCTATAAGCGAGTTTCCCCCCACCACCTAACGAATTGAAATAAAAAAAAATTGTTTTCTTGTTAATTTCTTTGGTTTTATTGGGAAAGTTCTTCTTTGTTTTCGTTTCTGTCTCTTTTGCTATTAAGCATGAGAAGAGTTTAACATGGATTACCATTAAATTATACATTCATCTATAGATAATTATAGATAATGATTAAAATTCTTTGTATTTATATTAACGTACATACATACATATAATATATATATATATATATATATATAATTTCATCGAACACACATATACCATATGCAATTAGGATAAGTTCTCTTTTTTCATTTCGTTTTTAGTCTTCGAATCGAATCGTAAAAATTTGCAAAAAGCAACCATAACAATCTCGAATAAATAATGTAAGAAAATAGATGAAGAATTAAAAGTAGGATGGAAATATCGAAAGAAAGAAATAAAATCTCGAAAACATCTTCAAATAAATTAAATTAAACGAAATTCTCTATTAAATAATTAAATTAATTATAAAAATTAAATTATTACATTTTTTTTTATACACCTTAATTTTTGTGGTTTAATTTTTTATTCGTATTATACTCGTACAATACCAAAGGGCTATACTAAAAGTAAGGTAGTAGTATTCTCTTTGGCTATACTCGCATCTACTGCTGCTGCTTCTAAGGATCATTTGAGTTATTTCTTTAAGGGGGGGAAAAACACATGCAGCGGCATATCAAAATGAAATCTATGCATGTGTATGTGTGTGCATGTGCCTTGCACCCTACAGTCGGTATACTATTAATATAAGGGAACACACATCGATAAACAGCAATATATGAAGGGATACACCCTTTGAAAACTTTTTTAACTCTCAACTTTTAACAAATTCATTTGATTTGATTTGATTTGATTTTTATTTTTTGTGTTTTGTTTTATGTTTTTTGTTTTTCCTTCTTTTTCCCTTTCTTTTCTTTTCTTTTTTCCTTTTATCATTTCTTTTTTCTTTTGTATTCCTTTATTTTCTTTTCGTCTTTGCGCTTCTCCAAACCTTTTTCTTAACATGCAAACGGTAAGTGTGATTTCTAATAATTGATCTTTTGTGTATTTCTTTATTAATTAATTAATTAAACTTATTTGAAATCTGACTAGTTCGTGCCTGTGAATGACATGCTTCAACTATTTAATAGCAATGGGAAGGAGCGTTCGCCTGCGTCAGTATCGCGGCCGTTTCCATACAGGGCTCACAGTGCTGCGGCAATCGTAAGAACGCTTCAATTTTTTATAAGCTTATGTTCTAAAATATTTTTAAAATTTTATTATTTTTTTTTTTTTTTTTTTTTTTATTATAATTAATTTCGGGGTATTCACGTAAATCGGTAATTTAATAAATAAGAAATTTATTCATGAATACCCCAATTAATCCATTTTAATAATAATTTCAGAAACACACACATAATTTGCTATTGAAATTTTCAATCAAATAATTCTATGTGCATGTGTGCATATTATTTTCATACAAAGACTCACAAACATGCATGATATCCATGTGCAACTGCAAGCGCGAATGTATGCATGATTGTGTATGTTTCGCAGCTGGAATTGAGCTGCCTTTTCCATTTCCTTTTCCTTTATTATTATTATTTATTATTTTTTTTTTTTTTTTTGACTAATGTTTTAAGCATTTTAAATATCCTTAAAACTACTCGACCATCGGAAAAATTTGAATTTTTTTTAGACTTTATTTTAATTTTTAAATGTATTTCACTTAAACGAATAAAAAACTCATAGTCATCTCTCCTTTCCACACACTATTTTTGATTTTTTATTACTGATTTTTTTTTTTTGAATACTTCTTTTTTTTTGTTTTTCTTCTACCTCAATGAATGGACATAAAAAATCGATTGGTAGTTACGGTTGTTAGCTCCGCGCCAACGGCACACGGAATACCTTTCCAATTTGGCCTTGTGTGATAATGGGCGTGAGCGCGCGTGTATATGGGCGTATGCGTGTGTTTCTGTGTGTGTGAGTGAGTGAGTATTACTGTTGCGAGAATCTTCATAACAAGCGATAAATAATTATGAATTTCAATGAACGAAAATGAAAGTTTAAAAAAAAAAAAAAGAAAAACAATTTCAATCAATTACTCTAAAATCTTAAAAGTCTTGGACCCAATGATCGCGTATTGGGTCTACAATATTAAGCATTCGGTCTAGATCATGATCTGCCGTGTACTTTGTGCGAAAGTTTAAAAGTCTTTTTAATAAAATTTGCCTTTTGATTTTTGTTTGTAAGCATTTTTTTTTTTGTTTTTTTTTTTTGTTTTTTTGTTTAAACATATTTGAAAATCAAATCAGTCTTAAGCGTTATCACAACATTCGTTTACACGTTTTGGGGTGTTTAGCATTTTTTCCATTTCGTTTCGTTTCGTTTCGTTTCTTTTCATTCCTGTGACTTTGTCAAATTCATAGAACAAATGAAGGGTGTTCAATAAATAAATAAATAAATGAATTAATAAATTAATTAATATTTCAATAAACAATTGTTTGAGCCAATCAATTAATCGATCAGTCAATCAATCGATCAACAAATGAATGGGAAATCTTCTCCTTTCCCTACGCTATGCAATCCGTTCCGCGTTCCGCAATCGGCTGCTGCGTCCCGTTCTTTCCCCCAATTAGGGCAATATGTCTGTCTCTGTTTATGTGTCTGTCTGTGTGTCTGTGTGTGTGTGTGTGTGTGGATTTTGGGTATTGTATGTTATATACCCGTTAATAAGAGCCTGCTGCCTAACTTAGATGTAATAAGGAAATAAATGACAGCCAATTTGATGGCTGTTTTGGCTTTGTCATCGGCAGGGCGCTTATGAGACACCCAAATCGTGTAGTAAATGTTGTGTAATAACTTCACCTTGCTCCTCCATACGTTGTGCGGTCACCGTATTGGCCAAATTGAATGCGATCGCGAAAATTGTGAACGCACTGTAGACGCCGAGCGCCAAATACCAAATTATGTTCTCGTACGAACGTTGCTCGAAATTCTTCAATACCAAAAGACCGATGGTCAGTCCAGCAAGAGCACCGGTCAAATGGGCTATATAGGATACTGGCGGTGCAGCATTCAGCTCAATCACGTCCAGGTATTGCGTATAGAATGCGTAGCCCAGATCGCATAAAACTACAATTTGAAAAAAAGAGAGACGAGAAGAACAACGAAACGAATTAATATCACAATCACAAAAAAATAGAAGCTATTCGAAGGGTAAAAAAAAAGAAAACCAAATCGAAGATAATATGGAAATAAAATGGAATATAACTCACCGAAAATGATAACGGAGACCAATTGTGCGACCGCGTATTTCATTTGAGCGTAGTTAAGCATTAAATTCGCTAAATGTGCGGCCAGGAGTGCGTAAACGCCGCCGCTGGCACCGACCAAATAGACGTCCGAGTCCACAACGCTCGTGCCCAATGAGCCAGCAAAGACCCCGGCCAGATAGATAATGCAGACGCGCATGGATCCGTGCATCACCTCCAATGGGACGCCATAGAACAATTGAATGACCACATTGAAACCCAAATGGAACCAATTGGCATGCAGGAACATGTACGAAACGAATCGCCATATTTGCAGGCGCCGGTCAGGACGATAAATGAACACCGAATTCGTTGGTATGTGCAACGTGGTCGGAAGGTCCATGCGGCGCCGTTTGTATGTCAGTTGGTCATACACAAAAATTGAGATCTGTTAAGCAAAAAAAAAAAAAAAGAAAAAATTTAGTCCATTTTATTTTAAGTCGTTTCCGCGTGGTACGGTCAAACAACGAACACATTCACACACAGGAAGAAAAAAATTAAGTTGCAAATTATTTACTTTTCATTCCCTCTCTCTCTGCTTCCTTCTCTCTTTCATCATCTCCTTCTCTCTCTCCTCTCCTTCTCCTTCTCTCTCCTTCCTCCTCTCTCTCTCTCCTTCTCTCTCTCTCCTTCTCTCTCTCTCCTTCTCTCTCTCTCTCTCTCTCTTCTCTCCTTCTCTCTCTTCCTTCCCTTCTTCTCTCCTCCTCTCTCTCCTTCTCTCTTCTCTCCCTCCTCCTCTTCTCTCTCCTCTCTCCCTTCTCCTTCTCTCCTTCTCTCCTCTCCTTCTCTCTCTCTTCTCCTTCTCTCTCTCTCTCCTCTCTCTCTCTCCTTCTCTCTCTCTCTCTCTTCCTCTCTCTCTCCTCTCTCCTCTCTCTCCTCTCTCTCTCTCTCTCTCTCTCTCCTCTCTCTCTCTCTCTCTCTCTCTCTCTCTCTCTCTCTCTCTCTCTCTCTCCTCTCCTCTCCTTCTCTCTCTCTCTCTCCCTCCCCCTCTCACTGTTTCACTGCTTTGCTTTGATTGCATTGAAATCCGAATTTTTCTATGTCAGTGCTCTTCATTTCACTTCACTTAACGGGGAATCCCTTTTCGCCATTCTTCAGATTTGTCAAACAAAACTCACACACACACACACACACACACGCTTTAATTTCGGCTATAACGGGACGGCGCGTCGTGCTCGCACGAACTTTTCAACTCCCGTCCGAAGTGGTTTTTCCTTTGTTTTTTGTTTTTATTCTTTATTTTCGTGTTTTTACAATTTTCCGATCTGCCTTTTGTGTTTGTGTTTGTGTTTCGGTTCGTTCGGACGGACAAAAGAGTTGGCTCAAAACGCGATTTGACGTCGAAAATGGGCACAATCGATTCCGGCGCGGCGCGGGGCGGCTTGGCGAGAGCAGGCGACTTCGGTGTCGCCACACGGCTTTGAAGCATGTAGCCGGAGCGGAAACGACTAGGTGTGTAGCCGTATGACTATAGTATATACACACACACACACTCACACGTACGTATGTGTGTGTATGTGAGAGCTTGTAGGAAGTTGTTGTGCCGCATTTTGCATTTTTTTTTTTTTTTTTTTAACTTTTTGGACGGCATTCGACTTCGGCTTGTGCTTTGTGCTCGTTCGAAAAGTTTCAACGCTTTTAGCGTTTAAATGTGCTTGCAAAACTTGTTGTTTTTGTTCTTTATGGTGTTCTTTAAAAGTGTTTTTCGGTTATGATTTTCGTTTTTCAACTAAAAGGAGCTCAGATGCCAGGCACTATTCCTACTACTTTTCATATCGCGCCCACTTACTTCAATAATGTCATGTATATCCATACCGTATATGAAGTATGGTATGAATATTCCGGGATATTTATACCATACTTCATATGCGAGTTCTCAGGCCTGCCTCAGAGCTGATATCTAAGGCCTGATATCCCTATGACATCGGTTAGACAAAAGTAAATCGGGGGATATTGCTGGATATCATGCATTAGCATTAGCATTACCATTCAGGCCAGAAATATTTTAATATCTCAGGGCTGACGTACCACTGTATTGATTTGCATACACATACCCACATTCACGCATACATACATAGATATAAGCACACGCACACTCAGAATACATCGTTCTACACTTACCTCAACAATCGAAATCAATAAAATGAATATGGGCCAACTTTTCTGATAGCTATGCTTCGATTTTGATTTGAATGGCGCTGGCGTCGATGACGACACATCTGGCAGCGATGATGACGACGACGATGACGCACTGCGCGCAACGTGCTGATGATGTTGATTCTGTTGCTGGTGCTGGTGTTGATGTTGCAGCTGCTGCTGTAGGATGACAGTACGCTCCATATAAATATGCTCGCCGTGGCGGGTGCAGCAAGTGCTGCTTGCCGTACTGCTGTCGGTATCGTACGACGATGACGACGACGACGACGACGATAAAGACGATGATGCAGCCGATGGTGAAGAGCTCACTGCTGATGATGGAATGTCAATTATTATCGAACCGATTGATGGTAAGTGGGTCGGAATTGAGATCGGGATGGAGACTGGCACTGGCACTGGCACTGGTGCCGGCGCCAATGCATATCCAGATGGCATTCCCTCAGCGCAATGCACTTCCATTGGGACCACCGAATTTTGCTCGGTTGCGAAAACTAACTGCGCCACTATCTCCTTCTTGTTGTCTTTCATCGCCTCCGTCTCCGTCTCCGTCACCGTCTCCATATCGGTCTCCGTCTCGTTTACTCTTCCCATTCCCATTTCCAATCCCGTTACCGTGACCGTGTCTGGTTTTGCTTCAGTCTCTGTCGCTGCTCCAGTTGTTGTTGTTATTACTTCCTGCGGCTGCTTTGTTTGTGGCTCTTCCGACAGTATCCCTTGCTCCAATTCGTTTTGAAGATGATTGTACGCATTCATTATGACTGTATATTGTTCTTTCTTTCGTTTTTTTTTTTTTTTTGATTTTCTGATTTTGTTTTTCTTTCTGTTTCGCTTTTCTTCTTATTTCGGCAAAATGCGTGCCTTTTTCACTGGCGCCACTTGGCTTTGTAGCTAGTGCTTTGAGCTTATTTTTCCTCTTGATTTATTTCGACTTCTTGTTCTCTTCGCCGCTCTTTTTTTATTTTTATTTTTATTTTTATTGCCAATGTCTGGAGTTTATTTATTATTTTTTAATATTTTTTTTTTATTCTTCTTCTAAAGAGCTGCAACGAGAAATGAAAAGTTTTGTTTTTAATGGAATTTTCGAATTTTCGCTTTTCCGTTTTGTTCTTGCAATTTGCTTCATTTTTCTATATATATGTATATAGTTTTTTTTTTTTTTGTTTTTTTGAAAGAATTTTCAACAATTTTCCCCTTTTCTAAAATCTGATTGATTTGAAAGCTTTTCCCATAATTCGCTCTACACTGTAAGACATTTCGATAGAAAAACATTTTTTTGTTGACAAAAGACGCACGGGGAAGAAAGCAAAAAAAAAAAAAAAAAAAACAAACGCTTCCATATGACATCCTCACGTATCCCTAGCCCACAAAAAAATTTTTCATTATCGAAATATCAATCCCGTCTAATATATTACAGTGATTCCATTCGATATTTATTATCGTCGAGTGTGCCCGTTGCCATGTCGAATGAGCAACTCCGCTCGCTAATGTTACTCATACGCCCTGCGTCCATCGATTTCAGAGCACTTTTGGGAGAGCTTTCGAAAATACAACAAAAAAATATCAATAATATAAAAACAATAAAATAAAATAAAATCAAAATCTATTAATGATATAGATGTTTTGTTTTTGTTTTGTTTTTGTTTTTTATATACTTATATGGAATAAAACGAGAAACGAGCATGCACACAACGCGATGACGTTATGACCTTCTTCCTACACATATTAAAAAATAATTTTTTATTTGTTTGCTTTTATGTCTTCGTTTTGACCATTTTTTTCTTGTATTGTTCGTCGACTAGACAACGAGTCAAACTATTACAGTCAACTCTCGTTAATTCAAACCTGCGATAATTAGAACCTCTCTATAATCCAAAGTGATCACGAGTTCCATACAAAATCTCTTTATACAGTTCGACTCTCGTTAATTCAAACACTTGATAATTCGTAATATTTTAAGACTCCCTCGAGTTTCGAATTATCGAGAGTCGACTGTATACAGAAAAAAAAAAAGCTATTGGATTCTATTATGTGCATGGAATGAGTTTTTTCAATCTATATGCACTGTTATGCCATCAATACAACTCGTACAGTCACAACTCAATAACTCGAATCGCAGCCCTGTATCAAGAGCAACTAGTGATTTATTAGATCTTTACCAGTGCAAAAGCTACCAGTACTAGTTCTATTTCTATACCCCTGTTCATAAAAAAATTCTATAGAAAATCCGCATAAAATATGTATTGAAAAGCACCAGTGCAGCTTGCACCAGTATAGAACTAGTTCAATGAGCTGCAATTGGACACATTTGCACCAGTTAAATACTAGGTATTTACGAGAAAAAATTACTACTTCTTGGGGTTTTTTCGCTTATAGGATATTTTTACCTTTTCATTCACTCTCATTAGCTTCAAATGCGCCCAAAAGAAGCGCATGATTTAAATTGTTGTCTTTTTGACTAGTGAAGTAATAGAAAACATTTAGTTGAACATCCCTGCAGTAAACAGTTGGACAATTACCTGAAAAGAACCAGTACTTTAACCAGAACTAAAAGAAACAGTGCAATTACTGGATAAGCTTCCACCATAAGTTCATTAAAGTTGAACTACAAGTCAATCAATAGCGTCTGAACATAAATGCTTCTTCTCATGATGTACTTATGGAAAAAGTGGGGGGAAAAAAATCAACGATTCTAGTACATTTTTCCCGTAAACAGCACTAGTATTTAACTGGTGCAAATTTAACCAATTGCCTATAAAAGTACTAGAATAATTCTGGTGCAAACCTACTGCTCCAGTGCTTTCCTGTACGGATATTATACTGATTTTCTACAGAATTTTATATGGGCAAGGGTATAGAAAAAAACTAGCACTGGTGGCTTTTGCACTAGTAAAATACTAGTTCAACACTAGTTGAAATTACTGCAGGCATGCTACAAGGTAAATAAAAATGAAGGCCTACAGAATTTGTTTGTAAGGATTTTAATGTCCCAATTAAATAAAAAAAATATTAATAATAATTGTTCAATTTAAAACCATTGAAATATTGTATAAATATTGCGGAAGTTTGACCAAAATTTGCACTAAGTAGTTCTTGTAGTTGTAGTAAAACTACCAGTTCTTTTAAGATAATTTACCTACTCTTTGCTACAGGCAGTTAGCTAATCGATTTGTTCGACTTATGGAAATTTTGGGTTCAAGAACTTGGAGTTCAATTCGAGTTATAGAAAATTTCAGTTCAAGAAGTTCGAATTCTTGAAGTTTGACTTTCGAGCTAGCGAAATATTTGACTGATTGTTTTTAAGCCCGAAAAGGGTTGAGTGGAGGAAATTAGATGGACGAATTTATGTAGCGCGGCTTAAATCGAAAGAAAATATCGAGGGAAAGGGGATATCAACGAAAGGGTTGAAAGAATCGAATATATTTTCATTGATTTTAAGGCGCTTTGGTCACACAAATCTGATCATAAATTTACATTCGTACATATGCATGTATGCATGGTGTTTTGTATATTGTATGAGTATTTCTCATAAATCCACTTGCACATAGAGCTTTGTGAAGAAAATTGCAATTAAATTGAATGCTTTCAAAGTGGGTAGCAGTCAGTCTGCTATTCTATTTCAAAAAAGGCAAAGAATATAAAAGTAAAAAAATAAAAACCGAAAACCAAATTCAACTCTCAATGACAGTGACAAACGATTGCTGCAACTCCACACACACACACACACACAACACACACACACAAAACATACGTGGGTACTTCTGCAAATATACATAGATTGCTTGTTCACATTTTGGTAAGAGAAGAAAAATGATTTTATTTGTTTGTGAAGAAAAATTACAATTAGACAAAAGGTACACTGCACACAACTTAATAAATCCCATTCGAATGCATGCACTTTCAGGCGTTTTGAGACACACTATTAAGACTTCTATGCCAACTATCTCTCGTCTCTCTCTCTCTCTCTCTCGCTCTCTCTCTCCTCTCTCTCTCGCTCTCTCTCTCTCTCTCTCTCCTCTCTCTCGCTCTCTCTCTCGCTCTCTCTCCTCGCTCTCTCCTCTCTCTCTCTCTCTCTCTCTCTCGCTCTCTCTCTCGCTCTCTCTCTCGCTCTCTCTCTCGCTCTCTCTCTGCTCCTCTCTCTCGCTCTCTCTCCTCTCTCTCTCTCGCTCTCTCTCTCGTCTCTCTCTCTCGCTCTCTCTCTCTCGCTCTCCTCTCTCTCGCTCTCTCTCTCCGCTCTCTCTCTCTCGCTCTCTCTCTCTCTCTCTCTCTCTCTCTCTCTCTCTCTCTCTCTCTCTCTCTCTCTCTCGCTCTCTCTTATCTCTCTCTCTCTCTCTATCTCTTCTCTTGATTTTCAAAATTATTTCAAAAATTTCTTAATTACATGCAAAGAAACGTCCATGCCAAATTTCATTGCTTTAGGGCAAGTTCTTCTATTTTTGGCCATGAAATGTATGGAGTCGAAACACTGTGCGCCCTCTCTCGCTCTCACTCGATTTGCGACAATTTAATTGTCCGAAAATTTATTGAAACAACCTTTGCCTTTAAGAAACAATACTTGGTTCACAGAGAGTAGAATTTCTTCAGAATTTTTAACTCCAAAAAACAAAAAAAAAAAAAAAACCAAAATTAGGAAGAAAAAGAGAGACAAGTTCTGCAATGAACTTTTTTATGTGTATAAAAGTTTCGCAGAAATACTGAAAGCGAGATTCGTTTTCAAAAGGACATTCGATTTTATTCCTCTTCTTCTATGGAATTGTTCTGAAATACTCGAATTAGATTTCATCAAACGACTGCAAATTCAAGTGAACTGATCCCAGAGAAATTGCATTAAACAAAGCTTAAAAACATCAGAATTTGAAAATCTTTTCCGATTATTTTGATATTCTTTTGATGGCAAAATTTGAAAGTTCATTTGATAATAATGAATTTATGTAGGTACCTATGATACATTGATTCTTAATGGGGTGTGTTTGTGCATTTGAATTTGAATGTGTGTGTGTGTGTGTGTGTGTAAGATCTGAATGGAAACCGCATTTGATTTGATGAAAAGATGGTAATGGCCATTGGTTTGAATGATTGAAAGGAGGAGCTTAAGCGAAAAACTATTGAAATTAAAAAGGCTTTTAAAAAAGTTTTATCAATTTTGAAGAAAGTTTTTGAAGAACTCTTCAGCTTTCAATGGAAAAGTCTTGAAAAAACCTAAAAGCAGAGCATAAGATCCTTATGCAAAAGCAGCGTCAAATATTGTATTTCGGTAACTTCTTAAGACAGAGCATGAGGGAGTTTTCACTGCACGTCAAAAAATTAAAAAAATATAAAAATATCAATATGACTGCTTTTTATTGGGACCCTACTTGTCGCTTTTCATTGATACTCGAATGTTAAAAAAACGAATTCGACCATACAGTACGACCTCTTTAATTGTACCGTCTTCATTAAATGCACTTCATGCAGTGATTTCTGTCATACATTCGAACTGTGCCACCTCCCCTCACTGGCGATGATTAGCACTATCTGATGCTGATGGTAATAATAATAATAATAATAATATTAATAATAACGATGATGATGATGATGATTCCATTAAATTCGTTTGTCTTAATATTTAGTCCATGCGTTTTTCATTCGAAATTTTTTTTCGCTCAATGATTTTCCAATTATTAATTACTCAATTTAACGTGAGTGAAGAAATCAAAATGGCTCAATCCAATTGATACAGAAATGCATTTTTTATGAATCGTGCTTTTTGCGGCATTGTGGGCGCGAATTAATTTAATGCGTTCGAGTATTGGTAAATTAAAGAAATAGAATTTTCATTTAAAAAAAAGAAAAGAGAAAAAAAGGGGGAAAACTAGAGAGAGCGAGAGAGAAAACACCAACAATTAGTTTCACAAAAATCAAAGAGCATGAAGGGAACAACCGAATGCAGCAGAGTGGAGCCGAATTATATTGCGTGCAGCACGGACGTATTAAAATTTCGAATAACTGTGATTACAGCAACAAAATATTGGAATGGAAAATGCTAAATGCAGAATGCAAAATTTTAAATGGAAAACCATGCAATTTTCCTATAAAAAGCATTAATAAAACTGCTTAAGCGGCCATGCAGCATTTGATATGAAAGCCTGAATGCTCTGCGGTTGAAGTAACTCGAGCAGTAAATTCGGCGCGCTTTAAATAAATAAATGAGCAGAGCAAAAAAAAAAGTAAATAAAATTTTGCATTTTCCAGTTTCCAGTTTCCATTGCCAATTTTTCCAGTTTCCAAGGCGTGCGTTCGTTTGCGGTAGATGCGTTTTGTGGAACACTTTAATTGCTTAATTGCGGCTCCCGGAACGGCTTGTTGCATCGCGATTTGCACTCGAAAGCTTTTCTCATGCCCAAGCGTAGGATGAAGTGCTTTCCTCCTAAGTGGAATACGTGTTTAGGAACTCTTGAAGTATTTTATTTTTAATATATTATAATTTTTTTATTTTTTTAAATTATTTTTGCTTCTGCTTCTCGTTCTTGTTTAAAGGTGCCTGGCGCCTTCTTTGGGATTAATGTGAAAGTTAATCTTGATAATTAGTTCCGGAATCAGCAGGACGAACAGAGGAAGTGAACGTTTTTTTTTTTATTTTCTTCATCTAATTCTTTTCTCTTTTTTTTTCGCTTTTCTTGTGGTCTCAATTTTCAGCTGGACGAAAGGAAATTTCTTTAAAGCTGAAGTGCAAAGCTAAAAGCAAGGACAGAGCCAAACGAAAGTTGCAACAATTTTTTGCTCTCATCCCGGGTAATGTGCAAAAAAGCAAGCGCACTCAGCTAAAAAGGATATGCTTGAAAGCAAATATTCCAGCAACTACTTATGTATAGAAATAGAGAAGGCTTTGAGGCTCAAAATGAGATAATTTTTATTTTTTTTTTTTTTTTCATTTCTATTTTCTTTGCTTTAGACGAGTCAATTGAAAGTACAGTGTATATGCATACTTATACTCTTAGAGATATCGAGAAAAAAAAGAAGCTGATGCGGCCAGGAAGAGAACGAAATGCCATGATGCACGCGCTGGGAAAAGGCATTTTGCCCGAAAAGTTCAAACTCCAAGCTCAGTTAGAAGAGTTAGAGGAGAAACGAGAACGATTTTATATTTAATTTTTATTTTTCAATCTTCATTTTCCATTCCCGATCTACGATATTCATTCGAGAGCATCGATGAATGGATGGATTGAATTGAATTGATGGTCTGTGGTCGGTTAGATGGCCAGTGGTGAGCGTTAAGTAGCCGCACGTACGGAATGATGCAAATTCGCAACTGTGAATTATGTAACGAGCTTCGACTTAATTCAGCTCATTATTGACGATTACACGAGCAGCGGTTCGTGTGAACCGTTCTGTCGGTACGCGCGCGCGCGCGCGTGTGTTTGTGTTTGTGTGTGTGAATGGATGTGTATGTTGAGCGGAGGATTGCGCTTCCTTATAACAGCCGTATAACAATAATGCCCGTGCGAAAGGCAAAGGCAAAGGCGAACACGAATACAAAGACGAAGATTAAGCCGCGGCAACACTTGCAGCATTTGCGTCTTTGAAATTACTGTCGCCTGCTTGTTGTTGTGTCTTCGCTCTTCTCTTCTCACCTTCTCGCAGCTTCATGCGAAACTAAATCGAATATTTTATTCATGTTTATGTCATGTTTTGTCTGCCGCATTGAGTTCGGCTTTTAGAGACACAATCAGGTCGCATCGGTCGCAATTGTTTAAGCCAAAGCTACCATCGCAAGTGCAAATGCAATGAGCAGAGCCAGAAGAATTGCCCAGAGAGACGGAGAAAGAGGGAGCCATAGCGTGGTAAATATACTGGCTTACAACAACAAGCATCATCGACATACATACATACATACATATTACGGCCACAGCCAGCAATGCTGCATATCTTTGCATTTCTATGTTTCTTTTCTATATTCTCCATACTCCCCACTCCACCGCTTTGGCCCATTTGCTAAGTTTTTTTTTTTTTTTTATTTTTATTTTTTTTTGACTTGCCATCTAAATTTCATTTGAAAGCAAATGAATGTGAACTTGCTTAGGTGATCTACTCTTTAACCATGGAAACTATACGGCTAAACAGCTATAAAACAATGCAGCCAAACACACACTCGCATATTCGCACACACGTACATTATATGCATATATGCTCGATATGCGGCATAATTTATTTATTTTGCTTTACTTATTTTTTGCACGCCACTTTTGATTGCCCACATCATTAGGGTCAGCGTTTACAAATGCACATACACACACTTCCACACGGTGGAATGTTTAAGGGAACGCAAGGGGTAAAGGGAAAGAGGTTCATTAACTTGGATAGGAATGTGAGGAAACGTTTTTCTAGTTTTCTCAACAAAAAAAAAAAAAAAAAAAAAAAAAAAATAAAAAAAATAAAATAAAAGGCAAAAAAAGAAAAAAGTAATGGGAATTTTTTATTTCCCTCAACTTTTCCATAGACCATTTTCAATTTGATCGAGATATCATTCAATGCGATTTTTCACTATTTTCTCTCACTATAATTTTTATAAAAAATTTTTTTGTTTTTGTGAATTTTTTCCTTCAGCATTATTCCGTTCTGCGCTCTCTTCGAAACGTAAAACTTAACTCCGACACAAGAGACATGGATATAAACGAAAGAAACCTCGAATATGTATGTACGTAGGTAATTAGCGATGAAATGGGGATTTTTTTTTTCTTCCTGTTTGTTGGGATGAGTTCTGTCTGTCTGTCTGCTCAGCGCTTTTCGGACCTACAACAATGAAAATTTCCATTGTTTTTGTTGCAAAAATTCAAACATCCGGTACGAAATGGACTCAAAAGAATAACCATCAACTCGGATCGAAGATCGGTTAAGGTCTCCTCGATTATTGAATACGTATGACAAAATTTGTACGTTTTAATAGAAGCCTTCGATCGGACTTTAGACAATTAATTGCAGATTTTTTTATGGTCAAAATTTTCGTCACCTCGATATACAGTCAAACTTCAATAATTCGAAATTTTTTTTGGCTCGAATTTTCGAAAAAAAAAAAAAAAAATTAAACTGAATCGACGTCTCGATGACTAAAATAATTTCACAATGTATTTACGATTGAGATTGGTAAAATAACCGAAGTCTGACTGTATTGCTTATAATGAATTGATTTTCGAGCCGAGAAGTTAGGCTCTTAGCTGAGCAATTCGATTATAAATCCTAATTTTTTTTGAAATTTTGTGGCATCAAATGATGGCAAGATCTCTATCACTCTATTAACCGATTAAACGCCAGTGTTTCTTTTGTAAACGAATAATAATTTCTCCATACAAAGTTTAATTCAATTAGCTTCTGAATTGGAAATTTTAGGACACACATTTTTGGCCACTCACAAAATTTACCTCTAAGGATCAAATTCAACAAGTTCTCAGCAAAATTTGCTTTCGTCGGTTTTGATGGAATACCAAAACTAGATTTTAGATCAATAACACAAGAGCACCAAAAATGAACAGTAGACTTGTGTTAAAAAAAAAAGAGTTGAAAATTCTTTCATTCTTCTAGACATTTATAGCTTTGGAATAAAAAAAAAAATTAAAAAAATTATAAATAATATTTTCATATTTCGGAAAACCGTCTTCCTTTTAATGTCAATGGAAAGCTATTAAAATGGCAATGAATATTGGCTGCTTACCTTAAAGAGTCGAATGATCTGAAGAATTTTTCCGTCGGCATTGGATTTTTCTTTTTTATTTAACAGAAATAAATTCGTCAATTTGAAGAAGACCGACAGCTTCTTTTGCTTTGATTTGTTTTCGCTCTCTTAATTATGTTGTTATAATCAGAATGTTTTTGTTGCCGTTGTTGGTGTGTTGTCGTTGTTGTTGTTGCTGCTAAATTTTTTAAATAAAATTCTTCTTTCTTCTGACTGATGAATAAAGCAGTGCAGCTCACGACGCTTTCGCTGTCTTCGATTGAATTCGAGATTTCACAAAATTTCGAAATAATGATTTCATCTGCAAAAGTTGTTGGTGACTTTGGTTTTTTGTTTTCTTGCCACCGTTTTGATTCTTAAAACAACTTTTTTTTTTTTTTTTTTTGTTTTCTAGTGTATTATTATTTTATTGACTTCACAAAAAATGCAGTCTTTCTTCTTGTTCAAACGATGCTATTATTTGAACGAAATTATTTCTAGTTGGTGAATTATTATTTTGGAAAAATTTTCACTCGTCACGTTGAATTATAGAATTTATTCGATTGTTTTATGGTTTAGATTTTAATCCAATTTTCTATTTTTTTTTTTTTTTTTTTTGTGATTGAGAAGATCTTGCGCCCGGTTATCGCGATGTTCATGAAATGTACGTATCGCCGGCGTTAGGCGAATTTTTATATTTTCACTTCACTGATATTTTGCAAATTTTTTTTTTTTTTTTACTTCTAATTAAGAAATAAATAGAATATTTTTATCTATTAATTTTTTTTTTTTTAAGATTTTCAGTAGAAAGCAAATCAAATTATATGCAGCATACTTTGAGGGAACTTAAGTTACTTCGAGTTTTATGGAACCCAAGCACAAACGTGACGAAAACTCAAAATATCGTGCATGCGCTGACGCACTTCACACGTCCTAACAGTTCCAAGTTTCGCAAAAAACTGACACTAATGTTGCGTCTCTTCTGAGTTTTAAGTCAAATTTGGTCGGACTAGCGGATACTGGACGCGACGTTTCATTTGTTTGAGTTTGAGTTTTCGGTCGACGTCATACGAAAACCTGTTTGACGGTTCGATGGTTGGAGTTGAATTATTATTTCTCGATTTTCATAAAACAAAAAAAAATTTTTTTTTTTTTATAATTTATTTAATTAAATTGAAATGAAAAAAAAAAAAAAAAATTATTAGAATAAAAATATTATTCAATTAGGCAAATGTTTTAGTACAAATTTTTGTGTGTAATGAATTCATGCATGGAATATGCTGAACACCTTGAATACATTTTATGCTTTATTGTTTAATGAATCATGGCTTTATTAAATTCTTTTCCTGGTAGCTTAAGATATTCTTTTAGGATGTTTGTGTGCTTAAATCAATCTTTTAGATAAAATTTTTCACCTGATAGCTCGATAGGTCCTTCAGAGTTCAGTATAAAAAAATGTCAAAAATATCAAAGTCTTATTTGTTCTTATGTGTGGATACATTGTATGTATATCTGGAATTCATATCAACAGCCACCCAGAAAAATAATTAATACTTAGGCTCCCATAGCTCGGACCAATATCACCTAGAAATTCTCTTAACCAGGAAGTATTCAAATCGAAGTCCTTACAAGTCGAATATATATTATTTTGGGTTGTTTTTAATTCCACTTATGGGACTTTGACCGTGTTCTTGAAGGCATGTTAAAGGATACAGAAAGTGCCTAAAAAAAGACTTACGGGGATGTCAAAGAAATTAACTGCAAAATCGTCTAGAATTTAAATAGGTCCAAGGATCATGACGATCTAGTTTTAATTAAGTTTTCCTTTTCTCATTTTGAGAAAAGAATACATGGGTATATCGAATCCTTTTCGCGAAATTATCACATTTTACATGGACCAAATTTTACAGGAGAGCGTTTTTCTACCATTCTTTGCATATGCGACTGTGTAAAAACGAAAACTAATTCCCAAATCATCTCCATAACTACAGTGCTTAGGGCTATATTATTTTGCCGGGCGATGAGTTGAAGGCTTAAGAATAAATTTGCATCAAAAAGACAATTTCGTAAAAAAAAAATTGACATACATACCATGAATTCGCGAATAGAGGTCGATATAATGATTGCGTAGAAATGCTGTGCACACGGTTTTTACGGTACATGAAATTTCCAATCCTATTTCGATTCCTGTGACATGCCAGTTTACCTCTTAATGCATCACGCTGTTGCTAGTTAAGGAGAATCTCCCCTAAGCTATCTGGACTGTAGCGGAGACTAAGGGGAGAAAATTCTTTAGAAAAACTATTAAGGGACCAAGTTATATTGTTTTTTTAGATGATTTCGAAATCAAACTTAAGGGAATTTTGGCCTTATTTTGAAATATTTGGTATATATCCCCTAAAAAAGACTGGCATCAGTAATGCACCACAAACGCACAAATTGAGTCCATACACTCTGCGTCGTGTTACCCCAGCAAACACAAGTCAAAGGTTTGAGAATTAAAAAAATAAAATCAATTTTGAATTTCTCAAATCATTTTCAAATCATGAATTAATGCTTGATATTAACATTTGAGTTTGATTTGAGTTTGATTTGAGAATACACATGTTTTCTCAAATTACAATTAAAGTTTGAAAATCACATTCAAAATAGATTTGAAAACAACGTTTAATATCAGTTTGAGAACAAAGTCCCCCTTTTGTTGGGAATGCTATCATTCTCAAATGAATCTCAAATTGAAATCAAACGTTTGACATTTGATAAATACATTTCATGGGAAATCATTCTCGAATCATTCTCAAACCTCAATGTTTGCTGGGACATTTCTTCTAAGCCTCGTTGCGTTGCAACATCGACGTGTTGTATTTTTGTTCGACACGAGTGCTGCGAGCTTCGAACTTTTTCTCGTTGGTTTCGTATAAGAGTTTTGGTCGTTGTTTGTTTGTTTTGCCTATCGAAAATAATGTCCCAAAATATCGAGAATTGCTCAAGACATTTTCTAAGGAAATCGCTTCAATTAAAAAAAAAATTTTATGGAAAGAACTTCAACACCATTAAGTTACGCATTCATGATTATTGCTTCAGAAGTTAATTATATTATATATAATTATAATTAGGGATCGGATTTTACATACCTATTTTAAATATATTTTATTTTTTTTTTTTTAGATATTTTAAATATAAAATATTTTTTCATATCTTTACACATCTTTGAATATTTTCAAATATTTTTCAATATGATCGCAGTAGGCGATAGCATTTAATATATTGAAAGTGCGTTTAAAATATTTTTTAATTCTGAAATTACTGAAAATTTACCCCTGCCACCACATAAATAGTTACGCGTTGGGGTACCTGGATTAATGCAGCATTATTTTATGCAGATAATTTTGCGAAAATTAAAAAGGTTTTTATTGAATAGAGGTTTTTGTTGCAATGATTTAATGTTGATTAATCGGTAGCTTCATGCAAAAGGTATTGGAATCACTCGAACCAAAAGATGCGAAGTAGTGTATAAGACAAGCACAGGTCACATTAAAAGACGAACACCCTCTGAGCCAGCTCCTTTTTATCAAAAACCATTTTTCGAGCATACCAGAAGTTATTAAAAAACTTCTTCAAGGAATGCGTCTGACTGAGTCTGTAGGCTAAATAAGAAACTTTATTCGTGAAATTGATGCAGTGCCAAGTTGGATTGGCCAGACTGCGAAAAATAAGCTGCACTTAATCTTGAATAAAAATAAAACATTTGAAGAATTGTGCAAGATGGCATCGATATTCGAGAACCCTGACGGAGATACAAGTGGAATATAGATTAACCAGACAATTTGGATTAATTACTTGTTTGCTCCTATCTCGTCTTGTGGAGTAGAGAGCTCATTTTCAGCATATAACAATATCCTACAAGATAATAGAACAAGGTTCACAGCTGAAAATATAGAAAAGGTAGGTAATATTGTATATATAGCAATGAAGGACTCTGAGTTTACGAGACGTTTTTTCTTGCTGAAAACTAAAGATCCCTAAATATAACAAGGCTTGATTGTGGATACTGATTTTTTGTATTTCTGTTATTAATCGCGGTGTAATTTGTGTGGTCTTCAAAAATCCACTCTTTTTACATGTTAATTTGCGTTCATTCATCTGAGTATAATATGGAACCATTCGATTGAGCCATACCTATCGATAGAAATCCATCGGTCTGTGTGCTCGTATATAGTTCTCTTATCGAACAATTTCAGCTATCTTGATTAAATTCGATGTTTCAAAAAAAAAAAAAAAAAAAAAATCTAAAAATAAATTTAAATTTTTTTCCAATAAAACCAAGGTAGGTAGGTAGGTGCGGCAGCTAATTGCTCACGTAGGCTCATAGATAGGCCCTTTGTGATACCATAGAGAGGACACGACTAGCCCTTTTCTACTTCTTATAAAAGCCAACTTGACTTCCTGATGAACCGCGCGATGTCTGAAATTTTGATTTCTGACAGTTCGGTGAGGCTGGTCCGAAAGGTGTGTCCCAGTAGAGACAGTCTTTTTGACGATAAGGCCGGGCACTGACACAGAAGGTGGAGAATATATTCCTCTTCCTCCTCGAGCGACAGCTCCGGCAAAAGTCATTGTATGGGGCTCCCAGCCTTGCGGCATGCCGGTGAGAACTGATACCGTCTGATGGATGGAGATATTGCTGAGTTTCACTTGGTCCCTGGATCGTCTCTTGTTCAGAGATGGCCAGGTTGTCTATTCGATTTCTGACCAAGTGATCCCGCAGAAATCTTCCTTCGACCCGACAAGCTGTGTTTGCCAAAGGTCGAGATTATTTTTTCTTTTATGACGTTTGAAATATTCACTTGTAGCCAGTGGGAATCCGATGTTGGAAAAGGAGGAAACCAAAGTATTTAAAACTTTTTATTAAATAATTTTAAACGTTTTGAAATATTTTTTTAAATATGTAAATCCGATTCCCTTAATTATCGTAATACAGTATTTTAAATTTATGAAAAAATATTCGGGCATCTCGCAGAAATCGAATACGATTGAAAACGCTCGATTTCGTTTAAATTTGTATGGAAATTTCATTGATTTCGAACGTTTTCTGTCGTATTCGATTTCTGTGGCATGCCCGAATATTTTGCAGGTTTCAAAGGGAGTGTGTGTTTTTTTTTTTTTTTATTGAGAAATGCGAGATTTTCAGTTGTACCGGTTTAGTATTTGGTCTGCGAAATGTATGAAAAATGAGGAAAAATAACTTGTGACGTAGCGAGAAGGACTAAAAAGCAGAGCTCATACGGTGATACGGTAAAAAAAAAACTAAGCAGGTTTTAAGTTTTGTAGTCCAAAATATCGAACGAAATAAGATTACCTATGTATATATCGTACGTGAAAAAAAGGAAGAAATTTTGAGGTACTTGGAAAGATATGCGAAAATCTGCGAATTGCTGGAGTTCCCATTTTTTTTTAAATTTCTTAGACTTAGCGTGAAAAATATTTCTCCTTTAGTAGAAGTAGTAGTACAATTTTATTGAAATATTTTCTCATTACATAATTACAAATTTAGCTTTCGTTATCGATCTTATATATGATTAAAAATGCCTAGCATATTTTGAATATACAGGGTGTTAAGATCAAGAATACGTAGGCATAATTTTTTATTATCGAAGGGCCAACGGCAACTCTCGCGAAGCGCAAAGGCTTTAAGACTTTTCAAAATGATGGATGGCGAGTTCACACAAGCCTAAGAGCCACAAAATTTTTAAATGAGGAATATGGCGAGAATCGGATAGGAGGAAATGGTCCGAGCAAGTGGCCTGCAAGATCTCCAATTTTAACTCTAGTGAATTTTTATGTTTGGCGTCGAGCAAAGCGAGCTGATGTGTTATGAAGAAATAAGAGACTTGGAACACCTTAAACAAAAATTAGAGTCCGCTTTTAAAAAAATCAGACAAACATATACTATATATACAGGGACGTGAACCGGGTGGAAAATTTTCCCGTTTCGGTTCGGTGGTTCGAACCGTGTTTGAACTTTTTGATTGGTTCGTCAAACCGGTTTTTCTACTTCTTTGACCCGGAGTTTCGGTTCGGTTCATAGGTTAATGGTGGTTACCTAACTCATATTAGAGATGGTTTCGATACTAATAATATAAGAATATCGAATTAGATTATTTTTATTGATTGAGCGCACTGTGGTTAGCAAAAATGAACACTGGAACCTTAAAGGTCGCGGTTCAAAAAATGAAACACTGAACTTAATCAGGGATCGGTTCGGTTCAAACGGTTGTGAAAAACCGTTCGGTTCGGTTTCAACCGGTTAACTGGTTGGCTCAAACCGGTTCAGTTCAAAACCGGTTCAGTTGTTCAAACCGGTTTGGTTCAAAACCGGTTTCGTAGATAATATAAGAATCGCTTAGAATTTTTATTAAACCGTATTGGTCCAAGAAGGTTCAGGAAATTAAAATGAACCTAAGCGGTTCGGTTCAAAATTTGTGAAAAATCGGTTCGGTTCAAACCGGTTCGGTTCATAGCAAAAACGGTTACAGGTTCAAAACAAAACGGTTCGGTTAAAAAAAACCGGTTCGGTTCAAAACTGGTTCGGTTTAAAACCGGTTCAGTTCAAAACCGGTTCGGTTTAAACCCGGTTCACGTCCCTGTATATATATATGTATATGCGGCTTAGAATTCAAAATTTAGTAACACCTCTATAGATCTAAAAATTAAACTCATCTGCTCAATTCTGAAATGGTCTTCAAAATAGTTTTGATTGCCGAAATTATGCTTAAGCTGAGGGTAGCTTCCCCTTACTTCACTCTGTTGAGTTTTTACCGAAAGTTGCATCCACATAGCAGCCTGGATTTTTATCAGTTTTTATTTATGCCATTTCTTCCAGCTGGACACAAATATAATTCCTGAATTGTGATCTACTGAAAAGGATTGCCATTTTTGAAAACATTGAGATTTCCTTTCCAACAGATACAGGTCTATTGTTTTCGGAAGTCGATCGTTACTGATGTTCATCACTCTTGTTAATTATATTTAATATATTGTTAAATACACATAGAAAAATATGACCCCATAAAATCGATAAGATCCCCTTATTGAGCGATTTTATAGATTAATCTGCTTAAACTATGTGAATAATATGCTTTTTCCATAGAGAAAACTCTTTGAATGCATAGAGAAAATCTTATTGAAACATTCTAATAGATATCCTCATATATTTCATGTGAATATCTTATTATTTCTGTTGAAGAATATGAAAATTCTAATAGTAAATAATATTCATTGAATCATAATATGTGGACACTTATAAAATGAGTTTTGATCTATCAATCATAAGAAATCGTTGAAGCATTCTTAATATAAAATGACGATTTTGATTAGATATCCAGTTATTGAATGAAAATCAGCATTAAGAAGAAGCCTTTTTCAAGTATTAAAAGCATAGACTATATGATTTCAAAAAGTATATGAATTCCGTATTCATTCCATAGATTAAGAAGACAAACCAGTTTTTTTGCACTTACGTTGATATAATAAATCTAGCAAGCTCAAATAAGATCCCGCGATGGCGTAGTTGAAGTGTGCTAGATTTGTAATCTGGAAGGTCCGAGTTCGAACCCTGTCAAATAGAAAAGAATTTGTGGAAAAATGGAGAATAAAACAGGCAAGTAAATTTCAAGGCAAAATATTACGGGGAAAGTAAGTTTGCCAAACCAATAAGTAAGTTGCTTTCATCGCGCCTTCCAAAACTCCACGCACAAGCTCTTTCCTATAGAATCTTTTTTTTAATTTTTTAATTATAAAAAGTTTGGTAAAATCTTTTATTTCTCAGTTTTTTAAATAAGTAATGTAAAGTTAAAAAAGAAATCTATTTTCCAAAAAAATTAAAAAAAATCTACACTTGCGTGAAAGCCGATCGGACCGCAGCGAGCAAACATCCTTGTTTTTTTGACATATCTTTGATCTAAAATTCATAACACGTCAAAATTCTAGAAAGTATCTTCTTAACATTTTCGTTAATTTTTCGTTAATAGATTAACGATAAGTTCCTTTCTCTATGTGATTTCTTGGACTGAAAAACCATCAGACGATTAATCCTATGTTTTATTCTTCCATTTTCAGTGATAATAAGCATTGTATCTGTAAACTATGTACATTATTAATAACTTGTTCACTTCTGCATAATTCTCAAAATAGTTTTGCGAACATTTACTAAGCTGATAGCATCAAAAATACCAGGACTAACTCACCTTTAAGTTTTAAATGCCAACCAATAGCTTCTGGAACGTCTTTTTTAAGCAGTTTTTGACTGTCATTGAAAATACACTAGTCAACAGTTTTTGACATATAATGAATCCTGAGATAAGCAGTTGGAGTCATGTTACTGAGTTCATATTTGTTAATTATATTGTAATATTATTGTAAAACACATAGAAAAATATACCTAAATCGATAAGATCCCCTTATTGAGCGATTTTATAGATTAATCTCTTAAACTTATGTAATAATATGCTTTTTCATAGTAAAACTTTTGAATGCATAGAGAAAATCTTATTGAAGACATCTAATAGAATCCTCATATACATGGAATATCTTATTATTCTGTTGAAAATATGGAAAACTTCTTGCATATAGTGAAAAATAAGTTGACCATATCAATCAAACTATGTGCATTCTTATAAAATGACGTTTTGATTAGATATCCTTATTGGAAGAAAATCGCTTTAAGAAGAAGCCTTTTTAATATTAAAAGCAAGACTTATTGATTTCAAAAAGTATATGAATTCCGTATTCATTCCATAGATTGCACCATTTTTTTGCACTTACGTTGATAAATTAAATCTAGCAAGCTCAAATAAAAATCCGCGATGCGTAGTTCGAAGTGTGTAGATTTGTAATCTGGAAGTCGAGTTCGAACCCTGTCAAATAGAAAAGAATTTGTGAAAAATGAGAAAAAACAGGCAAGTAAATTTCAAGGCAAAAATTACGGGGAAAGTAAGTTTGCCAAACCAATAAGTAAGTTGCTTTCATCGCGCCTTCCAAAACTCCACGCACAAGCTCTTTCCTATAGAATCTTTTTTTAATTTTTTAATTATAAAAAGTTTGGTAAAATCTTTTATTTCTCAGTTTTTTAAATAAGTAATGTAAATGTTAAAAAATAATCTACTTTTCCAAAAAAAAAAAAAAAAAAAATCGACGCTTGCTGGAACAGGGATCGGACCCACCGACCTTGTTTTTTTTTTTTTTACTAAAATTCATATACAAAATTAAGAAGTTATCTTCTTAACTTTTCGTTAAATTTTTCGTTAAAATAACCGATAAGTTTTTCTCTATGTTTTCGATAAGACAATCTTCTTAGATAAAAACCATCGAGAAATCCTTTTTTTTTTTCTTCCATTTTATGTGGTATTGTTGTATCTGTGTAGGTACTTATTATCGAACTTGTTCCTGGTGTCTATGATGTACTAAAAAGACTACGTCTTAGTGTGCTGCGGAATAATAATAATTATGGTTTTGTAAAGCTCCGTCTAGCAACCTCTCGGCTCCGGTTAAACCAATGGGAAAATAGGCAATTCGCGCATAGGTGGTCAACAGGACCCACATGCTCCAAAATGTCGGAATCATCACTGGTCACTGTCCACTGGGGGCTCACGCGATGAGACTACAAAGTAGGACATCCCTTTATTGCAGATACTGCCAAGTAAATGAGGAAGAAGAATCTCCATTACACCTATTACTGCAATGCCCTGCGTTTGCAAGAAAAATAATCTTTTATATAGGACAATACTTCATCCAATCTCCAGAGGATTTAGACTCGGTAAATCTTACGGTAAGATTCTTACCCAAATAACTGGCTTCATTGCTAGCTCGAAATGGTTTTAGAGATAGGTGTTCACCTCTATAGGGTATCACAACGGACCTTTGTTAGGTCTGAGTGTATCGGTATAAGACAGCCCAAGTAACCTAACCTAACCTAAAGCTCCGTCTAAATATTTCAGCATTAGAATTGCGGTAGTTCATTGTAATTCTTAGTTAGGTACTTTAATTATCTTCAATAAATTTTATACCTTATTGAAAATTAAAATATTCTGATTACTTTGTCAAATTAATTCTCTTTGAATTCAAACTTGACTAGAAGAATTTTTTTTTATTTATTTATTTATTTTTTTATTGTTTCTTCCACCGCAAATAAAAATGTACATGCAATTTTTTCGATCTCTACGTCAACTCGTAAATTCCAATAGCGGAGGTAATCGATACTCACCGTTTGAATACTTGTAACGATTATATTACCAATTCACTTGTTACCGGTGGAAGTTTTTTAATCCCTTCGGGTATTCCGTATTGTCTCCTGTTCACCCTCATAGCCATTCGCTTCAATTATGGACTTCGAGTGTCATTGGAACATGTGACTGGGGCCACGTGAATGATCTTATTGGAAGGTATGTGGTATGTGTGTTGTATGTAGCTTGAGTGTGTCAGCGGGTGTTTCTCATTCATCCAGCCAGTCGGTTTTCACCCCCTAATACTCTGACCTCAAAGGGGATAACGAACGTCGTCTGGGTATGACTCGGTGTCATGACGGTGTATTGTCGACATAATACCCATTACGGGTGAAAAATACGTGCAGGCTGTTTGCCCATATGACGGCTTGCTCGTTTGCCCGGTTTTCTCACTTTGTCCCGTCAGCTCGTCAGCCCGTCTGCAAAGACCAATAACTCGAATTATCAACGCCGCGTCAGGTGTATTTATGCGCCGCTTTCAGCCGGCATTCAGACAAGGGGATTTCGCAGTTGAAGCCTTGGGGAATCCCCAAAAGTGTTGCAAAGGTTAGCCCGAGCCGAAGGGTCTAGTCTTCCTAGACTATCAACAGACAGACAATCAAGAAGAAATAATTTCCTTTTTCATTCTGTTTTTCTTTTCTTTTTTATTTTCTTTGCCCCTTACCCTTCAGGAACCAGCGCGTAACACAAGAGAACGGTGTCCTCTTTTCCCTCGCTTCCTGCTCCTAGCAAAATATATATTATTTTTCCGTTTTACAATTGCAACTCTCAGAGGGTTAATCAAGCAAAAAATAATAATAAACATTCTTTTAATTTTATTCCAGCCCGCCATCGGAAGGTTGATGGGGCTTATTGCGTGTAACGAGCAAAAGTTGGAGCTTCGGATTTCGGATTTCGGATTTCTGATTTCAGATTTCAGATTTTTTTTCTCATGAATCGAATTGAGTTGGAGAGATACTCTATTCGAGATTGCAATGCCTCGATATGGGGATTTTTCGGAAGGTACTAAAAGGATAAATTATTGTATTGAGCGTACTTAATTCAGTTCTTCAGTTCTTATGAATGAGATAATGAGGTGCTCGAATGCGAACATTTTAATTATGCACTCGCGCACACTAGCCAAGTGATTTTCATGCACATGCAGATGGAAGCGAAAATGAAAATGAAAATGAAAATCAAAATTAAGTTTTCATCTCGTCTGAAAATTTTCAATTACGCTGCCATCCAACTACTCGTATGCATGCTGCCAGCATCAGCATCAGTACCAGTCCCAGTATCAGTTCCAGCTACAGCTCCAACTTCATTAATGTGCCAGCGATAGTAGCCTTTGCGCCGCATGTTATCACCGTAGGATGAGGACAAAGGGGGAAAGCAGATAGCGGGAAGAATTCATGATTCAGAAGATTTTAAGGAGGAATGCAGCAGAGAACGCATTATGATGTTGAAAATCGCAACGGCTAAGTACGAAAATATTTTCCGCTTAACTTTTCGAATAAAAATGTGCAGCCTTAAACTGTCCTGCTTTGTTCTGTCCTGTCCGGTCATCTGTCCTCTGCTGTCCCGTTACAGTTCATCTATTCGCTTTTCCCTCGCCTCAGAAAATGTATTTCGTTGCAGCCTCAGCAGCCGTTCCATCCATGCTTGAGTCGAACAACGATTGTAGGCGTCGTTATCTATCCATCGACTTAGCAACAATTGGGCAAACGACGAGAACGAGGACAAGGACGAGTGCATCGGTCAGAGCAGTGCAGAGCAGAGTAATTAAAAACTCAAGTGGCCACATCGAGCTAGTGAGCTGCTCAACCAGATATGTAAGTACATACATACATCCATATATACTTCTAAGCTGGTGTCGGCTATTAAGTGGGTCAGTGGGCACTCATCGTCTAAATCATACCACGTCGAAAAGTTCATCATCAATGAGAAGCCTATCTTAGTCAAGGATAGTTGCTTAAATCAGGGAATTTTTTGTTTTTTCTTGGGACATAAGGTGGACTTACTAAAAATTTAAACACGCGAGTGCGAGTGACATTTCCAAGCGGGTGCCAGTTGCTCTAATTTAGGAAGCTTTGATGTGATGGCTCGCATTCCCACATTGGATGTAGAATTTAGTTGGCCTAACTGAGTGTGAAGAATCAGCAAAACCAGAGGAAGTCTCCGATCTTCCTTGCTGTGAATTATTAAAAAATTAAAAAAAAAAAGGAAATTAACAATTTTTTGGCATTACGCATATGTGTAGATAAGTTTGCACGGAACTGAACTGGCTGGAACATTTCCTTGATCCTTTTTCGGTCATTTCTGAGCTTTATTATTTGGCAGTATTCCAAGATTTTGCAAAGATGAAATTATTGTCATTTGGCTCATTGAAACTATTAAGCCGTTCAGTGTTGAAGTCATTTTTTTCCATATGACTGGTTTTTAATACTCATTTGGCTTAACCCATTATTACATACAAAACGAGTAGATAAATCAAAAGCGGTCATATACGACTGCAATCAGGGGCGGACTGGGCCTACGGGCAACCGGGCAAATGCCCGGTGCGCCCCCAGCGCGCTGTGCTATTTAGCTGTTAGGTTTTATTTTTTTCTTAGGTAACAGGTCGAAATTTTTCAAACGCCCGGTGGGCCCTTTGACCCCCAGTCCGCCCCTGACTGCAATACTCTCAGAATTTGTTTTTTTTTTTCATTGATGAAAGTCTACGAGTATTGATAAAGAACAAAAAAAAAATTATTATATATATACTTATATATAAAATTATAGAGTCCTATTTGTCCTCTCTCTCAGTTTGGGCAACAAGGAACAATCCCGAGAGAAAGAGAGAGAAAGAGAGAGAAAAGAGAGAGAAAGAGAGAAAAAGAAGAGAAAGAGAGAGAAGAGAGAGAGGAAAGAGAGAGAAAGAGAGAGAAAGAGAGAGAAGAGAGAGAGAGAGAGAAAGAGAGAAAGAGAGAGAAGAAGAGAAAAGAGAGAAAGAGAGAGAAAGAGAGAGAAAGAGAGAGAAAGAGAGAGAAAGAGAGAGAAAGAGAGAGAAAGAGAGAGAAAGAGAGAGAAAGAGAGAGAAAGAGAGAGAAAGAGAGAGAAAAGAGAGAGAAAGAGAGAGAAAGAGAGAGAAGAGAGAGAAAGAGAGAGAAAGAGAGAGAAAGAGAGAGAAAGAGAGAGAAAGTCGCTTCCGTTGAATTATTGTGTTAGGAGTGTGGGAAGGCTTCAGATTGAGATGAAACTGAAAAGCTAAAAGAGTGCAAAATTATGTTATAACAAAATTTGGATTTCCAAATTTCAGACGAAGGTTCCATAAAACTATGAAATGGAATAGAGCATGAAGCCAATTGGACGTGTCGAAGATTTTTATGTTTTTAAATTATACCGAACAAAGAGAAATTAAAAACAAAAAATTTAAAAAAAAACAAACAAAAAAAGGCTACAAAGTCAAAACTCGGAAGTAATTAGCGCGAAGGTACGCAGCAGCGAGGAGGTATGTACAAGGATAAGACGAGACTTCGGAAGGTCATGTGAGGCTGCGTGTTTCTGCGTGCTTCATTGTTCGCTGCAAAAACGGCTGCCGCGTATCTACGAAATTCGGTGCGTGCTGACCGGATTTCCCGACACATGGAATGCACATGTGCTTCCTTGCACATGCGATCGAATGGTCATTGTTGGGACATGTTCGGCTAGCGGGGTTTTCCAGCGCGATGCACCGGTACAGTTCATTCGAGAGTCCGTCAATCATTATATTCCCGTCGAAAGTTACGCATTTTGGATGGCCTTGCACCTTAGAAGATGATGGAGTTTTTGTTGTTGTTATTGTAACCTGAACGAGTCGTAAGGATTCGTGAAATGAACACCAACGAAGATCTTCCTTCCTTCTAATCGCCGTGAAATGGTCTAAAATCACGTACAATCCTTCTATCTCTTTCTTATCATTTGTTCGTCGTTTTCTCTGGCACTTTTCAGTCGTGTTTTGTTCACGTTTTTGCACGTCACGTTGCACATTTTTTTTTCAATATTTTTTCACGCTCCCGACGACGCACGAAAAACGAGAATACGAGTTTTCCGGAATAATCGCCGAATGGAAATCCGTGCTGGTTCGGTTTCGTCGCGTTTTCAATTGTTTATGTTTCAACATTGACCTGTTCGTGGGTTAAACGTTGACATCCTCTGCCTCCATGCTGCGTTCAAACGTGCTTCCAGTGCAATCAGCTCAAACGATTACCTGCGGCAACGTGAGAAAAACGGATTATCGGTTGCCGCTTTCGTAATTTAAGTCGATTTTTCCATTTTAAATATATTTTTTTTTCCCATTGTGCAAATTACTTCATCGGTTGTAATAAAAGGATACCAATGCTTACGCTTCGACTAATAAGAACTGGTATGCTCTCTTTTTGGTGGCAAATGAGTAAATGGGTAAATGGGTTCGGATCTATGAGAGTCGCCTGTTGATTCATGATTAGCCGTATTACAATACGTATGATCGGGACATGGACACTGAGCGTTGAAGTTCTTACTCTGATCAGATTCTCATTCTTAGCAATGTTACCATGTGAATTTATTTGCAAGGTGAGATTACTTCAATATTTGCAACAACAAAAAAAAAAGGGATTTCCTAAAAAATTCGGGAAAAATCTTAACCCTATAATGCCACAATTTTCAGTTCATAAATAAAGAATCAAAAATGAATCAGATAAAACTAAGTGATTTCGGGAAGAGAACAACGAATCTGAAATAATTTTTTTCAGGGACGTGAACCGGTTTTGAACCGGAAAACCGCTTTTATCTGCTGATGAACCGAACCATTAATCGAACAAATGTTTAAACCGAACCAAAAACCGAACTCTTTTTTGTAAAGGTTCGGGGTTTCATTTTTGACTGCAACCATGCACAGTGGTCGCCCCGCTCCCATAGGCCAAACATAAAAAAAAATCGATATTCTTATGAAATTAGTATCGATACCATCTCTAATATGAATGAGGTAACCCACCACTAACTTTTTATTGTGCAAATTTTAACCCTAAATGGTAAAAAAAATTGCGTTAGAAGTGGGAACCGAACCGAAACCCCGGTTCAAAGAAGTAGAAAAACCGGTTTGACGAACCAATCCAAAAGTTCGAACACGGTTCGAACCGCCGAACCGAACCGGGCAAATTTTCCACGCGGTTCATGTCCCTGATTTTTTTTTATGTATCGAAGTGCACTTGAAGAAATCCAGGCCTCTTTTAAGAAAATTTGAACTACTGAAATTGTATGTATGTCAAACAATAGATTCACCAGGATGCTTTTACAGGACTTCCACGCGAATTGCTGGGTTCTTTCCTAATGTCTGGGCCCGAGGGGCAATCGTCCCGATTATCAGTTACCACCCAACACTAAAGGTCTGCAAGGAAGACAAGATTTAAGAGACCTTCAAGAGATTATGGCCTTTGTTCTTCTTTGTTTTTTCAATGGCTTCGGACATGGTTGGGCTAGCAATGAAAAGAAAACTCAAGTAACCGGTCCATAATAAATTTGATAATTGAATGAGCAAAATAAAAATGTCAATAATTTTTTACCGTTGGCAATTATAGGTCTATGAAATTTCCAACATAAGAAAAAAAAAAGGGCAATTGTTCGCGTGTGTGTTTGTGTGATATGTATTCCATCGGACTTTGTAGGGATATGGGAACGAAATGTAGGAAAACAAATATGGAAAAACGGTATAATTGAATATAAACACTGAAGCTAGGTTCTTTCATTTATTCTTCTTCGGTTCTTGTTCATGGTTCGATTGGTCAAACGTAAGCCTCACTCAGTTGACATGACTCCTTAGTCGAGTCCAGCTGGCTGCCAAAATCATTCATTACCATGAATTGGGAAATTAATCTCCCTACATAATAATTTTGTGGGGTATTTAAGTGCTTACCTGTGTGCGTGTGTTTGTGTGTGTGTCAATAGCCTTTTTTGAGATCCTTTTACTTTTTATTTGAAATTGTTTTTACTGTTGCTTTACGCCATTGTTCCTATTATCTCTGCTTCTTGGGCTTAAGGAATGCAAAATGACCAATTCATTTGAGGGAATTTCTTATCCTTCAATGCTAGCTAATCTCTTCTAAGCAGTAAAATTAAAAAAGGAAAAAGAGGGAAAAAAAACTAAGTAGTTAAGCTGTAGTCAAAAGGATTTCTATTCGAATATCCTTGGGGACAACTACAACTAATGTTTGGTATGAGATTTTCATTGAATTTTTTTTTGGTTTTTTTTTTTTTTTAATAAATAAGAAGCGATTTCGCAATAAAATATTTGCACAGCCTTTTTCTTTTGTGTTCATACGAGCGAGACTTTTGAAATCTAAATGCTCTTAATTAATTTCCTGCTTGAGTCCTTTAGGCGAAATTCGAAATTTCGGAACAAGAGAATTTTCATCAATCGAATAATATCGAAAAACAGAAATATGACATTCTACATGAGGCCATGATTCGGTCAGACCGATTCTCGTCGCGTTGGGCATCGTTATTATACTCTGCCGAAAATTGAACTAATGCAGAAATACCCTTCGAATACTGCCCAAATCAACAGTACTACTCGTTCATAATTTCCCCGCCAATGCCAAAGTCCAGATGTGGAGACAACGGGACCAATTCAGTTGATTTGATATACTGCGTTGATTGAAAACAGGGCGGCTCAGGTTGTCAGCGCGTGCACCTCACGATTCCATGAGTCGAGGTTCAATTTTCCGCGCAGCCAAATGTCGATTTATTTATTATTATTATTTTTTTTTTAAATTTATTAGTTCAAATTTAAATGCAAAGAAGAGTAAAAAGGAAATACGGAAATTCGGAAATATTTAAATTTAAAAAAATTGTTTCATATTCAAATGAGTTTGTGAAAATTTTTGTACGAAAAGTACGTAAACAGCATTGGAGTAGGTAGTCTTCTATTTTCCCTTAAATTTATTAAATTTTTCTACTTTTACCATTCCTCCACAATTCTTTCGCCTGCGCGAGGACTGAAACTCGAACCTTCGGATTGCTAATCGTGCACACAATCCACTACTCCACGGAGTCGTCTGATTCACGCTCAGAAATTATATATTTAACACCAATATTTTAGCAAAATTGAACTGTGAACAGTGCGGGATTAAGGTAGGGCTAGCTGGGCCCCAACTGGCAACGGGCCCGGAGCGTCCAAATAAAATATCATCAAAATTATTCAAAAAATATATTTCGAGTAAAATCGCTTTAAAGTTTAAAAATGAATTAAATAAAAAATTAGATTATATGAGCCCTTAATTATGAAAGTGGTATAAGTCAAAACACTTAAAAATCTAGTTTTACTTCAGATTATCTTATTTAATAAGAATTTGATATGAAATAGCTGATAAACTAGATTTATAAAGATTTTGACTTACATATATACAGGGTGTTCCGTAGCTGAGTGCTTTCCTCTATAGGGTTGATAGAGAAGGTCATTGTGAACAAAAAATCGTATTGGTCCAAAATGCACCCCTGAGGAGTTATAAGGGAAAGAAAGAAATTTGCAGTTCTTTAAGAACAAAAATGTTGACGCCTCAACGTTTGAATCCAAGATAAAAATTTTAATGCAGTTCGACAGAGAATTGTCAGACCTTTCTAGGCGTATAAAATAGTCTCACACTTTATTGCAGCTTCAAGGGTATTTGAGCCTTCAAAGTCAAAATTTAAAATTTTTTTAAACATTTTTTGACTTTGAGAGCCATTTTGGTATGAAAAAGGTCCTCTGAACACCCAAATTTTTTATTTTACTCAAAATGCTGGATCGAATTCCTTTAATTTGGTATCACATATGTCTAATAAATTTTTTGAAAATAAGATGAGAAAATTAAATATCTTTTAAGTTTAAGTTTCAATAAGGATACTGGCATAAATTTTTGTGTGAAGACTTTATTTTGGGCCTGTTTAATGTGACGCAAATGCTTTCTTCTTTTTAATCTACTCCGATATTTTTACTTTTACTCCGATTTTTGTGGTTGTTTACTACGGTTTTGTTGGTGAGTGGTGGGAACGCTGTTGTGAACTGTTGACCATGCGAATAGTTTGCTCCTACTGTACGTAAATCTACTCGTGTACTCGTTCTCAATTAACAATTAACTCAAATTTTCTATAGGGTCAATTCACATCCATGATCTATATCCACCTTCATTTGATTTTAATGGTACATCTAGGTTCCGTTCAGTTTGAATGATTTTTATAGGGTATTTGGTGAAATTCATATTCACTCGCTTTAAAGAATAACCTTAATCGTCTTATTGTGGAATTGGATCTTCAAAGAGGAACTACACTCCGCTGGATGGTTATATGTATTTGCTTTGCATTCTCTTTGTGACGCATTTAAATTTTGATTGTTATGCCTTAATATTGGTTGTAAGACTGTAGCCAGTAATCAAGGACGTATCCAGGCTATGATGAAGCGGGGAAGCTGTTTTATTTTTCTTGCTTTAAAGCCTGAATTCCAATTGCGCAGGAGCTGTGTAACGTGAATTCCTGCAAACGTTCAACACATGAAAACATATGGAACCACGTTCAATCAACTTCCTGCATGCTCACGCACACGCACGAGTTCGAAAAATTTAATATTTCCTGCGCGTGAGCAACATGACAGCTGAGTATAACAGTTAAAGAAAGGAATATATCAGTGTTGTAGAAACTATTGAGTACTTTTTTAAGGTACTTGGTACTACGGAGGTATGCTTTTCTTCCTTAATCAAGTAATATGCATTAAATTTTGTTTTCTTTTAAGCATCGGTGTCTATATATATATGATTTCTATAATTTATTTGTTAAGAAAAATGAATATGAATATTAAAATGAATATTACATTCCATTCATAGAAAATAAGACGAGTACAAGAGTTGCTAAAAATGTACTGAGTCAAGTTCAGATTCAAAAACCGCAGCAATGATATTCTCATGCACACGCATTATTGGAAATTGCATTTTTCCTGAACCTCCTGCAGCAGGGAATTTCCTGCAGCTCCTGCGCTAGTGGAATTCCCGCTTTAAGCGTTTGAATTTGTAGCGCAGCACATATTCGGCTTAAAGTGAAGTTCGTTTCCATATTTTTTTTTTCTATGAAATATTTATGAACACATCTAAGTAAAGCTAATTCAGATATTATCATTCGGAACGTATCGATTAAAGTCAAATTGATCTGAGCTGCTAAAAAAAAAAAAAAAACAAATATGCTTTTCGACTATTTTATGGATGCGGGTATCGGATATTCATTCCATCCAGCAAAGTACTGGTCCGTTGATGCATCAATAAAAATGCGTGCATTTATAGACACATGTATGTACATATGTCTCCTATCCACCTTTATCAATGGAAGCTTCTTTTTTCATTCTTTCTTTTTGAAGAGGGAAATTTAATCCAAGTCGTTAGAATCTTTTCGTAGCTTGATGCATTAGTTGTGAAGCTTTCTCGGTGGAGTGAAAATATTTCTTATTATTGGTTTTTCTTTTGTGTGTTTTATTGTCACTGTTGTGAGTGGCTTCATCGATTTGTCGGTATTTAATTAACTTCAATACAATATGGAATTGGTGAAAGAGAGAATAACATCTTGTATATCAAACGATTTTTTACGCAGGGGAGTTGTAGGTGATCGGTGTTCCCCAAAGAAAAGCTATAGCAATGATGAAGTAAATTAGTCCATAGCATCGGGCTTTTGTACTAGTGACTATAGTCATTCAAGTGAGGGTGTGTCGGTATGTTAGAGTGATGGAATTTATTGCTGGAACATAAACATTACGTCCTTAAAGTTTTCTGTCTGTTTTAATCTATTTTCTACCTAAATATTTGTTGAGCCATTTGCTTTGGTTTGTGGGACATGCATTTTTGTATCTAGTAGGAACATTCTAGAACGATTGGTGAAAGTGGAAATTGAAGTTCAAAATTCCACTGTTGCATTGCAGAACTATACCAAATATGGTGACTGATATATTTTGTCGTGTTCTTAAATGATATCTTGCTTTCGCAGTTGGTTTGATGGTTGGCTGGTTTGGACTTACGATGCGAGAGGCTTGAGGTTCAACTTCCAGTTTGTTCGTGGATGTTCGTGTTATCTAATTTGCCTCTTGGTATTAACATGCGGTCGTAAGGCCAAGAGAGAATTACGAACTGGACACAATGGTAACCCAAAGATTATATTATTTGGTGAAATTTACTTTGGCCTCTTGCTAACAACAGAGCTCGGTATGAATTCCTTTTCACGAGAATCGAAACTTGATTGAAATATATCTTTTCGATTTATTTGCAGCCAATGATTCTATTGCATTCAACTCAACTGTAAATTGGCATTGATTTGGTTGGGGGTAGGGGGAAAAATGAAGCTCGTGCAGCGTGAAATGATCGCAGCAATGATAAAAAAATTTATCTTCATTCCGTAATTTAGATACAGTCAATTGCTAATTATAAGAACGCATAATGACTGGCATCCGAATGCGGATCTTGATCTGGAATAGACCGCCAGCCACGTAGTTAACGACGTGTGACAGCGGTAAATTGCATTAACCCCTCGCGAGTTTGATTTTAATGACGAACTCGCAATGAAATTAAAGAAAACGTTGCTATCTACCTACGGAAAAAAGGTGTGCACACATACACACCGATATGCGTCCCTTGATATGTTTGATCGCTGATCAGTGATCACTCCCTCCAATTCACTCATGGCTACCAGCAACTCGCTGCTTGATAAGTATCTTTTTTTTTTTGGATTCGCCACAAAATTGTGGAAGAACTTCGATAGATGGCACTGGGTCGTTTGAGTTCGATTGCAGCGATGTAACGAACGATGTAACGAACGATGTAACGAACGATTTAACGAACGATGTAACGAACGATTTAACGAATGATTTAACGAACGATGTAACGAACGATTTAACGAATGATTTAACGAACGATGTAACGAACGATGTAACGAACGATGTAACGAACGATGTAACGAACGATGTAACGAACGATGTAACGAACGATGTAACGAACGATGTAACGAACGATGTAACGAACGATTTAACGAACGATTTAACGAACGATGTAACGAACGATGTAACGAACGATGTAACGAACGATTTAACGAACGATGTAACGAACGATGTAACGAACGATTTAACGAACGATTTAACGAACGATGTAACGAACGATGTAACGAATGATGTAACGAACGATTTAACGACCGTTTCGTCTATATTTTTTTTATTTAAATCTTAAAACTTAAGAAGCAGCAATTAGACTTGACGTTTGAAGCTATGACGATGGTGTGTTGGCGGTGACTTTGACGGTGACAAAGGATCGAAGAGAGGGTCGTTGGCTGTGACGTTGATGAAGCGCGTGTTTGTTCCGCTTCGTCGTCTCGGAAAATTTAACAATACCCGAGTGCTCACAGTGCGGCTGCTTTGGATACCGTTTCATGTTGACTCACGCCGATTTGATTTTCCGCCATGCATTGTGGCGTGACGTAACGTGGCAAGCGTTGAAGCTGGTGTTGCTGTTGTTGCCTTGTGCAAATGATGACAATAACACACGGCGTTGAAGCATGCAAAGCGGTGCAGATGCGCTTAAGAGCACCTGCCAAATTGGCTGAGTACATATGCATACATACATATGTACATGCATGCATGCACACATGCAAACACGCATATGGTTATATGTTCATATAGTAAGTAGGTTTTAATGATGGCATGGATAATTCCATTGAGGAATTCCCAACGAAGCTTTGTATGCTTCGCTAGAGAGGCAAAAGAGCTTAACTAGAAATGTTTGACAGTTTCATTAAGTCAATGCGGAAAACGCATTTTCGCTGAAGTCATCGTCAATTTTCCGCGTGCCTAGGTACCCTCGACTTGTGGTGGATGGTGGTGGCTCATTGCGTGCGACTCGCTGGGCTGATCGAAACTCGGCTCAGCGAACCCCGCGCTCAAGTGAACGGAATTTTTTCCCATCGCACCGAAGCTTGAAGCAGTAACAAGAATTCGCTCTGAACTTTTCACATTTCACACTTAATTAGGGTAAGCATTGTTTTCGTGTAATCGCCTTCGCGACATGATTTCCCACCAACAAAAAAAAAAAAAAAAAAACAAAAACAAAGCCATCGTCTTCGCTATCGTATGGAGTCGCTAACGTGTACGCACTACTACCGACTCGGCTGCGGAGAGGGCCCGAATCTAGACCAATTGTACCGAGTCATCGTACTAATTTGCTTGGCGTCTCTACAAACGCCAATTTCCATGCCAAGGAAATGAAGAAACGAAACGCCGTCGTTTCATTTTGCAATGTCACGTAATTCGTTTTTGACATCAATTCGGGAAGACGACTTGACTTGGATGGCTGGGATCGTTGGATGGGTGTTTTTTTTTTTTTTTTTTGTTAAGAATGGGAGTCATACTCCTGGGGTAGCCCCGACAGAAATAAATCTTTTTTGTATTAGTTTACAAAGAAATCCACACAGAAAAAAAATATTAGTTCGCCTTGTTTCATTCGTTTGAATCAGGGATGCCCACCACTACATTGAAAGCTTGCGATAGTGTGTGTGCGCATTGCACTGAAGAACGTTTTTCGCCTTTTTCAGTTCTCTCTTTTTGCTTCATCCGACATAGGTCTTCCTCGTTCGCTGCCTGATGTCAGACTAAAAAAAAAGGTTTCGATTTCTCAGCTTGCTTGTTGCCTTTTGTGTATGTACACAAGCATTTGCTCTCAATGCTCCGAAGCTTGCTCCGCGGGCATCCCTGGTTTGAATTGATATCTTTGGTGTCGCATCCATCAGCAGACAGTGACGTAGGAGAATTAAGGAGATTTAAGTGTTTGAAGGGATTTTCAAAGGATGAAAGAAAAAGTTCCTGAACATTTTGACACACGGGTCGTCCCTCCTTCTGGGAGGGAATCCAAGTTAAGGAACTCCTTTCGCAAACACAGTGATGGCTTTTGGTTTTTCGGAAAAAGGGCCACCGGCTACGGACTGGGGTCCCTCAATACAGACATAATACTGCGTAAGAGAGTGTAGTGAGCTTTTTTTTAAATCATTTTCTTGCGCCAACGGGCTCCCAAGAAGGAAGCCCCCCGGAGTCCTAAACTCTCGCGGCGGGTTCAGTTCAATTTTTCGTTTTTAAATCCCACGTTTTCGATAGTTAAACCGCAAATAAGGTATAGCAAATGTACTACGGTTTTAAAGGAAATCAAATGCAGATTTGGAAAAAAATGAGAAAAACATGTGTTAATAGGACCTTTTTCATACCAAAATGGCTGCAAAAGTAAAAAAAAGTTGAAAGATTTTTTCGAAGTTTTCAATTTGACCGTTCATTTTTTCCTCAACGGCTCAAATTTTAACCACCAATTTAATTTTTCCTAAAAGCCCATATAATTGGCTTTCAAACCCCATTACAGTTTATTTTCTACGATAAGCCGTTATCGTGGTAGAATTTTTTTTTCTCGACTTCCTGCTTAAAAACTTTAACGCCCTATAACTCCTCAGGGGTGCAATGGGATTTTGATAATGGAAAACAGCGTTTCTTCGGCGTGAGAGTTCCGTTCGTTCTTGTAGGAGATGTTGGGATGAGAGAGGGAGATCGCAGAATAGGCAGGAGGGCGGTGGAAGCTTATTGAGGATGTGGGAGTTTGCCTCCCATTGTGTTAAAATTTCGTACCGATACTTAGTATACTCGCCTTATGGAAAGATAAAAATGTCTTCTCTTTTGATCAAAAGATGCAAGTGAACAAAAAATTTTAAACGCGTTTTTCAAAAATCGATTGTTCTGAAATATGACATTCTTGAAGTAAATGAGCGACATTGTCTATACTTCGAAACCGTACTGTGCTCTACATGATTATAGGAATTATTTTCGTGCTCTTCTATGATTGCTTTCATATCTAAGAAGGACTTTGCCCGCAATGCAATCTCCTGAGAACGCCCCTGGATAAATATCCGAAATATCGCCAATATCGTGCTATGGAATTGACGTATTTAAAGCGTCCTTAAGACCGCAAAGGGTCCTGAAAATCCCAGATATAGAAAGCTCTTTCGCTTCTAATATGTATATGTGCCCATAATGATTCACACATGTATGTGCATGTTACACTTGCATCTACCCGTTGCGGGTTATGGAAAGGCACTTGCAACGAATTCGGCTCTCTGCCAAAGGTGCAAACATACATAATACATACATAAATGCTGTCCACTTGAAAAAGTTTTCGGTTGGTTTTCACAAATTGGGCTGGGGATCGGGCTAAAAATGTTTAAGCGATTCACTTGGATGATTTCAAGAGCTCGCAGGTCCGCAATTATAAAATATTGCCACTATTAATTGTGGCTTCTTGTGGTCTATTATAACATTGGCGTGCTTATAGTATTTGAAGCTTAATGAGCTGCGAAGTTGATAGAATAATCTTTCGAGCCAAAATGGCAGAGAAAAAGAGATTATATTGTAGGTACAGAACAAAAAGTAGAAAGGCAGTGGGGGGGAAAGGAAACGACCCAAACGGTTAACGACCAAATGACAGAAGATAAAGCGCACCCTGAATCCCGCCGAACCGAAAGAACGACCAAAAATCAAGTTCATTGAGACGGCACATATGTATGAACACATACCACATTTGTGCCAGCATATGTTGCAGGTAGGTTGGTGCATATTGTGTGTGTGTGTGTGCTGCTTTACATATACTTATTTATGTATCTGAAGAGTCAAAACAATTTTCCGCTTGTGAAGCATTTAAGCACTCTTTAAATTTACATTTTAAAAATTACACTTTTCGTCTTAATTGGACATCTTCGTGCGGCTAAGGCCCTCGCTCTGGCCGTGCCTCTTCTGTGGCTCGAACGTGCGTGAATGCCCGAAAAAAAGAAATAATAAATGTATGTATGTATAAAAAAAAAACACTGCCTTATTCTTTCCGTTTTTTTTTCTCATTCTTTGCTATTGCCTCTGTTTTTCTTATTGTTTTTATTATTATTTTTTTTTTACTTGTTATTCGTCGCAACGAAGCCTAACCATGCCCAGTCACAGCACATTAAAGATTTAACACAATAATTAAATCTTCTTCCGATGGCAATTAAAAACGTAACGCGCGAACTCGAAGAATGCGCTCCTTTGAGCGAAAGAAATGCTACATCGACGACCCAGCAGGAAATATTCGAAATTAGTACTTCAGTTATGTTTTGTTATGTGTATGGTTGTGTATGTCTATGTTTAACTCTTTTATTCCTATCGTCACCTGCAGGTGCAAAGGGGTTTAATCCTCATGTGAGTGGCAGAAAAAATCATTTTCAATATAGTGCCAAGGTACGTGGGTACCTTAAGGGGGGCATGAGAATTGTAGAGAATTGGACAAATTACAAGAAAAAAAAAAATTCAAAAAAATTTATTTTTCCAAACTGGCGGCAGAGAAAAAAAAAAAAACGGGGCCTCGTGGTTGCAGCGCTGGGAGTCGCAAAAATTGTCCGATCTGGCAAAAAAATTACTTTTTAAATATAAAACAAAATTGGTTATCGTTTGACACGAGCTTTTTAAAAAAAAATTTTTTCGATTTTTGGTGATTTTCAATTTTGAAAGTGTGTTTTTTCGAGAAAAATTGACTTTAAAAATTCATAAAAAATCGAAAAAATTTTTTAAAAAAAAGCTCGTGTCATACGATAGCGAATCAAGTTTAAAAAAATACAAAAAAAAAATTTTCGTCTAAAAATGAACCCGCTAGTGCCGCAACCAGTACGAAAAACAACAAAGAAAAAAAGCGCGAAAATTAAAAATGCGCTCTCACGAGTTTTGCATTAGCTTATGCATGGGAACTAAAGGGTTAATAAAAAAATAAAATATAATATATTAGGCATGATTATTTTATGTCACTAACAAATTATTCCATGTAATTTTATTGGAAAATAAGAGCCGAATTTGAATTAGCCTCTAGAGTTGGGAATTGATGGATTAAAGAAAGTTGATTTTAATTACTTTCTTCTGTTAGATATTTATTTTAAATTTGAGTAGGTACACAAATTTTTGAGTCCTAACGAATAATGCGGCTCTTTGAGAAAAACTCAATCGGTTTTAATATTCGATCATAGATGCAATGACTTTTCCTAAAGGGTTGAAAATCATGTAACTCTGAGCAAATGGAAAAAGCAGAAAGCTCATCGAAGCAAAAATCCATTCATTTATTTTCTCTTATATGTTGAATCTTAATCTTTTTGTTTTTTTAACTTTATTATAAAATATTTATCGAGCCAGTTGATATCAGCTGTTTAATAACAGCTATAGCTATAGCCTAAAACGATCCGGCTATTGTATTTCATACTATGTGTTTTTGTGAATTATACCTCATGACATGGATTATTTTAAGGCGGCCGCTCTGGCCGCTCTAGCCACTCTTAATGTAAAATTGGCCACTCTAAATCACAGAATTGGACGCTCTTAAAATATAATTTCGTAATGAAAACTCGTCGGAAATATGACAAAAATTCTTTCTCTCTTTCTTACGGCAGCGTGAAGCGGTCAATAGCGATAAAAGTGGTACAAACGATTACTTTATAATCAGCGATTATTAATCATCCCTTCGCTTGTGTTAACGATAGTATGTGTGAAAGCCGACTTAGTTTCTTTTTCTTTTTAGTCAACGACACATTAGGGGTATTCACAAAGGCGTCGGAAAATATGAAAGTCGTAAAATCGGAAAATTTTAACTGCTTAAAAAGTTGTGCAAGATACAAAAAAAGTTTAAAAAATTTTTAAAAAGTCGAAATTTTCCGATTTTTCGACTTTCCAACGTTTTTAACACACCTTTGTGAATATCCCTATTTATGTTCCTTATTTTTATTAAAATAAAATACCGTTTAAGTATGTACAAAATTTATGAAAAAAAAATGCATTAAAACCTATATTAAAAAAGGTCCGCTCTTAATTTTTCTTAAAATAATCTATGCCTCATGATATAGCTGATGTTTACATGCCGGGTAATATTTATAAGAATACTTACCCCGATCGTTCCGAAGAATACCGTAAGCCTTGCACTGATGGTCGCGGGTTGCTATACCCAGCGTAGGCGGGCTATATTAGTTTTGTGCGAATCTTGTAACAGCCAGAACTAAGCTCCGTATACATAGACATATATATATTCTTGATCAGGATCAAAAACTGAATCGATTTGGACATGTCCGTCTGTCCGTGGTCAGATCTCCTCCGAAACGGCTAGACCAATCAAGTCGAAATTTG
The DNA here is from genome assembly GCA_020466095.1 of Chlorops oryzae. NCBI lineage: Eukaryota > Metazoa > Arthropoda > Insecta > Diptera > Chloropidae > Chlorops > Chlorops oryzae. The sequence continues at coordinate 154,099,472 of CM035806.1, read as the reverse complement.
GCACACAGGTATATCAGGATCCGAGTATGATCCTAAGTAAATATGGGAGACATCCGCCCGCTGCCACGCCCGCAAATGAATTTAATGTGTTTTCAGTAAAATGCTTGTAACTTGCGAGTAAAATGCTCCTCGAGCCACGCCCACAAATAAGCCCACAAATAAGGGTTTATCGTAACTTGTGAAGTAAAAGGCGTATAAAGCTTCAAATTCGCAACATAGGTTGACCAAGGCGAATGAAGGGTGTAGGAAAAAAATTTATGTAGCCCGCCCACTGCCACGCCCACAAATGGAGAGGCAAAACATAGTGCGCCAATAATGTCGGGACGCTAGGTATTTCAAAGTCGGGCTTGACCGACTTTAGCTTTCTTACTTGTTTTTATTTATTTTTCTTCAAAATTTTTGGGCACCTTTTTTGGATGCGACAAATCGTCCTCAGTGCTTGGTCAACGAGGTTTTCAATACTTATTTGTTCCATTAAAATAGCATCAGTGCACATTCCCTCAATCATTTTGGTATACCTACGTATTTTTTGTAAGACCCTTTCAATCAATAAAACAAAAAACAAAAAATAAATAAATATTATAAAAAAATTCAATAATTACTCGTTTCGAAATTTCCAACCTCGACAGCTGATGTCCCGTGCCGCATATTCGATCGGACAGTTTAGCCGGGTCTATATATAGACCATAGTTATTGAGTTCTAATAAATAACATCCAAATGCTGCAAACTGAACGCTGATGATAATGGCCAAAGCCATTTGACTTTTGCTCATTCGGATTCAGTAGATATTTTCCCACACTTAGCTCAAATCAATGCTGTAAAAGCTGGGGCTGGCGCTCTGCTCGACCGTCACCGTGAAAGTCACAGGCTCAGTCACAATCCCAGTTACCGTCATCGGTAGCAGAGCCCAGCAAGAACAGTGCCCAGCAATCAGATGGGAACAGAGGAGGGCGGGTCAGAGGAGTTCAGTGCCGAGCAGGGCAGAGCATATGAGCAATTATGGACTCTAGTTTCAATTTCGGCTTCAATATTACTTCAGATTGCAATGCTGCTTGACAGTGTGGACAGCGTTGCAATCTTCGTACCCAACCACACACACACACACACACACACACACACACTCATGTGCAGATACATCTGTACATATATGTACGGATTTATCAGAGCGAGATGGCATGAATAAAAGCGAAAGGTAGTCGCGAAATAAAAGCTTCATGCACAAATTAAATTTGCACCCGTAGGGCATATGTTGCCAGCCGTTTGCTCGGACGCGTTTCAGTCAGTGGAATGCAACTAATTGTGCGAAAGATGCTCTCATTTCTTGGCCTCGTCCCTAGCCCTCCAGCCATAACCGTCTTGTCTGTGAACGTACATTTGTATGCGTGCCTAGATGGATGCACTTCTACGCAGGGGCAGGGGATGGGTGGTGGAGTGAGGAGAAGGGCGCAAAGGGAACTTTTCAGCTGCAATCCATAGAAGGCCACCCACTTTCGGCTAAAATGATTTCGAGTTTTCTGCAGAATTAATTGGTTTCTAAGGTGACCGCATGTAAAATCAATACGAACTGCTGAATATTCCAGACTGGGGGACATCATTCCTGAATCGTCGGTGGAAAAATAAATTTTATTTCAATGAAAATTTTAATTTTTTTGAAAAAAATTTTTTTTTGTTTTAATTTTTGACACTGGTCACCTTAACATTTAGCAAATGCATTTGATGGTTGCACTTCTTGAGCGTTTTGTTGATTATTAAACGGAATGTTCGCTAACTAATCAATAGCTCGAAATATATATTTTGAAATTTTCTGCTCGATAACTTTGTATATAGGTATCATACAGCAGGAGCAGGTATTTTTTTTTTTTTTTTTAATCCAAGGATTAGATTGGCTAAGCAGACCAAACGTGCCATTAGTTGGTTATTTCGGACAATTATAATTACCGAACGATTTAAAACGTTTCGAAATTGGCTTGATCCATGTTCCGAAGAGAAAGAGCCAGAGGAGAATAGAGAGAAGAGGAAAAAACAAGAAAAATAATTTTTTTTTTGGGGATTTAAAGGTAGCAGGGCTGTGTTTTGGATTTCGCCCAGAGGGCTTTTATTTTAATTTTTATTTTTCTTTCGGATACAATGTGCTTTCGGCCGATTGCTGCGGTTAAGTGAGTTTATCGTTTATCGTTTTTTTTTTTTTTGTGTGTGCTCGACACCACTATTTGGGGCGAGTGGAAAAATTCAAATTCACAATGTGCCATTGCCGGTAATAATTGCTCGATTGGCTCGGACTATGACTCGTATCGCTGGGCCTCGGACTCTGCATTCGCAATCGGCAAGAAGGCTCAAGTGAGTTTCGGTGGTATCTCTTTGGCTTTTGGTTCCTTCGCCCGTTGTTCGGTTGTTGGCACTTGTTGCCTAAGGCGAAATGAAATTGTGCTGTGCTCTTTTTTGCGGCAAAACTCAGGTCCTTACGCATGTCTTCACCCAGTCGACATGTACCTACATACTACTTCAGTATGTTCGCTAAGATCTCAAGACATATAACCAAGAGCCTCTAATGTAGTTACACATATAAAGATATTCTGGCAAATCGATTTCCGAAGTTAAGGCAAAAAAAAAAAAAAAAAAAAAAAAAAAAAAGTTGTTCACTGGGAGTTGTTGCGCAGGCGCGCACTGCCGTTTTGGCGTTCATAGGTGCATATTTAGTCAAAAAGCATTTCATTGGATTCATTTAAAGTTGGAATTTTTCTTTACGCAGAGAATAACTGGCTGGACTTCTGTGCGTCTGCCAATGGAGTTCGGTATTCGCTCTGCTTGAGCATGCGCGTTGCATCTCATGCAAGCTGTAATTGGATGCTTAACGCGAAATTTCGCGTCCGTCTGGCATCGCTTGGAACGCTGCATAAATTAATTGTTAAATTATTTAATTTTCGTAATTATTTTGTTAAGGCTCCATAATTATTGTGCATAATCTGTCGTCTCGAGAATTCATTCTGCATTCTCCACGGAAACTTTTCACAGGGCACAGTGGTCTGAAATTCAAAAAAAAAAAAAAAAAAAAAAAAAAGGCGCGCATGAGATTCGTTTGCTTATATCTTCGCATCCAGGAAAAGGATTTTTATGTTTTTACTCTTTTTGAAAATAGAAAATATGGCTTTTTATGAATTATGTTAATTTTATCATGAAGAACTGCAGAGGCGCGTTATTGTTACGGTTAAAAAAGCTTAAAATTTTTATTTAAAAAAAACCATCGAACCGATTCGTCTGAAATTTTTATATGTTATAATCGATAATCGCATGGATTGAATGACTTCGCCATGAAACTTTGTTCCCACCGGTTTTTTTTTTCTTCAGGATACATGCCAATGCTTTGCAGCCTCTTTAGGTTTCTATCAAAGAATATGCAAAGGATATCCAATTATCGTCTTAGCAGTGAAATGAGTTTTACACAAAAAAAAAAAAAAAAAAAAAATGGGAGGAATGGCAAATAATATGTCCCTTTTTCATAAATGACATATGTCCCTTTCGGTCGTGATCGTTTACCGAAAACAATTGACAGGAAAAGTGCAATAAAATTCAAATTTTTATGAAATCTAGATTCAAAATACATATTTCATTTTCCTTTCCATGAAAAAAAAAAAATTATTATACATGGACAAACACACGCACACGTGCAGCATGCTGTGCAGCGGAATGAGAACGAACGGGAGACATCAGCCGACTGTCACATCACTTGACATTTCACATTTGTTCGACAGTTTGTTTTCGGGTTTCGATGCCATCAGAATTGGGCAGCAACGACAACTAGAATGACGAGAACGATGACGAGCACAAGGACGAGACGGCGGCGCGTGTTCTTGCGGTCATTGTGCACAACTGGAATGGATCGCTGAGTGCGCAGCTGTTATATCCTTAAGACGAACCGAAGATTTTCCAATTACCAATTTCCACTTTTACTTTCCATCCGATCACGCATTTTCTCGTTCGTTCATATGTACATATATGGGCAAGCGTATGCAACCTGCATACATCATGTCACGCCGTTGAGCAATTTGTTACGAAATATTCATAACCGAGACGCGACGTCGAAGTGGAAAGTGAAAACAAAACGCACACTAACGATCGTACGCAATGGAAATGAGCAAAGGCAGCCAAAATCATCTATTGCAGAGCGACAGTTGCAGAAGTTTTTCCTCAACGAAAAAAAAAAAAATAAATAAATAAATTATCGAAACAATGAACCAGAAATGAACGATATAAATTGAAAAAATAGAAGAAAAAGAATTCTTAAATTGAAAAACTTTCAATGGAAAGTGAAAATTTTGATTTCATTTTCATGCGGACGCACGTGCCATGGAGCAACACAGCTCCCTTCTTGATCTGTATGATTAGGTTATCAGCCATTCATTCGAATACCATGCGAGAATTTGAAACATACAGAGAATGATTGAGGCTCTTCTTTCTGGCTCCTTTGACTGGATGTTGCTTCTTTTTTTTTTTTTTTTTTGTTCGCCGAACGTTTAGCCATGCTTCCTTTTTCGTCGACTGCTGCATGCATGCATACACATGTGTGCTTGTGGTCTGTGGCATGTGGTCTTTTCTTCTGCTCGAAATAAATTCAGGCCTAAATAGGCAATTTAATTCCGTTAATGCTTGTTTTCGACAGCATCAACGATGACGAATGAAATAGACAATCATTTGCGCAATCGGACACGCACTCGCAATCGGCAACCGATAGCATATGGTCATTTATACTATACTATACTGTACTATACTGCTTACCTAATTAATTTATTCATTAATTAAATTTTCAATTAATCAATCAATATCAAATGAGGTACGGCGGATTTTCTGAAAACGTTCGTCTGTATGACATTTCAAAATTGAAATGAAACATCGAAGTAAAAATCACTTCAACTAAGCGAAATTTTGTTAGTTCGCAATTTTCTTTTCGATTCGATGTGATCAATTGTTTTGAATTTCCGCCTAAGGCTGCGGTTATAGTAGATGCGTAAATAAAGTCTAACGACTACGCAAGACTTAATGCGATCCAGTTTTTTTTTTTTTTTAGCTTTAGTGGCAGTACACTCAGGGAAAAACTGCAACTTAAAATCGAAAAAGAGCCATATACTTAAACATGTTCAATTTTGATTTGATGTACATTGTTTCTATATATTTCTTGGAGTATGTATGTTGAAGTTAAATTTTTAAGTTGAAACATATTGATTTAATTTTTTTAATTTATTTTAATTTTTTTGGCAATCGAAAGCTTGAATTTTAATTACTTTAATATTTGTTCGGGCTTAGGGTCCAAGCATTTCTAATACGAAATGTTAATTTTTGGCAATCGAAAAAATCAAATTGATTTAAAGTTTTTTTTTTAATATTAATTGGTGAACTGCGTTGAAATTTACGTTGCAAATTATTGAATCAATAAGAGACGTTTTTAAATTGATATGGCAACTCTTCAAGTCAATGTAGAAACCTCATTACTTCAATTAGACAACAATATAGTTCAATATGAATCTAATATTAATTCAATATCGAAAAATATTATTTATATATTAGGGGTATTCACAAAGGCATGTAAAAAACGTTGGAAAGTCGGAAAATCGGAAAATTGCGACATCTTAAAAAATTTTTAAACTTTTTTTGTATCTTGCAGAAATTTTTAAGCAATTAAAATTTTCCGATTTTCCGACTTAACTATTTTCCGACGCCTTTGTGAATACCCTATTGTTTCTATATTAAAATCGTCGGACATTTTGCCACCTTAATTTAATGCTTTTCCATATTGAAATTAAAATTTTCTACGTTACTACACAGAGAAAAAAATCAATCAGAAAACTGGTTAAATCAAAAGGAAAAACATACAAAACGGCTTCAACAAGGAATATTTTTAATTTTACGACAAGATTTTGTATCCCCAGCTAGCATTTTTTGAAATTTTTGATCAAAAGCGAGTTTTTTTCGAGTCGCCTTTCTGATTAAAAATATCAAATATGCGCTCGTTTTCTGATCAAAAATGATACTTTTGTCGGGAGAAATTGGAACCCTAGCCGCGACTCTTCTTAGGGTGTCATTTTTGATATCATTTGCGAGTCGTTTTCAAGTCATATTTCTTATCATTTTCGATTCATATTTGTTACTATTTTCGAGTCTTCTACGACTCATATTTGCTATCATTTTGGAGTCTTTTTCGACTCATATTTATAATCGATCGCTTTCCAAAAATAAAAAAGATTTAAAAAAATTTTAAATCAATACACATTTTTTGGCTTTTCCGTGTATATTGTTATATATAATTATCATTATTGATTCAACAATTTTTTTTCCTTGCCTTATGTGGGCTTTGAATCCATATAACTCTCGTTTTCTAGTCCTGTGCTCACCCGTCGACACCAAGCTTTCCAAATCGAAAGTCATGGAAATTTTTCGTTTATAACTTTAAATTCGAATTCCATTCAATTCAATTTTGAGTCAAATATTGAGTGAAATATAAGATAGCAACGATTCGAATGATCATATTTCAATCCCATACGTGATTAATTGGCGATTGCTCTATGTTTTGTTTTTGTACTTTCAATGCGAATCGCTTTTGAAACGTATTTAAGAGTCGTTTTCGAGTCTTCATTTAATCATCCATGTGATCAATCGATTTTTAATCATCCAGGGGGCTCGAAAAAGACTCATCTGTGTTATTGAAATACGACTCGCTTTTGAAACATATTGGAGAGTCGTTTTCGAGTCTTCTTTTAATCGTGCATGTGAACAATCATTTTCAAATCATTAAGGGGGCTCGAAAAAGACTCGTAAATGAATCTTCTCATAAAACAGTCTTCCAAATGTTGGGTGGATCCGTTTGAGTTAAAAAAAAAAAAAAAAACTTCCAAGCACAGAAAAAATTTGACAATCAATATTGCCACCATGACAGAATACATTGTGCGATATTGTGTGTTGCCACAAATTTTGATAATGCCGCACCATTATTTATTGGAGCGGTCTTTTATATTTTATGCAGAAAAAGATAATAGGTCATTCTACTATCTTCAGACGATGATATGTGAAATCTTTTGGAATGTTGGGATATCAGAATATTATCCTTAAAATTCGATTGATTGAACCGATTGATTCGATTGTATGTAAATGAGCTTTATCGAACATTCGTTGGGAAATCTTAAAATATTTTTGCTCTAAGCCGCACACACTTGCACATATGTATGTATGGCCGTCCATACGTTCGTGCTCGATGAATGCACATTGGAGAAATCATCGGATCAGCGCAAACGACAAAAGCTGATTAGAGACAATTTTGTGGTTTAAGCGGATGACGAATAATTGCCATTAAATTCCCTTGTATTCGGGCTTCTTCAAAGCGACGAGCCAAGTGCCCCGAACGACAACAACAGCAACAACAGCAACAAAAACAACAGCAGCGACAACAAAACTCCGATGCGTTGAAACAATTAAAACGAACCGAGCCTCTCGTCGTCGAGTATCCTTTTTGCAAGGGGTTTGCGTGACCGCGCTAGGATCACGCACACAAGATTATCCTGCTCGAGGATTCGAGGAAGCGGCTCTTGCGGAAAACAAAAAAGGAATCAAATGAAATAAAAATATATATATAAAAACAACAACAACACCAACAACAACAAAATAAATTCGAAATGAAAACAAGAAAATTTTAAGCATGCATGAGCATACGCATCAGACGAAATCGCACCAAAGTGCACCGAAGCACGTAGCTCTGACAAATTGGAGAGATGTTAAGGCAAAAAGGATCCCGAAGGCTCTAACGACTGACTCACCCGGCTGAATTATTTCCAGCGACATTGTTTCAAATGCGATTTAGTTCTTACAATTGACGATCCGATCATCGATTTGAGCACACTTGGCCGTTGCGAGTACAAAAGGAAAGGAAGGAAGTTTCCCAATTTTTTTTTTGGCGATTTCTTCAAGAGCGGCGTTAAAGGAATTTTGTACCCGGCAATTGTCAATAATCCCAATATTTAGTATTATTTTTCTCTCGTTTTCTTCCTTTCTATTCTTTCCATGAGAAAAAAAAAATACCAATTTGCGTAATTACTTCAAGCGTTTTAATGAATAATCTCAATTCTTTTGACAGACGGGGAGTGATTTGTATACAACGATTATGTAGAGCAGAGCTCGACAGAACATAGAAAAATTTATGCTGAACAGCCCAATAAGTATCTTAAGCTAGTTTCCATTATTACTAATTTTTGCTATTATGTTAACTTTTTAATGCTATTTAGGGAGATACAATTATTTTCGAAAAATTCCTCGAACTTTTTGAACAACCATTAAAACTACCAAATTTTTTTTTCTCCCTAATTTGTTTTACTTATGTTTGCGCTTCAAATTAGCAAAAATTGCTAGACATGGTTGGTTGGTTGGTTGAAGTGGATGCCACTTAGGCCGTTTATCGGCCCATTGTGATACCACAATTAGTTTTTTCTTGTGTTTGTGCGTGTGTATGTCTTTTTATGTAGTGTGCCCCTAACATGCGATTTTTGAAAAACCAGTGCTAGGCTTGGAACATTACACTCCGTTTCGCCTGTGCCGGGAATCGAACCTCGGACCCTGGGATCAAGAGCATAGCACGCATCCCCTACGCTATCCCAGAGCCACATTGCTAGACATAAATTTATATATTTTTTTTTTTTTTGCTTAAAAGAACGAATTTCTACAAAGTCATTTCGTTCTCAAAAATTCCAAAATTTGAACTTATTTCTACATTGGTTAACTCTGCTACAAATAACTTGGACCAAAATGATTTTCCTTTAAAATACTTAGGTTAATTCACCGAGAGAAAAAGGTAGTTATATTAACTGAAAAAGCAGGTTAAAATAACCGAATTCACCGTTAATTGTTAACTTATGTACAGTAGCGGTCAACTCAACAGTACAAACACAGTCAATAAGGATATAACTACTTGATGGTTGATATATTTAATATTTAACTGTTAACTGTTAACTGCGGTTAAATCAACTGTCACCAGCGACTGGGAAAAAAATTTATTTTTTTGCTTTGACTTTTTTTTTATCTTCTTTTATTAATATTTTTTTTTTTAAATTAAATTATTATATTTTTTTCTTTATTTATTTGTTTCTATTTATAAATCTTTTATCTCTTTCATCTCTTTAAATTTTCTTGCCTCGGCCGAGCCTTGAACCGCTGACCTCCACTTCGCTGGGCGAACGTCTTAACCATTACGCTAAACGAACGAATTTAATTTGTTGGTCAAAATGCTCACTTGAGTTTATGGTTGCTCAAGTTTTGGGGAACGTGCTTAAGGAATTGTTTCACTCCCAAAATTTTTTGCTTCAAAATGAACCATTAAAAAAAAAATTAAATAAATTAAAACCTTAAAAATTTAGGAGAAAATTTTTGTCTTCCAAAATAACTACACTCTGAATAAAAAAAAAAAAAACCTGTAATAAAAAAAAAAAATTCAGAAAAAATCCCGCCGCCAGCAGGGATAGAACCCCGAAGCTCACGGGTGTCGAGTCACAGCTTACACAACTGAGCTATCGAAAACTCCGGAGACGGTTGATCAGAATGCGAACTTATACGTCTAAGTGAACGAAAGCGAATTTGAACATAAAAAGTAACTGTTTTTCAACTGTTCATTTGACTGACTTTTTCAGTGCATTTAACGCGGAATACAGTTTATTTGACCACTCTTACTTTAACTGTTCTAAGTAGTTGATTTAACTATTGTTATTTCTCTCGGTGTGCATTCTTTTCTTAAACCATTAATCTACCAAACTCCATTTAAATCAATAAATTATTCTGTATCATATACTCGTTGTCCTAACAGCAAATAGAGAGAGGACGTTCGAATTTTGCTTATAGGCATCATCGGACATCAAAGGGTTTAGCATATTCATTCGTATGCGTTAAGCGGCTATTCTTATGTAAACGCACAAATATAACAATTTAAAAAAAAAAAACTTCTTCGGAGGGTAAATCTTTACGCAGCAGCAAAAGCGAGTACTTCAAGTACTCGTCGAGTACTCCCAAAAGGAGTACAAGTACTCCCTTCTAATTTGCTTTTGCATTTGATGAACTGTATATTTTAACATTATGGTGGCATTGGAAAGCCACTACTCGCTGTTTAGGTACAAAAGGGAGTATATTCATTCTTTTCCTCAAAGGAGGTTAGAAATTTTGAAAAAATTGTCAAAATCGAACATCCCCACCTCACACCCCTCATGAAAGGGGAGTCTCCAATTTCACAATTTTGGACGCACAAAATTGAATTTCAGATCATATCTAGCTTACTTTCGTGACCCAAAATTCGAAAAACGTAACTTGGTAATGATGTCCGCCCACTTAAAATTCGTAAATAGAGCAGCTATGAACATTTTTCCATGTTTAATATGCATTTTTTTGCATTAGTCGATACAAATATTTACAAAAAAAAAAAAAAAAATACAATATACATACATATAAAGGTTATTTCTTTTGCATGAATTCTTTGCTGACTTTTTATTTTTCTGTGGATTTTCTGGCTTTGCTAGAAATCTAAACCTCAAAAAGCTCTTTTTCAACAACTACACCAGACCTGCACAGCTTTTACCCGCGGGTAAAAGCTCTTACACTTATAGCGTGTGTGAATGAAAGCTTTCGTTGAGCAGCGACGTGTGTGGCGATTTCATTCTTTCGGAACTCTGAATGTTCACCAATCCATACACAAAAATAACAAAGCTTTTTGTTTGCTTTTTGTGTAGCTCTGCCGACTGTGTGCAGCTCTGAACTACACCCAGAGAAAACGTAAATGAAAGTCTACACTGAGCGAAAGTAACCATGATTTTTTTTTTAAGGGCGCATTGCTATTCACAGTCCTTTTGATTTTCGAGCAGTGCAAAAATTTCAAATTAAAAATGGCTGAGTCATGAGTCAACAAGATATTTGATTTATTTGAAAGGAAATATATTTAATGACATTTTTTTTACGTTCGGTATAATTCTCATTTGTTTTATAAAATAGGACATATAACATATTTATACATCTTAGAACTTTTTAAGCTTTACGAAAGCAGTCACACGACAACGGAGTGACAAAATCGGGCCAAGTCCATCCGATGGCTATTTTCGGGGTTATGTTCAGCAGAGGACTCCGTGGCCATTTTCTTTGAACGTTAAAGGGGAAACTTTTCATTTTTTCTTCGATTTTTGGATTTTATTTGCTTTTTATGGCGCGCAAGCATCAAAACAGGTATACACACTACACAACATGCTTGTGCAAACATGGGTTTGTGCAAATGCTTGCATGGTGCATTTGATCCTCAAGTCCCGAAGCCAACTTTTTGGATATCGGAATGAAAATGTGGATGATATGGTACGAATTGTGACAGCTCTCATGATTTTCAAATGGATTGGTCTAATGGTTCACCTGTATTGAAATTATTCGAAATTAATTCTTCATAATTAGAATAAACATATACATAAAATATATACATATAAGTATGTAAATGTTTGTGTGAAAATAATTTTATTGACAAAGGCAATCCTCTTCGCTGCTACAAAGATCATCATAATTTATGTCAAAATATTTGGACGCTTTTCCCAGACAAAGGGAGCTAGTGTTGTGATTTTGACTGCTGTATGCCCATGGCGGAATGGAGCAGGGCTTTTGTGGCTTTTGTTGTTGTATACTTGTTGCTGGTATACTTCAATCATAGCTCAATAATTCCCACAGAGCTTTAAATAAATTCGATACTGGCTGCTGGCTGCTGGGTTCCCGTGGCTGAACTGAATTGTGCCCGTGGCTCTTTCGATTATAATTTCTCAATATCGCTGCACTTTGTTTTTGTGGGATTAGGCGAATGCTTCAAAATAAAAGCAACAAATTTTTCTATTCCTTTTTTTACTCTTCTCTTTTTCCGTGCTGTGGTTTTGAAGTGAGCATAAGAACCAGAAGCATATGAAAAAGTGACATTCAAAGGAAAATGACATTCAAAATTTGTGAAAAGCACTTTGAAAGCATCTCGAATGGAAAAGATGTGGTGGACACGAATGCGTTCGCCCACACCAAAAATTCAAGATATTCACACGCCGCGGCGTGGCGTATCATTCAGTCGATGGCAATTGTAGGTTATCTGATGCGAGTGGCGAGCATGCTAGAGTGGATTTTATGGCATCCTACGTGTAAGAGAATGATATGGAAATTGGGATTGTGACGTATTTTCCCAGGGCGATTTCACCTGTAGCCCTACAATGAAATGAGGCCCGGTATCAATGTGAAGCTTAAGATTGGTGCATGTCACGCATGCGTAGCAGCGTCAACTGATTGACGATTGAAGTGTGTTGTGTGTAAAGAATGCGCGAAAACAAAACTCGAACATGGCATTCGAGAATTCGAAATTGGACCGCTTGGTGTAATAAATGCGACAGATTAGAAGCGGCCTCGCCTGTGCGTATAATATCCCTCCAACTTGGGAATATGTATTAGTATGTCAACGTTATCGCACGGACGCATGGTGACTCGTGCGACTTGTATTCTCGAAGAGAAGAGAGCTAGTGAGAGACAGAGAAAGCGAGAGAGAGAGAGAGAGAGAGAGTGAGAGAGAGAGAGACGAGATAGAGAGAGCGAGAGAGAGAGAGAGGAGAGAGAGAGAGAGAGAGAGAGCGAGAGAGAGAGTAAGAGTGTGTGAGAGAGAGTGAGAGAGAGTGATAGAGAGAGAGAGAGAGCGAAGAGAGAGTGAGAGAGAGCGAGAGAGAGTGAGAGAGAGAGAGAGAGAGAGTGAGGAGAGAGGAGAGAGAGAGAGTGAGAGAGTGAGAGAAGTGAGAGAGAGAGTGAGAGAGATGTAGAGATGAAAGTGAGAGTGAGAGAGTGAGAGAGTGAGAGAGTGAGAGAGTGAGAGAGTGAGAGAGTGAGGGAGTGAGAGAGAGTGAGAGAGAGTGAGAGAGTGAGAGAGTAGAGAGAGTGAGAGAGAGAGAGTGAGAGAGAGAGAGAGTGAGAGAGAGAGAAGAGTGAGAGAGAGAAGAGAGAGAGAGTGAGGAGTAGAAGTGAGAGAGAGTGAGAGAGTAGGAGAAGATGAGTATAGAGAGTGAGAGAGAGTGAGATGAGAGTGGAAGAAGTGTACGAAGGTCATTGATGAGGTGAAAATGTGACGAGAAGAGTGACGAGAGAAGTAGAATGGACCTGAGGTAGAGAGTCGACCTATAGAAGTATGAGTGAGAAGGAGACAAGTAAAACGACGCAAAATACGAGAATTTTGGACCCTGATGAGTAATATATAAATTTCGGCCTTGAGAGAATAAAAACACGAGAACCTGTCCTGAGGCCGCCCCAGAAATAGTAAAAGACTGGAGCCGCTAAAAGGAAGCCGGAGAGCCTTATAGGTTATTTGAAAGAACAGTACGACCCGGATAATTCCCTACCCTTTGGATATTATTTGCTCTTACATGGATTCTGGACACAATTATCCACCTCCCTATACTATCTCTAGCTCTCCCTTCCTCTACACGGAGATTTTCACGGATTAACCTTAGACGAGGGGCCACATTACCTTACGTTTGGATAAAAGTAAAAAAAAAAAAAAATGTATACGCCTTAAAAGGCCTGACAATTTACTGTCAAACTGCATACATTTTTTTTTTTTCTGTAATGCACGGTTAAGGCGTTAAATGTTTTTTTCTGAAACAACTGCAAATATATTTCTTTCCCTTGTAACTCCTTAGGGTTACATTTAAGACCCTCTTCTCCCACACGATTTTTTGTTCACAATGACCCCCTCTAACAAACCTGTAAAGAAATCATTTCAGTCCGGAACACCCGGAATGGGCGTGGTCCGTCAACTGAAATGCCATGTGATATACATAACTAGCTACTTAGAAACACTATAATCGTTCATGTTCGACTCGGGCTGGCTAACTCGATGGTATTTTAATAATTTTTTTTTCCTTTTGACAATTTGATGTTTTGCGGTCCATTAAGAATCATTTAAGCTTTTCGGCCAGCGATGAAACTCATTCTTTTGTTTTGGCCCCACCGCAAAACCACATGCAACTTTGTCCATCGTAAAAGCTACTAAAGCGTGAAATTGTCCTCAAGCACTGTTGTTGGGTTTGGCAATTCGGTCCGAAAAAAGAGATTTCTGCAGCTGCAAATAATTTCGATTTAGCCAGTTTGTCAATTTTCCCATATTTTCCTTTGGCGTCAAATTGCCTTCGTTTTTTGAGAGCTTTTTAAGCCCGGCCGAAACCGCAAATTCACTTTAACAAGTTTATATACATATATAAATTTTTTGTTATTTTTTCCTTAACTTATCTTTTTTTTTTATTTTTTGGTTTTCACATTGGGGCCGAACATACATAAATGGCATTTTAGTTTGTCTGAGCGAGCTTCGAAGTCCAAATCGGCACATCTGTCATCATTTCCGAATACCGTGCCCATTCAGCTCTGACAGTTGTGAGGCCTAATCCAGTAAGCACTTTTTTATAGCAGTGCGAAAAAAAGGGCAATGCAATTGTGTCAGTGAGAGCCCAGCGGGTGCTAGAAACACGTAGTCAAATATCGGCTATACATATATATATATACAATCCAATATGTCCAGCTCGCATTGATACTAGCGCGGGACGTTTCGCTGACCAGTTATGAAAGAGTAGATAGGCACGGCAGCACATATCAAGAGCGAGAGAGAAATACTTTTGGTGTAGTCTCTTCAGTGCAATATATGACTCATTTTGTAGGGTACCCGAAGACCAGTGGTGAAAAGTAGCCACAAATGGAAACGTCATCCTGGAGTGACATACATTATATAGTTATATATGACATATTGGTTTCTCTATTTTTGTCGAATAGGAATCAGTACGTTTTGACTGACAAAGTTTTTCTAAAAATATAAGGTTTTTTTTTGAAATGGTTCATTTAAGTAAACAATTTAAAAAAAGAATCTTTATTGCAAGCCGTAATGTGAATGCCAAGATTAATTCTTCTTTGCGATAGATTTCGATTCGCCCCGATTCATATTGTAGTTCAAGTCATCGACGTGGAGCGAAAAAACAGAATTTTAGGGCAATTTTCCACCCCTTTTCGCTAGCGAAATGAATGATATAGTGTGGCGATAAAAGGACGACCTGTCCCCGGCAATGAGATCATAATGTTAAATTCGCCAGCGTCTTGGATAGGAAGGGACCGAATTCCGACACCAGTGATATAAATCGCTAGTGGTTGTGGTGGCTCGCTACACTGGGGTTGGTATCCAAATATCGGCTATTACATATATCATAATAATAACAAAATTTATGTCACTCGCATTGATAATTGCGCGGGACGTTTCGCGCCAGTTAGAAAGAGATGTTACACGGCAGGCAAATGAAGAGCGAAGGAAAGTTTTTTAAATTAGTTCAAAATGCTCATTTTGGTGGTACCCAAAGACCGTGGTGAAAAAGCCAAAATGGTAAAACTTGCTTCCTGGTGCAGTGACATTTGGTGAAATGCCATATAAAACTTGGTTTGGCTAACTGAATTTCAAGAGAATAGGAATAGTAGCGTTTTCGACTCTGTTACCACGAGGGAGTTTTTCTTCTTCTAAAAGACCTAGTCGAAAAGTATTTTTTGAAATGTTCCTTATTAGTAAAACAAAAAAAAGAATTTTTTGCAACCCTGTACCCGGAGGAAATCACCTCATTTCATCTCTCTCTCTCTCATCGATTTCGATCTCGCCCCGATTCTATATTGTGTTCTCATACACTGAGCGAACGTAACCATGATTTTTTTTAAAGGGCGCATTGTTATTCACAGTCCTTTTGATTTTCGAGCAGAACGAAAATTTCAAAAGAAAAATGGCTGATTCAACAAGATTTTTGATGTTGATTTGAAAGGCAATATGTTTAATTACATTTCTTTACGTTCGGTATAATTCTCATTTGTTTTATAAAATAGGACATATAAGATATGTATTCATCTTAGAAATTTTTAAGCTTTACGAAAGCAGTCACACGACAATGGAGTGACAAAATCGGATGAAGTCAATCCGATGGATATTTTTGGGGTTATGTTCAACCGGGCCGGCCATTTGCTTTGTACGTTAATTAAATTTGTTTTGACATTTCTTCTTTTATGGGTTAATTTAGGAAAATTTTTTTTTATTTTAAAAATTATCTTGTCATTTCAATTATGTCCTTGGTCCAATTTAAATTTAAATGCATTTTTGAAAACAATCATGTCAATTCAACCTGAAATATAGTTGATTCAAAGGGAAATATCTTTATTTTTTTCAACAAGAAAAATTTTTAAAATTTCAAATATTCCTTGTTGTAGCCGTTTTGTATGTTTTTGCTTTTGATTAAACCAGTTTTCTTATTGATTTTTTTTCTCTGTGTAGTTACCGTTATTGCGTATTCGCATCCTTTTCGAATTTACCTAATTTTGCGAATCTGTCATTTGAATATGTGATAAGAAACTTATCGGATTTTCCGAAAATTATGCACACTACCTCGGCTCAGTGACGAGATTTCGAATTCGAATTCGGGCGTCAAACAGAAATATTGAATTCCATATCCGCCTACGCCGCACAATGAAAGCCGTCAGTCGTTACGCCGAACGTTAGCGAACCCTTCTTGTCAGAAATCGGATAAATGGAACGGCAAAACAGTGTCCTCGGCAAATTACCCGGAAAAGTGAAATTATTGCAAATCCCACTTTCGCAAAAAAAAAAAAGAAAGAGAAATTAAAAAGAGAACAGGGAAATAATTTTCTTTTTCACTTTCGTTTTTCACTCTTCATTTTTCATATCCTCTCCGTTCTTCGTCTTATTTCATTTTTTTTTTTTTTTATAAGGATTTTTGCAGATTTTCATATTTTCTCGTTTTCATTTTTTTTTTCCTCCGCAGCCCTTTTGTTCGTCAACAAAAGGATTATATGCTCTTAAGGATTATTGTTTACCTTGTTGGGCTTTATTTCGTTGCTACTTCGCTACTGGTTTCTCTTTTGTTAATATTATTTTGATTTTTTAACGAAACAAGAACAAAAAGGATTTCAAGGCGATTGTCCAGCAGCGACAGCGATTTTTCGGTTTATTAAGTGACAGAGACCACGTGAAGTTTTCATCCGTCACGACGGAAAATAAAAACAATTTTCTCGACGACAGTCGCTAAGGGTATTTAAGATCTTTTGTGAAAACCTTTGTGAGGATGTATCTTACCATAAGAACAGGACTTTATGTTGCATCTATTTGATAAAAAAAAAAAAAGCAAGAAAAATTTTCTTGACTTTTTTGGATAACAAAAAAATTAAAAAATTTCAATTTCTCTGAGGCAGGACTCGCTTTTAAATGCTGTGAATGACATAAAAAAAAAAACGGGCGCTATTATCTCCCTAAAATGCTCACAAAAATATGAGATATAGGTACCCGCCCAACTCAAGAATCACCCAAACAAGGGCGTGATGCTTTCAAAAACACGTCCACACGACTACAAGTCCTCCGAAAAACATAATGATTCATCGACTTAGCGTTCGGGATTAAAGTGGGTATGATTCGCACCTTATTAGGTTAGGTAAAGTAAGGTTAGATTAGTATGGTTGTCGCCATTCAGGATGAGACACTTCGGCCTCACATAGACTCATTGTGATGGGGAATGGGAAAACAAAGAAAAACAGAAACAGAAAAAACGACACAAACATCCAGGACCTTAGCTGGGAGTCGAACCGAGAACCTCTCACTTCGTAAGTTGGCATCTCAACCAATTACAGGATACGTCCGGGAGTATGCTATCATCCTCAGCGTTAATTTCCGTCGTATTGATGAATAGAAATTTTCAATTGAATTAATGAAATATTTTCACTTTAATTTTTGCTTGATTTCGTTACCTGCTAAAAAGAGGAATTATAGAATGATTTTTTTTTTTTTTTTTTTTTTTTTGGAGACGGATTCCGCAATGAGAAATGTATTCTGTTTGTCGATTCGACGAAGGTTATATTTCTAGGATTTAAATAACTATTCCTCATGACTCGCTGAAGATGGGTGGCTGAATTGTTGACTAGAAAAGAAAAGACTCTATCCCAAAGTTTGATGCTTGGACTTCCAATCGAATTGGTAGACCGGAGGAACCAAGGTGATCCAATTGCTGACTTTGGTCATTTTCATATGCAACACAAAATCCCAAAATTCAAATACAAAATTAAAGAAATATCTGCAGCGTCAAGAGCCAGTAACTTATGTGAGACTTCAACGCACTATGGGGCCACATCCAAAAAACCTGGCCAAAAGTCCAAATATGAAAGTCTAAAATAGAGATTTTTTCGACTTAGATATTGGTCACAGTAGACCTTGGGCAGGCAGAATCCAACTATAGTAACCCAGCAGTTATTTAGGAAGTGCATTACCAAAGTAATGCATTTTTTCATCGATGAAATAGGAATGCAAAGTAAAGTGAACAAATTTGCATGGAGAGGTAATCGAAAAGGTAATGTGTAGCCTATCCCAGCAGTTATTTGTAACCGATGGTAATGCAAAAAGTAATTCAAAAGGCGTACTGCTTATGCATTATAGAATCGATTATTTTTAACACGACGATGTCCTAGCGAATGTAATGCATGCCTATTGGCATTATCAGTTGTACGAAAAGTAATCGAAAATACTTGATTTTGTAATGCATTACTATTTGCATTCTCAAGTAATGCTATAGAATGTATGTAACGCTTTGCTTTGGGAGTGAACATATTAGGCAAGACATTACCTTTTCGATTACCTCTCCATGCAAATTTGTTCAATTTACTTTGCATTCCTATTTCATTGATGGAAAAATGCATTACTTTGGTAATGTACTTCGTAAATAACTGCTGGCATTTCTATATAATCTATTTTTCATTACTGCCCCACTGTGCAGGACACCAGGTACCTCGGAAGAGGTTGTCGTCCTGATAATCGTGTTTAGCCACCCCAAAAACCCCCGTGCATTATTTTCAAGTCAATTACCTGAGTTTTTGACTTTTGGTCAGGTTTTTTTGTAGTTGGCCCCACTGTGCAACGCTGTCGGCGATGCCGAACGGAGCGGGCTGATGTGAGCTAAGATCGTTCGAGAAAAAAAAGATGCTGGCGATGGCAACACTTTTTTTTATTATACTCGTTGAGAACGGGCATGAGACTGAGACTTTGAAGGGAAACCGAGCAGTTCGCGTTGAGAGAATGATGAGGAGGGGGAGACTAAGGCGAAAACGGAGCCGGAGAAAACGGCTCAATCGTATTCATAACAAAATTAATGTGTAAACCTCTCATGTATCCCACACACCACGCGCCCAGAGATGTGTCAACCCGTTCTAAACGAGCATTGAAGCTGGGTAATATGTACGAAATAGAAGACCGGCATGCTCATTTACTTATCCTATTTGTAACCCTTTAAATGTCGTAAAGGATTGGCTCGTTTTTTTTTTTTTTTTTTGCTCTTTATTTGGGGATTAAAAATGATTTATTTCGGAATATTGTGAAACGAAAACACGCGGAAACTCTCTAGAAAGGGAAAGCCTATCTTATGTATACCCCAAAAATTAAGTCTGATAGCTCGAAGCAAAGTCTATCATATTGTCAATATTGTTTCATTTTAATTTCCGTAGGGGCGTATTTTTGATAGGTTAACGTGCAATCAATGATAGGTTAGGTTAGATAAGTGTGGCCGCCACCAAGGGTGATACACTTAGGCCTCACATAGGCCCGTTGTGATACCACCAATAACAGGAATACAAAGCAAAAACGACACAAACATCCACGACCTTCGCTGGGAGTTAGTTAACTATGGCTAATGTAAAGAGGCTTAGGTCATAATTTTTTTTTTTTTTTTTATTGTTAAAAATCTCCTCTCAAATGTATTGCGGACTGTAATTAGAGAATGTTCATCTTGACCGAATGTAGCGAACGGATTAGATTTTTCCACGCTTTGTGTGGCTGGTCCATTGGGCACATTTAGTGCCACCATTAGGGCGATAAAATGTGAGACACGGTAAATTGTCGCGGTTAATAAGACAAACAACACTCCGGGTGTTGGTAATCAGCGTCGAATATATATATGCCGTATGGCTTCAAAGCCTTAACCCTTTATCGTCAAATAAAAAAGACCGCTTTTTTGTGTTCTCTTTGTTTGTGGTCTTTTTTTTGTTCATTCCAATTTCATTGCTCGACCCATCGTGCTGGTCAATTTTCGGGTCAAGATAAGCAGCAGCAGCAGCAGCAGCAACACTTTGTGAGAGCTCGTCGTGATCGTCTGTTGCAGACAGTCCGTATGCTCTTGGCCGCATTTAAAAAGTGTCCCTTTGTTTATGTTATATGCCGCCGCTTTTGCTCCTTTTGATGACGACGCAGCGGCTGCTGCTGCATTCGCTCATTAATAAAATGATATTAAAATTACGAGATCAGAGATGCAACACTATAAAGCGACACCATCGGCCTCATACCACAGATGGATTCGCACAGTGGAGCGAAGTCGAGCAACAACTCGAGATTAAAAAAAAAAAAAAAACCCACTATCGAACAGAACTTCTAAAAGATTCGGGACACCTTGAAGAAAGTTGGGCTTAGGGATCCATATTTATGCTCGCTATGCCTATACTATTTTTTAACCAATATTTTTGCTAAACTCTTTCGATGGTGTTCGCAGTCTTAAGTCGCTTAAAATTCATTTCAAAAACAGATGGAATCAAAAAAAAAAAAAAAAACAGTAGAAAATAATTTAAATAAGTAAGTATAAAATTTGTATCTATTTTATCTCAACTCGCCATTCCCCTTACCAGCGTCACTGAAGAACCTTATATCCCATCTTGCTCTTTGCAAGCCAAGTTTGACTGTATTACAAAGGAATTTAGAATTCTTTTTAATCACTGTGTTCGTTGCTCCCACCCACTGTGCTTCCACATCCTCGTACAATACGCTTTTATCGCCTTTGTTGACTCCGTTGTAGGTGATTCGTTGTCAGAATTAGTGCACGGATTTTCTGTGCTGCCCATGATTATGTTTGTGTTTTTTTTTTTTTTTTGATTTTTTGTTCCAAGCCCTAGATAGTTAGGCACCGCATATCGTCAAGGGTAATCGTGTCTCCAGCATGTTCGTGTGCGTGTGTTTGTGCGCGCGTGTGAATACGTCTTGGACATCTCACTTTTTTTTTTGTCTGAGCTGTCATTTAATGTTTTTATAAAGATCTCTTTTGTTGTTGCTGCTACAATAGCAACTCTTTTTGAGCTTGTTAGCTTCTTTTGATTTTTCCTTTCCTTTTCCTCGATTTAATAAAGTCTTTTATTTATTTTTTTTTATTTTTTTCCTTCGTCTCTCTTTTGTGGAAGTGCCGCATTAAGTGCATTTATTCCTAACGAATTCATTTTGTGATTCTTTGAACGATTTGGCTTTGATGTTTTTAGGGCTTACCTAGGGTGGTATTTTTTCTTCTTCTTATTTTTCCCTTGATTTTTTTTATTTTTGAATTTATTTTATTTTATGGGGGCTCCTCAGTTTTGACCACCAACATGGCTTGCATTTGAGTAAACTACATTTCTAGATCCAAAGAGCTGACCGTCCGTGGGTCCGTGGCGATATTGATTAATTGAATGCATTACTAAATTGTCATTCCACCTAAACGCTGTGGATTGTTTTTGGTGGTGCAGGATCGGGCGAAAAAAAGGAAACAAAAAAAAAAAATAATGCAAAGCATTTTTCTCAAAAAGTTTATTAAATACACGGAGAGAAATAAGTGCCCGAAATATAATTTGTAATCAATTACATATGCGATCGGCGACTTGCCCCGATTGCCTTATTCATTAGAGCCAATTACAATATGATATTTATCTGATTACTTTTACAATTTAAAGCATTGGTGTAATTACTAGTGTTGCAACGGATAATGTATCCGACCGAATGCCGGTTACCGGATATCCGGCTGGTTTCCAGGCAATCTCTGACAATGAAAGTTTTCTGTGAACATTTTAGCGGAACTGCATCGGGTTTCCTCCAATCGCTCCATTTTCAAATCTGCATTCAAAGTACAAATACAATAAAGCAAATGTTTAATGCGAGGTATCCGGCGGCCGGATATAGATGGTATCCGGTTTCCGGTCGGATACTAAATTTAAGTTCGGATACCGGATAGTGGCTGGATATCCGTTGCAACTCTAGTAATTACTTATGTGATTGTATTTATTTTACAGCTTGTGCGTATATTTCTCAAACGGTTTATAATTTCGATCGTGTATAAGGTGTTTGCATTTTCAAAATCCTTGGGCACTCCACGAATATGACGTGGCGGAAAAAAAATTTTTTTTTTCTTAATAGCAAAAATTATTTCCCTTCCACCTTTCGGTACGAAATGATTACGAAATTCATGAATGAATGGAATGAATGTCCGACGATTATGTGGGACAAAATGCTCTCGTACGCAGAAACAGCAAAATTATAAAGTTCGATTTAACTGACTCCACGGCCTACTGTCGAATGCAGAACACGATTCACTGCTAACATGGGGCCACAAAAATAAGAAGGAGACACAGACGCAGAATAAGAAAAATGATGTAAAATTTCCTGCAATGAGAGACGCCAACATACAATATTGGACATTGACTACCGGCTCAGCGTAGTTTATCGTGCTATGGGCCAAAAGAAGAATAAAAAAATAAAAACAAAAAGAGAAGAAACTAAGTACGTGAACCGCCCGCGCCAATATCGGTTATTACGCTTAAATTTTCAAGTCTCGGATCATGTACGCACTCACTCGCTCACACGTTCGTTCATTGGTTTTTTGATTCATTCATAAAAGCAACTCGGTTCCATTCATGGGTTCGGATCGGATCGGATCGAAAACACTACATGATCATGCATGCAAATAGTACACGTAAAACGCTTGTGGGTCTATCGTGTTCCACATCAGGTCTAACCACATCGTGGGCTTTGCAAATCTACACTCGACTCGACTTGAGTCGCTGTGCCTCTTCTCGTCTCGCCTTGCATCGCCTTGCCTCGCCGCGCCGCGCCCGGCCCGGCCCCGCATTGCTATGTCTCGCCTGGAGTCGAATCAAGTCGTATCCACGCTTCTGTCTCTACTCAATGAACGCCAAGTTAGATGAATATGTTTGTGGGTTTGTGTGGTTGTCTGGTTGTCTGTCTGTTTACACATCGTTTCGCCTTCTTCGACGGCGACGATGAGTCATACGACTGCGTGCACAATGTATGAGCCGACATACATACATATGTGCACAACGAATGGACACGTGCGGCGATCCGAAGGGGCGAACTTTCGTTTGGTGAAGTGTCGAACGTGATTTTGTTGTTTTGAAGGAGCAGTTCATTACGTTGGTTATGCGCCCAGACTGCGCCACCGCAAATTAGCGCAATAGTGTAATCTGAGCATGCGCGGCGCATGCGGCAACTGCGAAACAATTTAGCAGTCGAGTAGGAATCATTTTTACTTATTTACTATAATTGTTATTATTGTAAAGTTTGGGTCCTTCTTTTGTATTGCAAACAAAAAAAAATTTTTTTTTTTTTTACAATACTCGGTGCGCTTGGAGTTTTTGTTTTTTCCTTTAAAACTTATCTTCTTTTCGCGGAAGAAGAATTTTCGTGGGTTTTTTTTTCTTCTTTAAATTAGTTTATTAATATTAATTCTATCTTTGCAACAACAATAAAACCCTTCATCTGTGTGAGTCAAGAACAATGTTTTGTCAGTATGTATAGTAAATAAAAAAAAAAAATAAAAATAATAATAAGACCCTGATCAAATCGTTATAGAATTGGTATCGTTCGATGGAGTAAACTATCTTGAAAAGGAAAGTGTTCAATAGTGTGTTACTTAAGGACAGAGTGTCTATGGAAGAAATCATATCTTATTTTAAGATGGAGGGATTATTTGTTGGGATACCTACATTTCACTGCTGTGATCCATCGATCGATCGATATGGATAGACCGACCGACCGATGGACATGAAGAGAGTTAGTGCGCTGGAAAATAATCTCGCAATAACCGCATGCAGTCAATGACATGCGCCATGGAAAGTGTGGGCCGACTGTAATGCCGGCGTCTGGCTTGCGCTTCCTGTGCTGCAGACCGTTGAACGTGATTGAGGTGTAGTAGACTTCGCACCGGATTGCATCGCATCGCGCTCACTATGCAATGAGTATAAATTTTCCGCATGATCTCTTGCTATTTTGTCTATGCTGACATTGCTCGACGCTATGAGCGAGCACCCACTCATGCTGTGCGATTAAACAGGAACGCCTCAGTGCGATAAACGTTTCCATGCTGCTGCTGCTGTTTTGTGTTTGATTGTTGTTAGTGCTTTTCTGTTTATTTATATAACGCAACATAAACAATTAAAACAATAGAGAATTGAATTTTCGTCAACGACGGAACTTGTTAATTTTGTCACATTTCCGCTGTAAGTTACGTCATACGTTGCAGTCTAAATTTCTACTGGGCCACCTTCGTGTGCCTGTTATTTTCGAGTGAGACAGAGACGGACAGAGAGAGACAGAGAGAGACAGAGAGAGAGAGAGGGACAGAGAGAGACAGAGAGAGACAGAGAGAGACAGAGAGAGACAGAGAGAGACAGAGAGAGACAGAGAGAGAGACAGAGAGAGACAGAGAGAGACAGAGAGAGACAGAGGAGACAGAGAGAGACAGAGAGAGAGACAGAGACGAGACAGAGAGACAGAGCGAGACAGAGACGAGACAGAGCGAGACAGAGACGAGAAGAGCAGAGACAGAGGAGACAGAGCGAGACAGAGAGAGACAGAGAGAGACAGAGAGAGACAGAGAGAGACAGAGAGAGACAGAGAGAGAGAGAGAGAGAGAGAGAGAAAGAGAAAGACAGAAAGAGGCAGAGAGAGAGAGGAGAGAGAAAGAGAGAGCGAGAGAGAGAGCGTGAAAAAGGAGTTGAATGATCTCGAGTGAAACGAACATGGCAGAGAAACTCATGCGGACAGCGGAATTTTGGAGTGCTCAAGACAGTTCATCTCTTTTATGATTTGCCATTTTTGTTTTTTCTTTAAATTTTTTGTTATTCTTGTGTTTGGTTTTGAGCAACTTAAAAAACATTTCGAAGTTTTTCGTTGGAAAACGGCGGCTGCAACACGAAATTAGTGAAATTATTGACTCCAAAGTCAAACTGTGCGCGGTGGTCGGGCAAATATCGGTCCATCATCTGCAACGATCTTGAGCGCATGCGCAACGCAGCGATTACTTTTCGGTTGCGGTTTAAGCATAATTTTGGCTTGCCTCACTGAAGCAGATATCAACAAAATCTACGACGCAGGCCAAGGCTCTTATTAACACCATTCGGACTCATCATCCATCGCTCGGTGTTCGCTTGGCTCTAATTTTCGATATTCTTGTAATCATTTTTAAGCTCGAAGACGGCACACTTTTTATTGGTCAGGTAAGTAGTCGTTTCGACGTCCATCGATCCATCCATCGAAACATCGAAAGCAATTCCGAAACGTTAAGCAGATATCGCATCAGGTGTATCGGCATTTCACGTCGCCAGAATTGGTCGTAAGTTGTTGAAAAAGAGTCAATTATGCGATATTAAGAGGCTGCGTGCAACTTTTTTGTATCGTTTTTTGTGCTGCCGAATAGCTGGTGAGGTTCGTTCAAAAAAAAAAAAAAAATAAAAAATACATGCAAACTCCTATAAATGTCATTTGAAATTTCCAAAGCAAGCAAAAAAAAAAAAAATTTGGGAGATTATTTGAGCCTCGAACATGGCTAAGGTCATGGGTGAATGGACTTCAGTAGCTGTCTTCCTATAACCTCGACAGCGGCACGCTTTCCCGCCCATCGTAAGCTCTGCATAAGTTCTTGAAATACGTCCCTCGTATTTTACTTTGTTCGAACCGAATCAATTATAATATTTTCAGTAGCCTTTGCTGACTGCCAGTGCCAGTGCCAGTGCCAGTTTCGTAAGTAAATCAATCGAATTGTTTAAAGGAACAAAAGCTTGCGGTAATTTTTGTTGCATTCAATCGAAACGAAGCGAGTGAGACAGACAAACCGACGGACAAAAAGGGCTCACAAGGCTAAATTAATAGCTTCGAAGGTGGTTGATCGCATCTTCTGCGTATGGAAGCAGAATGTTCACGAGTCAGCCAGTCAGCCAGTCAGTAAGCCAATGCGTTTAGTCAGTTCAGTCCTTCAGAAGACGACGAGCAAATCAATATGCCCACCGTCCGTTGTGTCTGGACCACACTTTGTCTTGGATAAAGAACTTACTGTCTGCCCTGGTCAACTGGTACGAGTATTCTGTGGCTCGATCCTAAAGAAGTCGAGGCAAATTTTATGCAATGACTTCGTCAATCATCGTCCCAACGAAATCATCGAATAACTGACTGATCCGACCAACTGACTGATTTGCTTCGTGTACCTCGTCCTTCCACCAACCGATCGACGGATCGCCGGATGGATAGCTTGCTGGATTGGTGATTGAATACCGGCTTTAGCGTATATGATTTCAATTGCCTTCGGCCTATAGAAGGGTCCTTGTCGATGAATGTGTAGTCGAGAGTCGGTGCCGTCGAAGCTGGTGACTTTTCGATTTAATGATCGCTTAACGATCATCGCTTATGTGCTTAAGCCCTTTTTTTTTTCTTTTTTGTTTTGTGGACAATCGTTAAATCACTGAAATCGTCCATGACGCTTCTTGGGGGCTGGATGGATTAAACCATCAAGAAGCTAGGAATGTGACATCAAATCGTTTCGTTTAGGCAATGGACTGCTTGTTAGGTTGACACATGCATTCAAAAGGAGAAAAAAAAAATAAAAAAGAAATAACTAAATAAATGGCTCTCCCTTCCTCCCTCACCCGCCGACTCTCGCGCTCTCTCAATGTCCCTCAATCTCGATCGCTCTCTCTCCCTCTCTCTCTTTTTTGTCCACTCTTTCGATTTGTTCTTCCTCTTGTTGATCACTGGCATCGAGTACCCCAGCAAAGTCCTTGATTGATGTGTCTTCATTTATATCATTGTCCTTCGATGCTTAAGTGGCATATGACATTCCATGCTGTGCTCCTTCATTAGAGACAAATTTATTAGTTTTCTTGCAAAAAGCAAAAAGAAAAAAAATACGAATGGAAGTGAAAAAGAAGAAAGACAAGCAGGTCAATCGGATTCATTAATTTTTCATAATATAGATACACCTTCTTCTGTTGTAACACGGTCTTTTTAGCACGGGTTTTTAACAAGCGTTTTGTCTGGAGCGTATCGACAATGTAAAAGCAGAATTACGAGTAAGTCGCCATGATGAACTTACATTTTTACAATGTGGCAATAGGTTGTCGGCATATAGGACTATAGGTCTAACTCTTCTTCTTCCTAATCCCTGCAATGTGTTAGAGCTACGCTGCTTCAACATATGCATATAGCATGAGGAAAAGAGAAGCACGCTATGGCAGCGAAATCTTTAGCTCTGCTGTGGTGAAATGCATTGCCACTTTTATTTTTAATTTTGGGAGATTTTCGAATACATTACATATAAAATATCTACCAAACTCATAAAATGCCATGAAAAGCTTGGAAAACATAAAAATAATCAAGGAAACTCAATATTAAGGTGAAATAGATATGGTTTTTTTTGTCCTACCCCGTCCACATAACTTTTTGATCACACTTTTTCAGCAAAAATACTAAATTCTATATACAATCAAATTCGTAGCAGTAGTCAAAAATGTGTGTCAATTTATTACAAAATGAAAACATTCGTGCACATTAAGCAAAAGTATATCGTAATATATTTATTAAAGCTTCAATTATAACTTTTAAAGCTATATAAAAACCCGAGCCGACGCCGTGATTCTTTGATAATTTTCTTGCAAGTGGCATCATTGTGCCACTTTGTGTCTACCCGTATTGTTGTTGGTAGCTTTCTGCAATAACGGCAATAATTTGCGTTTAAAGAGTGACTAGAAAAAATATGGAGGCTCAGAAGAATTCACCTCGATTTTGACTGCAATGGAAGCCTTAATATAAAGAGTACCTGAAAAGTGCTCTTATCTGTTATAAATATCATAAAATTCGATTAAAATTTTATTTAACTTTGTTCAGATATTTTCCTCTAATCAATTTCGTACTTTGAGATATTGAAAGAGTTAAATTTTCTTTTTGCTTTCATTAACCAGAGAATAGCAATATTTTACCGGAGATTCTAAATAACTATTAAATTTTTCTTAGAATCGAAAAAATTGCGATCATTTTTTACGTTATAGGGCATTTACATATACGTTTTAGCGCTACTCGTTTAAGCTAAAACGACTAAGTCAAAACGGGGTGTTTACATATGCACATGTCGTTTTGTTATTTTGTGGTTATCTTTTGTTTGCTTAACACGTGAAATATGAGTGAATATTGTTATTTAGATAAGAAGCAATTATTGAAATTGTCTTCGTTTTCTACATTGGTTGTGGAAACAACCTCACAATTTTTTAATTAGAAATTTCAATTACCATATGTTTTGCATTTTTATAGTGATGACACTCAGATTTCGATATTTTTAGCAGTTATAAGCAGGATTTATCTTGTTTAGCTACTTGTTTTAAATTAAAACAGGAAAGTTTCTCGTTTTAGTTTTGTATGATAAAACGGGAAAAATCTAAGTTGTTTTAGTGCTAAAACGGGCAAAGTTGCTAAAACGCGAATAAAATGGCATATGTAAACGGCCTATTAGTCGATAATACTTTTGATTGGGATTTTTTGGTTTTTCGTTGCTCAAAACGTTTATTTTTTCATAGATAATTTTTACGTTGCCTTATAACAATTATGAATGAGAAAAAAATTTTTCCGTTGCTCATAATTTTAATCGCTCAATAAATATTTTTTACAAGCAAGGATTAAGAATCTCAATGATATTTTCTAAAATTCGAGAAATGAGCGTCGCAAAAGCCCACTTTGCCCATGATGAACTTCCATTCGGACCATCATTGAACTGATGGTACAGATTTTCATCTCTTTGCTCTCGAGTGCATTTGTACCGGAGTCAATTGGTTGCGTTCATTACGTTCATTTCGGATGCACAAACTCAACAATTCCTTGTCGCAATATTAACAGGCGTGCGAAAATGCGCTGCGAGTTGAGATGAATCCGCTTACGTTTTTCACGACCAACGATGCGCTTCGGATTACGTTTTCGTTTTCGTTAACGTTACTTAATGCTTTCGTTACGCTTCGGATTAGGCATGTTAGTTAATATCCAGTATCCCGAATGCCGTATGCAGGACGCAGTTGATTTATCCATACGATTTCGGTTGCATATGGCGAAGGCGCCACTAGATAGCCAGTTCGTTGTTTACGTTTTGACAAGCAGCAACACACGCACCCCAGACACTCTTAGGCATATGGCCATAAGGGCACGAGGGCAGGGAAAATATGATATTCAATTAACTGGCCGAATCGCCTCTGCAAACATGCAGTGCACTTGACAGTGATGCCATCTTTGTTGTTGAGAGGATTTTCAATTTATTTGGCCTATTAATTAATCCTCGTACCGAACTAGGCATCGAGGGAATGCCGTAGAAGTAGGAGTCGTCGATATAATCTTGTTCTTTGAATGTATGACCGATGGCACATACGTCGAAGCTGCTACAACCGACGCCATATTCTATCTATGTATGTATGTATGGCGATGACGATGACCATGAAAACAATGATCACAATGACGGACGTGTCGTTTATTACTCTCACTCTGCTTTACAAAAAAGTATATCTACATATATTTACGAGCATGTAATGAATATACACACAGTCATGAATATCTATGTTCCTACGGGGGGGTTTTTTTAAAAAGATTTTTGCGAGCAATTTGTCATGCCTTAGGCGGCTACGGTTAAAAGCGGATAGTGGTCCGTTTTTTAAACTGCGAGTGTCTAGTACATTTGCCTAATGGGTTTCACACCGGGAACACCTTAAGAGATAAAATATTGCTGGAAGGTATGCCTACTTTGGTCATATACATACATACATACAATGTATTTAAATTTTTTTTTGTCAATTGAGGAGTATCCAAGCTCATAGTGTCTCCAGTGAAATTCTCAACTCAATAAGAAGAGTTTTATAGTCAGTGCAGCCTGATAATACGATACGTTATATTCGCCTCGGTCTTTTTAATATTCTTCATTAGATGGAAACTTGAACTGTTAGCATACAAGCTAAGGTCCTTCGAAATGTGGTAGAACGAAAATCTTTTTTCCAGAACAGAAATGCATTTTTCTTAAGCCCGTCTGTTGCCAATCGATCTCAGAATGGTACTCTGGACCTATCCTAATTTCTTTTATTAATTCAATAATCACTTCAACATTTTCAAGGCTTGGAACCATTATTAAGGGACCGAAGATAAACGCGATTGTCAAAATAATTGAAAGAATCATTGAAAATGCATCTTTCAGGGCAACTCGTCTGTAGTTTTTAGACTGGACCCAAACACTTGAGGATCCGAAAAAATTTATTCATTGCCAAATGACCTACACATTTGAGTTTAGAGCTATAAATTGTGATAGAAAGGAATCTAAAATATTGAACGGATTAAGAGATATAGCCATAAGTAAGTGAGTAATTTAATTCTCGGCCCTACTTTTTGAAGTCTATTTATAAAAGAGGTAGAGGTGACTTGACAAAACTGAGTATGAGGCATTGTTATACTCACCGAGCACTTTCAAAACCAGTCGTTAAATTTTTGCTTACAAAATCGTGTCGCACTGTGTTATCATATCGTTCATCTATGTTTGACCTAGGTTGATTTTTCAAGATACATGGATTTTTAATGTTCTAGAAAAATGGCCTTTCGGTGTAAGGGATTTTTGAAATCACATGTGTGCGTATGATGCAGAATGCTATGAATTTCCATGGCGCGGAAACTTCAAGGACTGGCGCAATTGTGTTGCAATCGCAAACACTTACAACCTAATGAGGACAAAATTTTGGCACTCATCATTCGTTTTAAAGGTTTTAGTGTAGTGTATGTTTTATTGTATAGTACCCATCGCTATATTTCTCCGCCTGTGCGCATGAGTTTTTTTTCAGTTTCTTTTGTTTTGATCTTTAACTTGATCCCATACCACTTTTTTTTTTTGCTTTTTTGGTTTGTGAGTCTGGTCTTGTTTTTGTTGTGAAAAGTGCATCTCAGTGCTCTGCGATGAGTCAGCTCGAACGATTGCTGTGGCCATGTGAGAAAAAAAAAGAAGTTCCGACCACATAAAGCTGCAAAACTGTGTGCAGATCAGCGTTGCCAGATGAATTTTCTTACAAAGATGAATTTTTTTTTTTTAAATTTAAACAACAAATGCAGAATTCCCACAAAAACTCCTTTAACAAATACATATACATATGTATGTATTCATAATCATGTTTTCTTTTTATGGCTTTATTGCTCGCTTTCCGAGATTTTTATGACTTACATTTTGTAGCATTTGTAGATTATTTGTAATTTTCTGACCCATGCACAGCATAGGGGAAATTGGGGCAAATCTGCTTCGTGTCTAAATATGACCCCAGCTGTAGCATCAGAATAAAAAGGCTTCTGACGATTTTTTCCAACCAGTAAAACACATATTATGCTGCTGATTTTTAAGCGAATTTTTCCAAATTTTTAATTCATAGATAAAACTAAAAATTTAGAAATTTAAAATTTGTATCTAAAAACTATTAGGGTATTCCCTTAAAAGTGAAAAGATTGAAAAATCGTAAGAGTGTAAAATTTTTCATACAAAATTTCGTTCATTAATCTCTAAACTTCTTGATTTACGATCGAAGTTTTTGAGGCAAATAGACGTTTAAGGGAAGACCCCTTATATCTTTTATGTTTTAGAAAAAAATCGGTAATTTATCCTGATTAGGATTTTACTCCAAATATTGAAGGTGTATGATCATAGTGTTAAAGGCTTTTAAAGGAAAAATAAAAGCTTGAAAAAAAATATAAGGTTTCTTAGAAAATCGATTTTTATAGAAAGCCAACCGTGTGGAAAAATTTGACCCTCCCGATTTTCATACTAATTTAAAAAAAACGCTATTTTCTGAAAAACCGAATTCTTAAGCGCTATTAATCTATTTTCTTCGCAAAAATAAACTTCGGATATTTTGCTGAATACAATGGGATATGATTTGGGTACAGAATTTCTCTGGTTTTAAAACAAGAGATGGGGATCATATATGGAATACCAATTTTCAAACCTTCAAAAGTTAGTCTACGGAATTTTTTTCAAATGATCTATATGAGTATATACAGGGTGTTCCATTTGTGATGGTCACCCGGTCGGGACTAACAAAAAATCGTATGGCAGGGGGGATCCAAAATGCACCCCTGAGGAGTTATAAGGGAAAGAAAGAAATTTGCAGTTGTTTCAGAAAAAAAATAGTCACGCCTAAACGTTTGTATTCAAGATAAAAATTTTAATGCAGTTCAACAGAGAATTGTCAGACCTTTCTAGGCGTATAAAATAGTCTTACACGTTATTGCAGCTTCAAGGGTATTTGAGCCTTCAAAGTCAAAATTTTAAAATTTTTTAAACATTTTTTGACTTTGAGAGCCATTTTTGTATGAAAAAGGTCCTATTAACACCCAAATTTTTTATTTTATTAAAAATGCTGGATCGATTACCTTTAATTTGGTACCCCATTTGTCTAATAAATTTTTTGAAAATAATATAAGAAAATATTTTGTTAGTTCTGACCCCCTGTATCAGCTCCCGACCGGTTGACCATCACAAACGGAACACCCTGTATATAGATTCTTGATGAAAATTTCATATTTCAAGAAAAAAAGGTAATGATATTCTCTTGCTAATGGTATGTTCAATTCTTATCTTGAGTATCAGCGTTTTGAATTTATAGCAAAATTTTTTAAGGGCTGAGAATTCGACCACTTTCCCCTACTTATATAACCGAAAAATGGAAGCCTTTATGGGGGAAAAATTTAGATATGATATTTTTTATAAGATTATATTAGATTTTAGCTAGCAATATTACTGAGCATAAAAGGAAAAAAATAATTTTCCAAATATAATATATGAAAAATGCGGGATTTTTTATGTCACGGCGGGACATTTTAATTTAAGGTCAAAAAGCGGGACGTCCCCCAAAATGCGCGACGTCTGGCAACGCTGGTGCAGATATGCAAACTTAATATTTATGTATGTACATACATGTATACACGTTTCAATGTATTCACGTAGGCTCCCTCTAAGCCCAGCGACAAAATAATAGGACAACTTCAGATATATCCTTGTCAAACGTTTTCATTTATAATTTGAGACTTTCTTTCACTGATCTTTGTCGAGTGGTAGAAGGGGCGAGGGGGAAGGCGAGGGATTAAAACTTAGGAATAAAAAGGGGGAACTTTAAATTGGTAATTTCTTTAAGGTGTGTTAAAATTGAATAAACGCCCAAATAACACTAAGAAAATTCCAGAAGGATTGCACATTTTTTTTTGGTAATTTCATTTTATATCAGGGCTATATTGAAATATTGTATGTATGTACCTATGTGCGTTTGGCGATTTTGAGTTCAAGAATTTCATGTTAAACTCTCTCTAAACGCTAATGCCGTCCGATACAGTTAGAATTATGGAAGTTTGACTGTATACCTATGTGTGTATGTATCACACTTATTTATATTTCACGGCTTATTACTGCCAAAAAAAAAAAAACGGCTTTCTGGATCGGAAAAATTAATTTCATTTTGTTTTCATCGCTATTTTTTGATCGCGTTCTGTAGAAGTACCTATGTACATATTTGCGGTCGCGAACATTCATTTTCAGAAATTTATTAAATGTCTGAATGTCTCTGACTGTCATAGCGACCGAACGACAGAACGACCAACTGAGAACTTGTTAATTTGTGTTTGTTGTAAATCTCAGGAACGAGAACATATCGCGTGGGTGAGCTTTTCCTTTTTTCAATTTTCTAGAGCGCCAATAATTCGTTTTGGTCCGAAATTGACTGTCAAAAATGTCAAATGTGAGCAATCGATTCGAATGATAATTTTAAGTGTTATTAAAGTCAATTTGCATGCACTTAATCGATTTATGCACTTTAAGGTCTTTTGGCATAGGATTTTGATGATTCTAAACTGCTGTCGGTGTTCATTTTTAAAACTTTTGCCAAGTGCGATCGTATCTCTATCCCTCCTCTTTTACTTGTTACCCTTCCATGCCGCTCCTCAACCCATTCTCTCACACTCCTGTACTCTTCATCAGCCCGCCATAACTTCCTCCTTCTTGCTTCCTCCTCTCTTCCTCCTCTCTTCCTCCTCTCTTCCTCCTCTCTTCCTCCTCTCTTCCTCCTCTCTTCCTCTTTCTTCCTCCTCTCTTCCTCCTATCTTCCTCCTCTCTTCCTCCTCTCTTCCTCCTCTCTTCCTCCTCTCTTCCTCCTCTCTTCCTCCTCTGTTCCTCCTCTTCCTCCTCCTCTCTTCCTCCTTTCTTCCTCCTCTCTTCCTCCTCTCTTCCTCCTCTCTTCCTCCTCTCTTCCTCCTCTCTTCCTCCTCTCTTCCTCCTCTCTTCCTCCTCTCTTCCTCCTCTCTCTCTCTCTTCTCCTCTCTCTCCTCTCTTCCTCTCTCTTCTCTCTCCTCCTCTTCCTCCTCTCTTCCTCCTCTCTTCCTCCTCTCTTCCTCCTCTCTTCCTCCTCTCTTCCTCCTCTTCCTCCTCTCTTCCTCCATCGCTTCCTCATCGCTTCCTCATCGCTTCCTCATCGCTTCCTCATCGCTTCCTCCATCTTCCTCTCTCTTCCTCATCGCTTCCTCCTTCTCTTCCTCCGTCTTCCTCCTACTCTCCTCTGCTTCCTCCATCTTCCTCCTATCCTCTTCCTCCTCATCCTCTCCTCCATCGTCTTCCTCCATCGCTTCCTCATCGCTTCCTCATCGCTTCCTCATCGCTTCCTCATCGCTTCCTCATCGCTTCCTCATCGCTTCCTCATCCTTCCTCATCGCTTCCTCATCGCTTCCTCATCGCTTCCTCCTCTCTTCCTTATCTTTCCCTCCTCTCTTCCTCATCCATCCCGCCTAATATCTTCCTCTTACCCTCCTTCTATCCTCCTCCTATCCTCCTCCTATCCTCCTCTTATCCTCCTCTTATCCTCCTCCTATCCTCCTCATATCCTCCTCATATCCTCCTCATATCCTTCTCCTATCCGCCTCCTGTCTTCTATCCTCCTCCTATCCTCCTCCTATCCTCCTCATATCCTTTTCCTATCCTCCCCCTATCCTCTCCTATCATCCTCCTATCCACTCCCCTTCTTCCACCACTCCTCCACCCATTCTCCTCTCTCTCATCTCTGTGATCTCTCTGATTTGTTTTGGTGGCTTATTGTTGATCTTTCTGTCTGCGGCTCTTTAGGAATCTAATAAATATTTCGGGCAGAGACTTTATGACTGCTACGATTGAGGCTAATGTGGCATGCCTGACGCGTTTTATCGTCAGGCGGTGGCAGTGAATTCTGACGCTTTCGGTTAGATACGGACAGATTGGTTGCTGTGTGGGGGCATGCTCACAGTATCGCCGAAAATAATATCACGCCATATGAATGACTTAGTAAAATTTATGAATATAAATATTTTTGTCCGTAAGATGTTTGATTGTCACGAAGCCAACGATCGCATCTGAAGATATTTTCTTGTTTATGCTCACTTTATTGTTGATTTGATTTTAATTGTGTTCCTCTAAAGACAAATTAGCCTCGGCATTGCGATGCCTGTGATAAATCGTAGAATTTATTCGAATTTGTGTATTAATTTTTTTTTTTTTAATTAAAATGTTTTCTCTAAATTCTTAAAGCAACCATTTTGTATATCGGTTCAATCGGGCGATCTATTCTCTAACAAAAGCACCAACTATGTAAATTCACTGACTTGAATCGAGTCCATTGCAATGAAGACCGAGTACACTTACAGGGAGCAATACCTAAATTACGAGGATATACACGAACGCATGAATGCATTTACTGTACATGTGCTTTTCATAGATTTGCTGTGCATCGTATTTATTCATCTAAGGTGGTCCATAAATAAAAACTGCACGATTCAAAGCAATGTGCGAACTGTTAAAGACCCCACTGGCGTTCTGGTAAGCGAGCGCACGTTGTTCAAAATATCCGAAGGGCCATGCTAGGATTACAAACTCCTAGGACGATGTGTTCGGATTTCAATTTTTGTTTCGAATTTCAATGGTTCCTTGCGGTTGTCTGTTTCTATGATGAAAACAAAATATTCTGCTCCCCATTTTTTTCCTTTGATCCTATTTTTTCTCTCATATGCAGAAGTTCCATTTATACATATGAAGGCATTGGAAAAGCAATTATTGCTATAAAGCTAAGCTTTAAATGGCAAAGTAAGGTGAAAATCATTTTTTCATTTATTTTCGTATGTGGAGAAGTTTTCGACTATGCGTTTCTGTATTCGTGTTTAATACCCTGAAGCCCCCTTTGGGAATTTCGACAAATTTTAAATTAATGGAACAACTGATGGATTTAAAGTGACAATGAATTTAAACTCTGACTTTTTCCCATGGACAAACCTATCTTGTTTAACATGGCGATGTCCTAACGGCAAAGTCAATTCTCTGATCTGGATATCTTTTAAATTAGTTACAAAATTAGTTTATTTTAAATTGATATTATTTTAGTTTTTCTTTAAATGATTTCAAAGATGTTTCTTTCAAGTTAATTGAGAACTACACAAAGCCAAAAGGCCACATAAAATATCCTATAAATCAGAACAAAGATTAAAAGATTTTCCATCGTGTTTCTTCAAGAAGAGGTCCGGTCCGTCTAAAGGTGGAATTTTATTCCAAAAAAATAAATTCCTCGCAGAAGTAAGAAGGAATTCTTTTAAAAACAAAAAAAATAAGAGAGATTGGCTAACAATCCGATGACGGGGAGTTCAAATTTCAACAAAACTTTTTGTTCAAAATACTATAAAAAGAAAAGTCCCAGTGGAACTTATAGGAGTTTTTCAAAGAGCTTGTGCGTGACGTTTTTGAAGAAAGGACGGAAACTTCACTGTATGGTTGGCAGCTTCTCTTCTCCTCCATGAGATAATCAAATTTTCCCTGAATATTTAGATTTACCTGCCTATTTTTTAAGTCCCAATTTTTCCACATCTTATTTCTGCTTGTGACAGGATTCGAACACCAGCCTTCGGATTGCTAAGCGTGAGGGGCGTTTTTCGAAAACTGTCTCCTACACCCGAAATTCAAATGGGACTTGAACGAAAGTTCGCACCTATACGTAAGTAACATAGATAGCAAGTAACATACTCCCAAAAAATTTCCTAGATCGGTCCAATATTAAGGGTACCTCCAGTACTAGGGTTTGTCACAAAAATCCCAAAACTGCCCCAAAATCGGACTTTTTCGAAATATTTCAATGAAACTTAGAATTTGAACGAATATTTATGACATTTCCACTTCGGTTTTCTTGTAATCGGTGCTTCGCTGCAAGTGTTCCACTCTTTACCAAAAATGAATGCAAATTCCATATCAAATAAATTTTATGCATTAGAGTCGCAACAGCAATGTTGGCCCACGTAATTTCGGGGCAAGTCAATCGCTACGAAAAATACGAATAGAAAAACGATAAAGAAGAGGGGAAAAAAAAAACCAAATGACCGATCGTTTGTGCCCACACACGATCGTGCACGACCGTGCGAACGCGTTAGCACACATGCGTAGACCCATTAACTGACTTTGATTTCAATAATTTTTTCTCATAATTCGAGCGTCCCTCTGTGGCTTCAGAGTCCATTCAAGGTCTTCCGGCTACCATTGATGTCTTGCGTCTATTTCTTACGATCTACTTATTAAGAACAAGTAAGGGTGTTATAGTCAGGCGAGCCTGACAATAAATACCCGACACAGACACACATGTTTAAATAATTTTTGAACCACGCCCACAAAACAGGACCACTAAGTAAGAATATTCAAGAGGATTTTAAGGCCATTAGGGACCCCATATACCGACGTTTGTTGAATTTCTTTACCAAAACTGCCCCTTGCCACGCCCACTTTTCCTTTTTTTTTTGAAATTCTAATCGCAGGCTTAAATATGCGCTCAAATTCGAAATTTCATTGACATTTTTCGAAAAAGTCTGATTTTGGGGGCAGTTTTGGAATTTTTGTGGCAGATCCTCGTACTGGAGGTCCCCTAAAAAATGGTCCAATCAAGAGAATTTGTGGAGAGGATGTTTATGGCTCCAAAGGAAGCATACATGACAAATTTCGTTCAAGTCCCATTTGAATTTCAGGTGTGGCAGAAAATTTTAGAAAACCGCCTTTGTGCCACGCCCACTTTTACATATTTGTAAATCACATTAACAGCCTTTAAATATGTTCAAATATCAAATGTCATCGAAATATCTTGAAAAATTTCGATTTTAGAGCAGTTTTTGTGACTTTCGTAACAGACCCTAGTAGTGGAGGTACCCCTAAAATGGTACGATCGGGTCCATTCTCGAACTTGTTCTAACTCATGTCCCCGTGAGCACGCATACCAAATTTTGTCAAGATAGCTCAACTCCTTCGATAAGATAACTGCATACAGACAGACAGACGGACATGGCTAAATCGAATCTCCTGGTGATGCTGATCATTTTTTTTATATATATTTTTTTATGGTCTATCTCGACTGGTTCTGGGTGTTACACACAACCACGCAAACGCAATATACCCTCGAAACAGAGTGTGTCGGGTATAATGATAGGACGTTCAAAATTCCAACGAACTGAGAATTGATGACAATTTAATCTTGAACTTCCCAATTGATTATGGTTTTCATTAAAGTTTCAACGGATATCCGGCCACTATCATGTATCCGGCCTTCAATTTAGTATCCGGCCGCCGGATACCCCACATTTATAAATTTCCTATTTTCTATTTGTACTTACTTCGAATGCAGATTTGAAAATGGAGCCATTGGAGGAAACCCGATGCAGATCCGCTAAAATGTTCACAGAAAATTTCCAAGAAAAATTCTGAAGACAAGAGAGATCAGCTGCTCATAAGCCTGTTATGAGTCAGCGCAGATATTTTTATGGCATAGTCTAATCGTATGTCCAATATAAGAGAGACGCAATGTTTCTTTTAAATAGTTATAACTGTAATAAATTTTCATAGTGAGAATTTTTGTTTAAATTTTAATGATAATTTTGAAAATTCTTATGTGTAAAGAATAGGGATGTGCCGAATAGCAAATTTTCCGGATAACCGGATAACGGATCTCCGAGAAAAATTTTGAGCCAGCCGGATATCTAAATATAATTTGTATGTATGAAATCGCAACTAAGTTGGCCGCTCTAAACACATTTTGGCAGTAGGACCGAAATAAATTCTCAGGCAATGCAGTTGATGTGATATTGTCACATGTGTCTCGTTTATTTTGCACCATAAGAAGTTAACGGAAGACAAAGATGGACAAAACGAAGTCTGTGTGGTGTTGAAATGTTTTTTTCAGCTTATAAATCTGATGAAAAGAAGGCGGAGTTCTTATTACGCCCCAAAGACGCTCCACTTTAGAATTGAGGTTGAAATGATTGCTACCAGAGAATGCGCTATGAGCTGATGTTCGTGGTGAAAAATAATAAAATTGTCACTTCAACTATTGATTGGTTTATAGGAAATATTTGAAAAAATTAATAAACTTTTTTGAAGTATTCGGCGGATAGTTAAAAATGTGGTCGGATATACGGGATACCGGATACTTACCGGATATTTCAATTCAATTCAATTTATTGAGAAATTAGTACATAAGAATATATCTTTTGAGTACAATGGAAGGAATATAATAGTCAACTAATTATATCCGGCGCATACCTAGTAAAGAATGCAGTGCCTACGTATGTATACGTGTATACGAGAGTGTTCATAAAAGACAAAATGCTATAAAATTATTTTAATGAATTTATTTATTTTTTTTTTTAGTGCCAGACAAACTTTGTTAGATGCCTCTCTCTCTCTCTCTCTTATACAGGCCAATTATATACCTGCAAATATAAATATATGAATGTATGCATATATGTATAATCGTTTTGCTTGTGATTAATTAAGAAATTTAATAAATTTCGCACCGAGGATGAACAGAAAATTGTTTGATATTTCAAAATGTTTAAAAATAAAGCTTGTTTGGTAAAAATGTTGGACACAATTGAGTAGAAAAGCTCTGATGGGACGTGACGAGACGAGACGAGACGAAACAAAACGGCACGGGATGGCACGGGACGAGATGAAACTGGTCTAAAGCAGTGTGAAAATTTTATTGAATTTTTATTTATTTTTATTAAATTTTCTTTTTCTTTTTTTGGTGGACACTGCTGCTCTTGCTAATGCTGAAATAATTGACTTACATTTTCACGATCGAAAATTTCATTCGTTTTGTTTGTGCGAAAAACAGACTTTTATTATCAGAGATTTTTATTTTTTTTTTTAAATTAATTTGCCTAAATTTGAAAAAGATAATTTTTTATAAGTTCTTTCAGAAAATTTAGTCATTGCTACAAGTATGAGGGTTTCTTCATTCCGTTTTTTTTTTTTTTTGGATTTCTTATAAAATATATTAAATTTATTTATAATATATATTAATAACTTTAATAAGCACTGAAAAACATTGCATTCAGGTTTTTTTCAATGAAATTTTAGTGAAATTATTTTTATAAATGCAGCACGCTTGAACGCATTCCCCGCTTATATGCACGCACAATTGTGTCCGGCTTAAATTCATATCATATCTAATTATACATTATGTCTATTAAAATTAGCAATATAACGACGATTAGCTTTCGTGACGAAATTCGAGTTCTTTCCGCATTGGAAACTACATTAAAAGAAGAGCTTTGTACGAAAAATAAATGCTCGGGAGCGATATTGCATTGAACATTCCCTGAAAAAGCAGTGGCGTGTCCAGAGAAATACTGCTTTTATAGTGCTTATATTTTCCACAGTGGTATATTGAACAATTATAAGACATTAACCAAAAATTGTTGGGGGGGGCTAGAGGAAGTTTAGAGAGTTATGGACCAAAAACCAAAAAAATCCGAAAAATTTATGGCGTCCGATTTTGATGAAAATTTATATATAGAATAAGTGAAAAATTCTAAGAATTTTAGCACTAAAATTTTTTCAAAAAACTGGTCCTTTCTGGACCAGTTTGGAACTAGACCCTAACTAGACTAGTTGTAATCGGTTTCTTGAAAAAATTTTGACGCCAAAATTCTAAGCATTTTTCGCTTATTCTATATATAAATTTTCATCAAAATCGGACGCCATAAATTTTTCGGATTTTTTTGGTTTTTGATCCATAACTCTCTAAACTTCCTCTAGCCCCCCCCCAAAAATTTTTGGGTTAATGTCTTATAATTGTTCAATATACCACT
Organism: Chlorops oryzae; assembly: GCA_020466095.1. Lineage (NCBI taxonomy): Eukaryota > Metazoa > Arthropoda > Insecta > Diptera > Chloropidae > Chlorops > Chlorops oryzae. The sequence goes on along the minus strand of CM035806.1, from coordinate 154,058,148 downwards.
GTGGAAAATATAAGCACTATCAAAGCAGTATTTCTCTAGACACGCCACTGTGAAAAAGGTCCCTTGTTGCAGAAAAGTGGGTCTTGAATCCTCGATTGGTTTAACCAAATGCGTTCAGCTGGCATTTTCATTCAAGGCAATATTCAAAATACATATCGCACCCTTGCTAACAATTCAATTCAACATTTTTTTAATCAATTTTTTTTATGTTCGATTGCATTTTTCTGTAAGAAACCTAACACCTAGAAAATTAACGCTTATATTGACTGATGCAGCAGTCGATTGAGAGTAATATAAAATTAGTAAAAAATATTATTATTTCTCCTTAGTTTCAAGAGATATTGAATGATTTTCGAGAAATGAGAAATTTTGAATTATGCCGATTTAGTAGCAAGGGTGCGATATGAAGGTAATTCGACAAAATTTTTTGAATGTTTTTCGTATATATGAACTGATTGAGCTTATAAGAGGGATTTCGATATAAGCACTTCCCGCTTTTATGCACTATTTTCCGTGCATTTTTGGCAGTGCTTATATCCGGGAAATAATGTACCAAAATTTTTTTTTTTGCGGAGAAAAATGTCGACGGAAAACATTCACGGGGAAAATTCATTTTGGATAGGACTGTTAACTAATCGATGGCAGCATTATTGAACATTAATTCAGAGACAGTATTGAGAAAACATTAGCTCTTTACAGGAACTGCCAAAGCAGATCCAAAATCGAAATAAAAATCAGCTATCTGAAAGAATGTTAAGAAACAACCCAATTGATAGCCCAATTTTGCAGTCTGTGCGATTATTCGATTGTTTCAACTTAGACAATGGGACACACCAATTTTGTTCGTGTCGGAAATATCCTTTGTATTCTTCCGATTTATATTTTTCTATCTATATGTTTTCTTTTTAAAATGTAAAACTTTTTAACTCAAAATTCAATATTTCAAAGGTAACTTTTTCGATTGAACATTTTCAACAGTTCACAGCCAAAGAAAATGTCGAATTAAAGTTCAGCCATCATCTTAATTTCGTCATCAATTTTACGGCGAAAAATTTAAATAACAATAAAGTTAATTGTCTTATTTAACGTCATTCAAACCGCTCAAGCCATACTCATTAGCCCCCGTTCATTTTCTTCTGTTCTCGACAAACGGGCTACTGCGCGGCGTTCGCCCACCGCAATGTCAAACATCAATGATCTGGCGAAGGTAACAGGCCAATTATGAAAATTGAAGCTTTAAGAAAAATATAAAAAAATATTAAAATAAGTGTTTGGTGTTGTCGACCACTCGTGCGACCTCACGCCAAATAATTTTGATTAAATTACAAAAATGCATTTGAGAGAAGTACAGTGAAAGCTCTCGTTGCGCACAGCTCCCATAAGAGGACAAATTTCCCATATACAAGTTTTTTTTTTTTTTTTTTTGACATTTTTGATACTTCTTCTTGTAAAAAAAAATCTCCCATAAACGGACGCACAAAACAAACTTCAACGAAAAAACGATCGAGTAGGCATGTTAAACCGGACATATAATCAGGGTATAAAAACATTTAACGTGAAACAGTGGCACAGTGAAACAGAAATACTTTAGTACACAATTTTGAGAAGAGATAAAGATTTTTTTTTTTTTTTTGCCCAGTAAAAGAATTTTAAGAAAAAACTCTATTTTTTAGAATTTTTTGTTTCTTGTTTTAGTGCGAAGAGCCACAAACCTGTTTTGTTATTAATATGCCGCGGAATTTGAATATGTTAAAAAATTTTAAAAAAATATTCAAAAAATATTCAAAAAAATTAAAAAGAAAATGCAAAAAATTCAAAAATTCAAAAAATTCACAGTCAAAAATTCCAAATTAGTTCGATTTAGTATGCCTGTTAAAATGTTGAATTGTCAAATTAACAAAAAAAAGGCTACTTCAGTGAATAAAATATTCAAAAAGCACAGTTAAATGCAAAAAAAAAAAAATAAATTCAAAATATTCAAAAAATTCAAAAAATTCAAAACAATTCAAAATATTCAAAATCCGAGCTCTAGTTATTAATGCCTGAACATTAACTTTGTTTTTGTTATTTTATGTTTTTTACTTTAAATTAAAAGAGACTCTAATACAGTGGGGTCTCGTTATAAATCGGCTCGTTCTACGTCGATTCGCACTTACGTCACGTATCAATTAACACCCTGGTTCGCTATACGTCGCAAATGATTCCCAATTACGTCTAAAAGTTTGGGGAACATTTTTTTCGTCTTTTGCGCCCCTAAGTGCCATCTCCAATGACGCGTTAGGTGCGTTCTGTCAATTGACGCAAACACATGCAAGCATATGGAAGCAGCTCAAATCAATTGCGTTGTTTTGGACGCAGCGTAAAACGTTCTGCATCCGACGAATTATTGGAAATCAGACATTAGAGCAGTGATGCCAGTTGTAGGGAAATTTCATTTTATTGACTTTAATAAATTTGTGTATCAATTTTTGAGCTTTGAGGAACCAATTAGAAATTATTTCATACAATCATATGAAGAAAACTGATTCGTTATAAGTCGATTCGCTATACGTCGATTTTTTAGGAACGAGAAACGACTTATAACGACACCCCACTGTATATTCACCACCTTAAAGTGATCATCTGTCGTATTTGAGTAAGTTAGCAAGTATTCATCCAAAATTGACAATGCATTAGATATTTCAGTCGTTGAAGTTATTTCATTTTATGTTATTATGTAATATAAATCATTTTTGTTGTACTCTCCCATGAGCGGACAAAAAGGCCGCGACGGTGGGTGTCCGCTTATTTGAGCTTTCACTGTACATTCTGTCCTCCTCAAAATGAAATCTTTCGCATTCTATGGACATTCTATGATATTTTCAGATTTCTGAGGCCCTAAAGGAATCGATATCAATATTTTGGGGTAAAAAAAATTATTATAATAAGTACATATGTCTTAGAAAAAAAAAATAAAAATTATTACCCGCCGGATTAGTGTCACAGGGCTTGAATGGGGATCGATCGAAATACGTAGTCGATGACCAAAATACTCTCCGGACATTGGACCTAAATATATAAACATTATATATTTATTTTATATTTATTTTTTGTAATATAATTCCCTTCGTTGCCATTCTGGAACACATTGCCGGCTGGGAAATCAAACAAATACCGAAATTCGTCTAATTTAGTTATGAGAATAAAACGGTATCATTATGGACTAGGCTAGCAACTCTTGACAATAGAATGTTGGAACATTTTTCTTACTGCTTTAGTCTAGCTTGTCTACGTTATTGCCACATCCAAAAGCGAACTCTCGACATAATTGCAGCAACGTTCCGCGTTACAGTTGAATCCCGATTAACCGAACACATTCTATCTTCTACTAATGACTAAACTCAACATTTCAACCCACCATAAAATTTTCTTTGTATAGTATTTATCCAAACTACCGTGAGTCCACTGTAGCTGCGATGCGCTTTGTTCTGCTCATTTTAGTTGGCTCAGCTGAGCGACTGACATTTCATTTAGTGTGAATTATTAAGTTGCCTTTTGTGTGGTCTAGATTGGATGGGTCTGGCAAAGTGTTGCTCGTTTGTATTGTGTTTCGTTATCGAAAAACAAAAAAACAAGAAACAAAAAAAAAAAACAAAAAAAGAAACAAATTGATACATACAAGTGAAAGATGTCGAAGACAAGAAAGGAAAAGACACCAAAAGCGTTTTTTTTTTTTTTTTTTTTTTAAAGAAAAACCTTTTTTTTTTAAAGGTTGGGCTTAATTTCCAAAACTAAAGCGACAGGGTCATGGCACGTCATGTGGTTCAATTCAGTAAATGTGTTTTTTAGGTAAATATCCCTCATGATGTACCGTGGCCAGGTCGCTCAAGGCAGTATCACAACATCTTAAGTACCTACCTACCCGTATCCACACTATCGGGGTGATATTAAGCTGGCTTCACTAATGTCATAAATTCCCACGGAAAGCTCTTTCTGTCGTTTGCCCTAAACTGTTCACGGACGGTTATGAATCACAGCATACGATGGACGGATTTGTGCTTATAACTTTTAATATTTCCGTACAAGAAAATTCTACTTCATCGAACCTGTAGAGTGAAAACGAACTACACGTTTGAGCCATCTAATTACGAAACTAGCATAGCTAGCATTTTACTTACGAATCTTTTTCTTAGGGGTAATTCTGATACAACCACTTTTTAGAATCGAATTTTTTTTCTTTCCTATTTCGATAGTTAAACCTATTGAGGATTTACTGTGAGAAAGCCAGACTGAAATTCCAAGTATTATAAAAGTTACAGCCCGAACGTTGCCTGAGCAACTTGTTCTGCTCCTGGAACTTTAAACGCGTTTTTCTCGAAACGTCATTTTCCAGAACAGACCAAACTATCCAACCGATTGCCTTGAAACTTTAATATATTCTTTCTTTTATTAGTAGTTCTCGCAGGTACCAGAATTGTTTTTTTTTCGCTAAAAATCATTAATGATTTTTCAAATAATTTTTAAAAAATCTCACTATTTTCGACATTTTTGTTTGCACTTTTATACCAGCGTAAGGGATATTAGTTTTGTGCGAATCTTGTAACGGAGAACCAAGCTCCAAATGAAATTTGTATATAGAAATGATCAGGATCAAAAACTGAATCGATTTAGACAGTCCGTACCGTCCGTCCGTCCGTCTGTCCGTCTTCCGTCCGTCCGTGGTCGATCTCCTCCGAAACGGCTGGACCAATCAAGAAAATTTGGCACACAGGTATATCGGGATCCGAGTATGATCCTAAGTGAAAAGGGAGACATCCGCCCACTGCCACGCCCAACAAATGAATATATGTGTTTTCAGTAAAATGCTTGTAACTTGCGAAACAACTCAACACATTCCATTGATATTTGGTGTACTGGTAAACTACGAAAAGGGACATAGCTGGCAAAAAATGGACGCCGCCCCCGTGAGGCACGCCCACAAATAAGCCCACAAATAAGGGCTTATCGTAACTTGCTGAAGTTAAAAGGCGTAGAAGTTCAAATTCGCAACATAGGTTCACAAGGCGAATGAATGGTTAGGTAAAAATTTTATGTGGCCCGCCCACTTGCCACGCCCACAAATGAAGATTTTTCGTAACTTCCGAATTAAAGGCGTAGAAGCTTCAAATTCGCAACAATAGGTTCACCAAGGCGAATGAAGGGTGTAGGGAAATAATTTTATGTGGCCCTCCCACTGCACACATGCCCACAAATAGAGTATAAGAATAAACATAGTGCACTCATATGTCGGACGTGGGTATTTCAAAGTCGGGCTTGACCGACTTTAGCTTTCTTACTTGTTTTAAAATAAAATTTAATAATTCTAGTACAGACGAAAACGACAGACGTGCTTAGAGGATAATCCATTCCATTTATTTTCTGTCAGCTAGCCTAAACAGCCTCTACCACGCGGTAGAGCGACCTCCTTTTTTTTAAGTCCTTATTTTGACTAAAAAAAAAAAAAAAAACAGTGCAGTTTAAGTGACAAATCAAAACATATAAGAAAATTGAAATGATTGAACTTTATTTTCTTATGAGAAAATATTCCAGAAAAGAGGTAAAATTTGTGCGTTTACATCAGAATAGCCCCGCAATGGTCTCGCTTTCCGACTAGGGTCGGACATCATGGAAAGCATCCTGATTTTAAGGCTGTTTTACATTTCTCCATAAAAGAAAAATATTCCCCGATAACTTTGAACAGTTCTGATTTCAAATTGTAGGTATATTCATTTTTCCTTAAAAAAAAAAATTCATCCTTGTCAACGTTTCGTAGGAACTCTACAGTTCACTAGTGAGTAACTGTAACTAATCTTTAGCTATTGAGAACGAAAAGGAGAGCCTCTTTCTTCTTGTAATATTTTGTCTTGTTATTTGAGGTCTCCTTTTTTAGTTACGAATTTCGATTTCATGAAATCATCGGGAGTCAAGCCGTCTTGGTGAATGTGTTACCTATTTTCCTTAATTCAGGTGGCGCTTAGGTGATCATAAATTAAACAGAGAGCAAAAAATCAATAAATAAACAATGAAATAATCTCAGAAGGTAAGCGTGACCATCAAGGAATAACATGATTGGGCGTGCGATATAAAAATCAACTGTTCCCACACAAATAATTTTCCAGTTATTACAACTGTTTCTTTTTTTCTTTTCTTTTCTCCCCCTTTTCATTGAAAAAATTCCTCTCACTCTCATTGCTCCCTGAATAACAAATAAAATTGTACATAATACAAACAAACAGAAAAATTCCCTTCTATTGCATATCAGCCTTTCCATCTATTTGTTCAAATTCTGTTTATACTTTATATTCTTTTCCTTTTCTCTTTTTATTAACATGATTCCTCATGCTGCATCGCGATCGTATTTCCGCAGCGATTTCGGGTGACTTAATCACTTTTCTACATCATAAATTCACTTGCTGTCATCGTGCTTGTCCTGCAACACACACACAAACGCACGAACGCACGAACGCTCGCACGCACGCACACACACACGCACACTTTGAGGAGTCCCTAAATTATCTCTATCTATTGGGTTTTGAAAAATAAAATTCAGTTTCTTTTCCGTGCGTGCGCAAAAAATTCGTGGAATCCTTTTGTTTCAGTTTCGTGCCTTGAGTTCGAGCACCAAAAAAGTTAAGGATACGTTAAAAGCTGTGAAAAAGGAAAAACATCAACATTTTTTTTTTTTTTTAATAATAATTCCTGTATGTATTTTTGATTTGTAGCATTTTTTTTTTGTAGAGTTATTGCTTTCAACTGAGCTCCAGTTGTTTGTCATGCCAATGAGATATTAGAAGAACAAAAAAAAAAAAAAATGGCTTAAACTCGAATCAAAAAATCTTAGATCACACATACTTTAACGGTATTCATCAGGTGTATGATAACATTTCACGGTCCAGTTGGAAATATTTTTTTTTTTTATAGGGGAGAGGCTTGCAGGTTGAACCGGCTTGTCAGTTGGTCCAGTCCAGTCGGATATCTCAGCTATTTCCATTCGTGGCTCAGATTTTTCAATCGTATAGTTGATATCTATTAATAAGCAAAATTTTGAAAGCAGACCGGAGTTGAAGTTTGAACTCCTTATATGGTTGTCTGAGCAACCCGAAAATTCTGTAAATTCTAAATTTTCTAAAAATTGAAAAAGTGGGCGTGACAGAAGGACGTTTTTCAAAACTTGTCTCCTACACCCGAAATTCAAATGGGACTTGAACGAAATTTGGCACTTATGCTTCCTTTGTAGCCATTAACATTCTACCAAAAATTTCCTTGATCGGTCGTTTATTAAGGTTACCTCCAGTACTAGGGTCTGTTACAATAATCTCAAAACTGCTTTAAAATCGGACTTTTTCGAAATATGTCAATGAAACTTAGAATTTGAGCGTATATTTAAGCCTCCGATTAGAATTTAAAAAAAAGTTTAAAAGTGGGCGTGGCAAAGGGGCGGTTTTCATAAAGAAATTGAAATCTCAAAACAGCTCATAAAACTTGCCAACACTGTTCCAAAGTCGAATTATATCCATAAACCTGCAAATTTTATATTAAGAATTTTGACGGTTGCAAGCAGTGGGCCAATCGAGGTAAATCATACGACTTCAAGTGAGCCACAAAAACATATTCTAACATCTAATTCAATTTTCAAATGATTTTGAACTATTAAGTTCAATGCCCAAACTAACAAGAAAAATACTTTTTAAGTTTAACAAGTCGTTTTTGGCACATAGTGTCACAACATAGTAAACATTCAAGTGGTCTACCCGAAGTGACAGTCCACTTAAGGTGACCTTACCCTATACATATATATATTCATTGATAACCTAACTCTGATGCTCTCATATTATAGGCGATTTAAATTGTCGTTTTACAGTCAAACTCAAATCATCATTAATTATCGAAAGAATTTGTTGCGACTCAATGAAGAATTTTAGTTCAAGAATTTTACGGAGGTATTGTCGCCTGATTTAAATTTGTTAATAGAAGTGTCGATATATCGACGCTTGGCTGTGGTTCGTCTTAAGCTCTAATCTCTAATCAGTCGAGAGTGCTGCTAATGTTTACGATTTATTCAAAATTATAGTTTATAACGATTTAGCTCTACTGATATGATTGATGACACACTGATGACATTGTCTTCGAGGTAAAAAATCATCACTTTATTTGAATCCTAACGCGAAATGACGTGTTAGAATTGGCGACATTCTAATTATGATGTTGATTAGTTGTTTTTTTTTTTTTATTATGTTGTTATTTATAGATCGCGTTACACCCGCCACACTCAATCGTGGAAGGCTTAAGGTCATAATATTAAAAAAAAAGGATGTGATTCTGAAGGAAATTAAAGTTTTGAAAACATTTAACAATGGTTAATCAATGAAATTACAAAATTTTGTGCTCCAAATGTCTGTGACAGTTGTGTCCAAATATTTCGGGTGACATTGCTAGCCATCATATCACAGTAACCATAGATCATGTTTGCACCTACAGGTGTGGATTACTATCGTCAATCAAATTTTGTATGCCAAAGATCTTAAGCAAGCAAGTAATAGTATTGTCATTAATAAAAATGTTTCCCAAACATTTCGTGCGTAATATCCATCTGATGACATATTAAAGACAAGCTCGCAAAATTAAATTAGATATAATGTTTTACAACATCAAATCATAATTCCGAAACCCCTTGACGACCCATCAAGAGCGTGAGAACAACTCACCGTCCAAATGTCAGTCAACCACCCAAGCTACTCTACTTTTTGAGTGTCAAAGTGTATTTGAAATAAAAAACCGAAGCAAAACAAGTATGGGTGTTATAGTCGGGCGAGCCGGACAATACAATACCCGACAAACATGTTTAAATAATTTTCAAAACACGCCCAAAAAACAGAACCATTAAGAAAGAATTTTCTAGAGATTTCTAAGGCCATAAGGGGCCCCATTTAGCGAATTTTGTCAATTTCTTTATGGAAACCGCCCCTTTGCCACGCCCATTTTAAAAATTTTTTGGATGCTAATCGTTGGGATTTTTGTGACAGACCCTAGTACTGGAGGTACCCTTAATAATGGATCGATCAAGGAAATTTTGTCTATGTATGATCTGTCTCGACTGCTTCTTGGTGTTACACTCGTACGCACAAACATTCCATCGACACCGAGTGGGTCGGGCATAAAAATAATTAAAAAAAAATTACGAAATTTCCAACGAAGCCCCGTAAAGTGGTCATAAAATGTGTTGTCCATTTTCTACGTACCGTTTTCTGTTTTGTTGTCACCGTAACGATCGCCATGCCATAGCTGTAGAGTCCACAATATCTTCATCAAGATTGAGCCAAGCTCTGGCATGCCTAAGCTCTTAGTTAGATAGTCGCGATGGCTGGAGTTCATTGAAATAAACCAAACCCGCTGTTTCGGTTAGTGTTGGGGAAAATGGTCAAAGGGTCTCTTCCAAATAAGAGCTTTTGAAACATCAGCACATACTCTTTTTATACTCGACACACTCTGTGTCGAGGGTATATTGCGTTTGTGTGTTTGTGTGTAACACCCACAACCAGTCGAGATAGACCATGAAATATATATAGAAATTATCAGCGTCAACAGGAGATTCGATTTAGCCATGTAATCGGTCTGTACACAGTTTTCTGTTGGATGGCTTTGAGATATCTGGACAAAATGTGGTATGCGTGCTCACGGGGATCTGAGTAAGAATAATTTCGAGAATTTTTAAGGATATCCAAGATACTTTTAAGGCCATAAGGGACCCCATATACCGACTTTTTTAAACCCTTTTCCACGCCCAGTTTTTCGAATTTATTGAATTCTGATCGGAGGCTTAAAACACGCTCAAATTCTTAAATTAATTCAAATTTTTCGAAAAAATCTGATTTTGGGGCAGTTTTGGGATTTTTGTGACAAACCCTAGCACTGGAGATACCCTTAATAATGGACCGATCAAGACCGTTTTTGGGGAGGATGTTTACGGCTGAAAATGAAACATAAGTGCCAAGTTCCGTTCAAGTCCCATTTGAATTTCGGTTGTAAAGAAAATTTTCGACAAAACGCCCTTATACCACGCCCACTTTTCCAATTTTTGGAAATCACCTCCAATTAATTTTTATTTAAATTTATTTATTTTAAATTTTTTACATTTAATAATTATTATGTTAATTTAATTGTAATTTATAATTTAATTTTAATTTTAATTGTAATTTTAAATTATTTAATTTTAATTTTAATTTTAATTTTAATTTTAATTTTAATTTTAATTTTAATTTTAATTTTAATTTTAATTTTAATTTTAATTTTAATTTTAATTTTAATTTTAATTTTAATATTTAATTTTAATTATTAATTTTAATTTTAATTTAATTTTAATTTTAATTTTAATTTTATTTAATTTAATTTTTATTTATTTTAATTTTAATTTTAATTTTAATTTTAAATTTTTAAATTTTAATTTTTTAATTTTAATTTTAATTTTAATTTTTAATTTTAATTTTAATTTTTAAATTTTAATTTTAATTTTAATTTATTTAATTTTAATAATTTTAATTTTAACTTTTAATTTTAATTTTAAATTTTAATTTTCAATTTTAATTATTAATTTTAATTTTAATTTTAATTTTAATTTTAATTTAATTTAATTTAAATTTTAATTTTAATTTTAATTTTAATTTTAATTTTAATTTTAATTTTAATTTTAATTTTAATTTTAATTTTAATTTTAATTTTAATTTTAATTTTAATTTTAATTTTAATTTTAATTTTAATTTTAATTTTAATTTTAATTTTAATTTTAATTTTAATTTTAATTTTAATTTATTTTAATTTTAATTTTAATTTTAATTTTAATTTTAATTTTAATTTTAATTTTAATTTTAATTTTAATTTTAATTTTAATTTTAATTTTAATTTTAATTTTAATTTTAATTTTAATTTTAATTTTAATTTTAATTTTAATTTTAATTTTAATTTTAATTTTAATTTTAATTTTAATTTTAATTTTAATTTTAATTTTAATTTTAAATTTTAATTTTAATTTAATTAATTTTAATTTTAATTTTAATTTTAATTTTAATTTTAATTTTAATTTTAATTTTAATTTTAATTTTAATTTTAATTTTAATTTTAATTTTAATTTTAATTTTAATTTTAATTTTAATTTTAATTTTAATTTATTAATTTAATTTTAATTTTAATTTTAATTTTAATTTTAATTTTAATTTTAATTTTAATTTTAATTTTAATTTTAATTTTAATTTTAATTTTAATTTTAATTTTAATTTTAATTTTAAAATTTTAATTTTAATTTTAATTTTAATTTTAATTTTAATTTTAATTTTAAATTTTAATTTTAATTTTAATTTTAATTTTAATTTTAATTTTAAATTTTAATTTTAATTTTAATTTTAATTTTAATTTTAATTTTAATTTTAATTTTAATTTTAATATTTAATTTTAATTTTAATTTTAATTTTAATTTTAATTTTAATTTTAATTTTAATTTTAATTTTAATTTTAATTTTAATTTTAATTTTAATTTTAATTTTAATTTTAATTTTAATTTTAATTTTAATTTTAATTTTAATTTTAATTTTAATTTTAATTTTAATTTTAATTTTAATTTTAATTTTAATTTTAATTTTAATTTTAATTTTAATTTTAATTTTAATTTTAATTTTAATTTTAATTTTAATTTTAATTTTAATTTTAATTTTAATTTTAATTTTAATTTTAATTTTAATTTTAATTTTATTTAATTTTAATTTTAATTTTAATTTTAATTTTAATTTTAATTTATTAATTTTAATTTTAATTTTAATTTTAATTTTAATTTTAATTTTAATTTTAATTTTAATTTTAATTTTAATTTTAATTTTAATTTTAATTTTAATTTTAATTTTAATTTTAATTTTAATTTTAATTTTAATTTTAATTTTAATTTTAATTTTAATTTTAATTTTATTTAATTTTAATTTTAATTTATTTTAATTTTAATTTTAATTTTAATTTTAATTTTAATTTTAATTTTAATTTTAATTTTAATTTTAATTTTAATTTTAATTTTAATTTTAATTTTAATTTTAATTTTAATTTTATTTATTTTAATTTTAATTTTAATTTTAATTTTAATTTTAATTTTAATTTTAATTTTAATTTTTAATTTTAATTTTAATTTTAATTTTAAATTTTAATTTTAATTTTAATTTTAATTTTAATTTTAATTTTAATTTTAATTTTAATTTTAATTTTATTTTAATTAAATTTAATTTTAATTTTTTTTAATTTTAATTTTAATTTTAATTAATTTTAATTAAATTTAAAATTAAATTTTAATTTATTTATAATTTTAATTAAATTTTTATTTTACTTAATTTAAATTTTAAATTTATTTTTAGGCAACTCAAATGATATCCGAACATTTTCTGTTCGACACCAAAAATAAGTTGGCATATACGATGTAACGGGTTTAGGGTTAGGGCATATTTTTTAATGGGATTACTTAATTGTTAAATTTTCACTTAGAATGTTTGATTTTTTCCAGACGATGATGATGTGAATGTAATTGATGCCAATCGAACAGCGTTACGTCACAGCGCGACAGGGCCAAAGGGCAATGGGGCCGATGTTTAATCGTTGCTTTCAACGCTTTTCTCTCCGAAAATGAGAATCAATCAATTTTAACGCTTCGCTCCAAAAAACTGTTGAACAACTCACTTCTGCGTTGGCCCGGCTCGAATTCACTTCGCTCTGTGCGAGCATCATGCTGCGAATTTGGATTGTGCGTGTGGCCGCGACGATGCAACGACGCAGCGTGTCGTCACCGACGTCATCGCACTCGGTATGCCGAACGATGACTCGATCCGGTATTTTCATGCAGCAGCTAGAAATTAATGAAGTTCTCGCTGCGCATAGGTGCGCTGTGTAACGCATTGTTGCCAACTGTGGCCATTATATTTGGTGTTCACAATTTTTTTTCTTTTTTCATTTGTTTTGTTGGTTAGCTGCTTTCACGCCCAATTCACTGCTAAGAACTTTATTAATTGCCAGCCCACCCCCCTTCGGACTGCAGGCGCATCAATAGATCTTACCACACAGAATTGTTGAATCATTGATTTAAATTGAAATCGATGAAAGGCAAAGAAAATATAATATTTTAACAGGGCTTTCAATTCGATCCTCTTCTATTCAATCCCATTTAGAGGAGGAGAGAAGGAGAGCAAATGAAAAAAATATTTTAAGACTAGAGTTACAACGGATATCCGGCCACTATCCGGTATCCGGGCTATACGGCCTTAAATTTAATATCTGGTCATCTATATCCGGCCGCCGGATACCTCACATTAAACATTTGATATAATGTACTTATTTGTACTATGAATGCAGATTTGAAAATGAAGCGATTCGAGGAAACTGGATGCATTTGCGCAAACATATTCTCAGAAAATTTCCATTTTCATAGATTTTTTATTTCAGTTCGGTGCAACCACTCGAAACAAGCACTACATAAAAGTGTGCTGTGTCAAAAATTTTTTCTACCAAACGGCAACGCACAGGATCATTTCTACGCGGTTGAATATCGCCTTAAAACCGATCGGTTAGCCGGCCTGGTATTCGGCCGGATACACTATCCGTTGAAAAAATTTAAGACAATTCGGCATTACTAAAAAATTCCAGAAGTGCAATTTAAAAAAAAAAGGGTCTTCGTTCGGGTAATGAAAGATATATCTTCAATCATTTCTGAATCGATGGAGTGGCAGACACTTTATGGAATCATCGTATGGCGAAATGCAAACTCAGGGAAACCGATAACCGATTTTCCCCTCTCGCTTCACTCTGTCACTCGGTGTCTCCCTCTGTCTCTCTCTGTCTCTCCCTGTCCCTCTCTGTCTCTCTCTATCTATCTCTGTTTCTCTCTGTTACTCTCTGTCTCTCTCTGTCTAATTCTATCTCTCCTTCTGCCTCTCCTTCTGTCTCTCTCTTTAATTTTTTTGAAATTTAATTTTTTTTGAAATTTAATTTTTTTTGAAATTTAATTTTTTTGAAATTTAATTTTTTTTGAAATTTAATTTTTTTTAAATTTAATTTTTTGAAATTTAATTTTTTTTTAAATTTAATTTTTTGAATTTTAATTTTTTTTTTTTAATTTAATTTTTTGAATTTTAATTTTTTTCAAAATTTAATTTTTTGAATTTTAATTTTTTGAAATTTAATTTTTTTGAGATTTAATTTTTTGAAATTTAATTTTTTTTTGAAATTTAATTTTTTTTGAAATTTAATTTTTTGAAGTTTATTTCGTTGTATTGTATTGTATTTTTGATATCAATATAACAAAATCGAATACATTTTACCACAATCGTAAAAGTTAAGTAAAGTAAAGAGCGGACCAACAGACAGGACGACAAGGAAACAGATAATGCAGAGATCCTCCCTCTCTCTCTGTCTCGCTCTTGCCGTCTCTATTGTCATTGCCGTCGATAAATGCCAAATTAATGACGTGTGACCCATGAAATAGATTTATTGTAAAATTTTTATTAGTTTTAACATGAATTCTTTTTTTATTTTATTTTATTTTTGCTGCATTGTCGAATTCATCTTTTACTGCTCCATCGTTGCGTCCCACGTTCCCTCTTTTGCCTTGTGACCCCTTAAGATCCATCCCATTTCGTTCTGTGCGTTCAATATTGTGACATTTGGTTTATGGGATATGGCGACAGCAGCAACAGCGTATCCAAAATGTATTCAGTTCATTCACGAAAAACACTTACTCATACTTTTCGCTGTGATTTTGTTTTTTTTGCTTTCTCCATCTTTCTTTATTATTTGATCCCAAATGTTGGTGAATAAATGTTCTGTGAAAATCAATTGAAATGAATAAAATAGTTCACTGCATCGAGCAATGTGCTTCGATAGTGTAGGATAAGCGGTCCAGCGGGCCGCTAAAGTGAAATCTCTTATTTTTATGCTTTATTGCAAGAGAAATCAATTAAAAAGAAAATAAAAAAAATCTAGCCCCTCTGGTTAGTTCTTTCTCTAGCAATTCTGGATTGGATGAAATTAATAAAATAGTCCATTTGGGTGCAGTTTAAGATGGGTCCATTAGGGTGTACTTTAAGATACGTCTATTAAGGTGCGGATAAGGAAAAGGCTTTTTCGCTACCATTTTTAGTGCCTTTGTTTTCTCCTTATAACGAATTCTCTCTATAACGAATTTTTTTCCGGTCCCTTGAAAATACTGATTAATAAAATAATTAAAATAACAATTGTTTCGACTGTGAATACAACCCTGCTTCGATGACTAATTAAAAATAAAAGTGTTCTTTTATTTGGGGCTACTTTCAACTTCAACTTCGATGAAATAAAAAATCCCGAAAAATGGAGAAGAAGAGAGAAAAAAAACAGTCTTAAATCAAAAATGTGTTTACAAAAGAAATCGGAAATCGAAAGAGGAAAATAAGCAAGGTGAAGGGAGAGCGAAAGGAAGAGGAAATGAGAATGAAAAGGAATCCGTGTTGCAGTATTTCGAATTCAAGTCATTGGAATATTTTTAATGTCGGATGTAATTCAATACGCGGAAATGTCCTTTTCACTCGAATTGTAGAGTGAAAGGTGCACACTCGTTCGCTTGAACCCTGAAGACCCTGAAATCGCTTTTGGCCTGTGCTGCCCTGACCTGCCTCGTATCGACCCTGCGCGTGCGTACACAATAACAACAAGGCAGATTACAACAAAAACAAAAAAAAAAAAGGAACACGAAAACGAAAACGAAACCGAAAACAGAAGCTAAGGCCAGAAGCAGAGCCAGCAACCGAGCGCAGCCGACACTTAAACCAATAAATCGTGTTACCGTGTGTCAACAACAAAGCCATGTGTCAAAATGTCACCGCGGTCCAATGTCTCACGGAAGCGCGTATGAATCCTTACAGTGCCACCGGCTGTACCAACAACACCGGCGGTGTAATCCAATAATCCAGCGTTCTAGTCCGAGGAGAGTAGAGCGAGAGAGATAAACAGATGAACAGAGAGTCAAGAGAGAGAGAGAGAGAGAGAGAGAGAGAGAGAGAGAGAGAGAGAGAGAGAGAGAAGAGACAGAGATAGAGAGAGGATCAAGTATGCATTTTCGTAATTACTTTCTAACAAAATCCAAAATCCGAAAATTAAAAGCGCCTTCCTTCCACCGGGTCCAAAAGCCTGCTGCAGCACGCGCGCAGGCGATGAGTTCGCCGTTGCTCCTTTCTCCTTGGTCCTTGCTCTTTGCTCCGTGCAACGCTTCAACCATTTACGGAACAATGTTATTATTATTATTATTATTATGGTCCACTTGGGACGGCGGCGCAGCGCGGCACGGCGACGCACTAAATCTTGGCTCTTATTTTTGTGTGTCTCCGCGTTGAAAGGATATTCTTCTGAGCGCTCTGGGCATGGGTCCTGCTGCACTTTGCATCTTTTATGCAAGCTGCACAAATTTCCGAGTTAAAATTAGTCTACGCTTGTCAGCAAATTAGATTTAGTAGCCTCCACAGATCGAATTCGATTGGAAATTTCCAAAAATGAAAAAAATATATATACAATACATACATATATTATTGAAGAGCTCCGCACGAGCAGAAGCAGATGTAAAGGATAAGAAATCATTGCGAGAGCTAAGTGCTCACTCTGGCTCAATTACGGTCGAGAGGTATTCCTAATTTTTTTGGATATCAAAGTGTAAAATCTATTTTGTGCGGAAGGACGAAAGAAAGGCTTCTTCTACATTCCTATAGAAATGATCCAAAAATAAATGAAAATTCTTTTCACATGGGTTTGATTTAAGTACCAAAGTCTGCAGAAATAAAAATTGATTCCGATTTTCCACGATTTCATTGGATTAAACACGATTGAAAAAAAAAAAAAAAAAAAAACTTAACAAAAATCTGTTTTAGAAATTGATTAAGAGTGAGGAATTTATTTAGGACATTCCCCTTATTCCCTCTGATTATGCATTTTTACTTTTGTTTTTATTTATATTTTTACTTTGAGTAAGGCATGCGGGAATGCGCTAGCCCGGTCATCACGTAGACCAGAGTGTCGGACTCTTATCGGCTTAACGCATCAGACTCCTTTTTGTTCAATGGATTTACTCCTCCCACGGATCACATCCGCATTAATTCAGGGACGATCTGTAGTTTTTGGCCGTCTTGCCAGTATCGGTTTCTTGAGCACGCTCCCATTTTGGACTCGGTTTGTACATACATATATTTGAAAGTATTCAAGAAGTCTTTGCTCTATAGGGTTCAAACCTTCGATGCAAAAGGAGTGCAATTCAGATTCAGACGGAAACAAGTGCGATCATCGCGAACAGATCCTCGACCAGAAGGAGACCCACTGTACACATAGGTACATTCAAATATCTCTTACCAAAACCGTTCGCATTTGACACGAAGGATATGCACAAAAAATTCTGTTATTTTTTAGATTGAGACAGAAGAGTCTTTGAAACACATCCCATACCGTTGAAAGCAATGCTCCATCCAATATGCATTCTTGCGCGAACATTTTCGATGAGACAAAAGCAAATTAACGGTTAACCCATTTCCCGTTCGGGAATGAGATACACTGCTCGTCCACCTTCTGTCGTTGGCATGCTTCCTCCTGTGCATGCATGCAAACCATATGCAACGTTGATGCGTATCTTTGATACACTTTAACCAGCATAGCCGAAAAATTAAGGACGCTCTGTTCCGATTCGGATTTTTATTTTGTTTATTCCTTCGCTTGCTGCAGCTTGACGCGCGAAATTCCTCATTTCAACCGGCACAAGCTAAAAAGAGTAACACCAATAACAAGAAAACAAAACGAACAGGACAACACAAGAACAAGAAGAAGAAAAAGAAAAAGAAAAAGAAGAGCAAGAAGGAGGTACTTCCTTGTTTGGTATTCGCATTGCGAAAGAGTCATTCAAGCAGTCAGCAGTCCCCTATTCTTTTGATGTGCTCTCCATTTCGGGGTTTTTTTTTTTTTGCTCAAAAATTTCAATTCAGGATATGCACAGATGTGCTTCGCGTAATGTTCTCCTATACACATGTTTTCGAGCCCATAATTCACCTCCGCAACACGCCGCCGCGGCGATTGATCAGTTATCTCAAGCTGACGCGCGTGCCGCAAACAGGTCAACATCGCATCGTTTCGAACCAGGGGCGTTGTTTTTTTTTTATTGTTATTACTCTTTTATGCATGCATTCAAACAATCATTTACACATATGCACAATCTACGAGGGAAGATTTTTTTTTATCTTTATCCCTTTTGCCTTTCCCCTTTCCCAAGTCGCCTATTAACGTTGCAGGCCCAAACGTTTACCGTTTTGAGCTTCGTTATGGCTAAGAAGTCGTTTAGAAATGTGTCAACGCCTCCGAATCGATAGGATTGCTAACAGTGATGCCGTTTTGTGATCGTTTTTTGCTGTTATTTTTTTTTAATATTTTTTTTTTTTTTTTGGAGTTGAGCAACGGACGGAGCACAAAAGAACTGAGTAGATCCTTGAATAAATAGAGAAAAATGAACATCAGTGAGATGAAGATGTATATATACATTAATGTAGCATATGCCTTAATCGGTGTCGATTCGTTCATGTATCCAAAACGAATATCCTTTCAAAGTTTCAAAAGTTTGGACGGTTTTGTTCAATATTCAGGTTACCTCCGTGGCGTAGTTGTCTGAGTGCGGTGCAGAGGCGCTGGTCGCTTGTAGTGGGACGATAAAAGTCAAGGCAATTTCCCAATAATTTGAACTGAACAGCACGACCCCAAAAGCTCAGAGTTTGTTTTCAAAAAGGATGGAAGGTCAAGCCCATTTAGACTAATTATTTAGGGGATTTTCGCTGGCATAAAAGAGCCCCATATTCAGACGTCCTGATTCTGAAAACTTTCCAAAAACCACTCCTTTCGTTTGCCACGTCTACTTCTGGAATTTTCAGACCATAAATAAGATGAATTTTGAAATTGCATTAAAATATCTAAAAATAAAAAAAAAGAATCAATAATCCTTGTGGTTCTTATAATAGACCGTCATTGTAGAGGTCAATCAAGCCCCATTCTCGAATTCTCTCTTCATAAAGAGAAGTCTTCCATAAGCCAATAAAAACAAGTCCGGCCGCTTCAATGTATATGTCGCTGCTATTTGTTTGAAATGGAACCTTCCAAGATCAGAAATCAGATCACCAGGAGATTTTACACTGGAGATTGTTGGTCCTGGCATGTGTAAACCTGTAAATCTAACAACTTTTACATTTTCGAAACGAGATGGACACAATAAAGTGGGATCACGAATCTGTAGGACCTACCTCGGATGTTGCATCGGACAGAACGAAATGAAGGAACTATCCCAAGTAGCAAGACTTACTGCTGGTCGAATCGACCTATTTTGGTTGAAATGACTCTATTTCTGGCCTAGTTTCCGGCTACCTTAGTCGAATGATGACCTAATTTTAGACAGTCCGTTTCTCGAATGTCCGAAAAAATCAGCCTGTTCATTCGTTAGCCTATTTCTGCGTTAAAATCTAGTTTCTGACTTACTAAGTCATGTTTAGGTTCGAGAAAAAGTCAAATGCCACTATTTTCTCGGCTAGGTAAAGTTGCCATAGAAAAATCTAGTTACTATCTAGCCAGCCTAACTAGATTTGCCCGACTAGATAAATCTAGCCTGGCGCTAGCTAGTCGCTAGTTAGAAGCACCCCTGTAGGGTCGATGACTAGAATAATCTAGACAGGGCCTAACTAGTTTTCTCTAGGTAAAGTCCGGATAGAAAACTTTAGCCTGGTGCTAGCTAGCGATTAGCTAGATTTGCCCGGCTAGATAATTTTGCCTGGCGTTAGGGAGGCCTCAGCTAGAACCGGGAGAGCAAATTTGGGACAAAAAAAATTTTTTTTATAATTCTCACTTAGTTGAAATTCGTGGAAATATAAAGCGTGTATACTTTGTGTGTTGAGCGTCAGCTTTGCTCAGAGGCGATTTCGTAACCAATGAGGTGCGAACTGGGTGAGAACTTTAACCAATAGCCCGTCAAGGGGAAGTGAAAATAAATCTTTATATAAAACGAAGTCGAAGTCATATGGTCTAGGCGCTAGCTAGATATTACTAGCCGGGTGCTAGCTAGAAATAACTAGCCGGGCGGTAGCTTGCCGAAGCATTAACAAACAAGGACCAATTCGACTTATTTTGCTACTTGGGTAGTCTTGTTTTGCTGAGTCCCGGATATGCAGGGCCATTTAAAAACGCAAGGAGGTGAAAAAAAGATTCTTCCTCGAAACGAATAGGAATGGAATTATTCAAAGCCTAGTTTTCAATTGCTGGAATTAAGAACCCAATCGGAAATTTTCAAATACTTTATGACACGTACTATTCACACTGAGACTGATAACTTTTACAACCTCATGTTTGTGAATATACCGGGCTTGGAAAAATCCAGTTCGATGTCTGAAATATACACGTGAAATGGCGTATATCCTGTTTAGCTACCAGGAAGAATGTATAGTAAACATCAAACATCCGAGGCCATGCGTAATTACCGCTTAACGTCTTAGACGTTACGACAGTCTGCACAGCAGGCCTCCACTGAGCGAAATTCTTTCATACAGACAGCCCGTTAGAGAGTCTAGACCGGCATTGTCCGGTAAGTGCGTGCACGTCTCTCCATTAAGTCAATAGAGCAAAGTGTTATTGGCAGTGTCAGTGTCGGCGGCGGTTTCAGTATCGAAATCACTTGACAGCAAACATGAATATCAATCTTATAAGACTTGGCTCGTTCGTTTTTCGCTCGTGCTTGCCGCTCTAACTGCTGGACATCAATTCCCAAAAATTGATAAGAGGTGACGAGTAGGTAGTCAAAGGTATGAAAATTTATGCGTTTTTAAATGAGTCGACTTCGCTGGAGTCGCTTCAATTGATCTCAAAGTGTTTTACGAGGCGCCTTTGCTTTTATTTTTTCCAAAATTCCATTAACATTTGCATTTTAAGATTTCGTGTTTGGCCGAAAGGATAAATCGGTTAAAGATTGAAAGTACACCTTGCTTGCTCTTTTTTTTCCTTTTTACACGACAGATAGTATACTTTAGACCATTTCGTGTAAAATAAAACCGTGTATAAATGACATGATGGACGTAAAAAAAAAAACGGCTTCAAGAAAATAAACCAGAAAGAGGAGTCCACTGACTAAGTTTCTAAGAGATTATGGCTTGTACTGAGTGCCACTGTTGTTGCGTTCTACTTGTTATGTAAATGGGACGCAACAACAGTGGCACTCCCCAGTAGTCAGTAGGTCGCCCCCGATATTTGTGACATGCCAAAGTGCCAGTCCTTGATGACTAGCCATTTCACCTACCACATGAACCTGAAAGAGTAGATAGGCCTCAGCTCACATTTCCCTATTCGCTGCGTAAGATTGTTTTTGCTGTTGTCTGCTTTTACGTCGCATTCTGATCATTTGCCCGTCAAGCGTTCGATAGCTCAGTGGTTCAAACTGTGACTTGACAGCCGGGAGGTTCGGCGAGAATTTTTCCTAAATTTTTTACTTTTTTTTATAAATTAGAGTTTTTTATTTTTGTTCATAGTTCAGTTATTTTGGAAGACAAACATTTTCCCCTAAATTTTGAAGGTTTTATTATTTTTTTTTTTTAATGGTTCATTTTCAAGTAAACAATTTTTGGAGTGAAAAAATTCGTTAAATACGTTTCCCAAAATCTGAGCAACGCTAAACTCAAGTGAGTATTTTGACCAAGAAATTAAATTCGTTCGTTTAGCGTAATGGTTAAGGCGGTCGCCCAGCGATCTGGTGGTCAGCGGTTCGAGGCGAGAAAATTTTAAGAGAAGTTAGATAAAACAGATTTAAAATAAGAAATAGATAAACAAAAAAATATAATAATTAATAAAATAAATAAATTTAAAAAAAGTCAAACCAAAAATGAAATTTTTCTTTTTTCTCAGTCGCTGGTGCTAGGCCATTTTCCTGCCCCTTTTCGCTAGCGAAATGACTGGTTAAAGGTGGCGCATAAAAGGACCACCTGTCCCCGGCAATGAGATCGTAATGTTAAATTCGCCAGCGTCTTGGATAGGAAAGGGACCGATCCCCGACACCCAGTCACTAGTGAAATCGCTAGTGTTGTGGTGGCTCCGCTGACTACTGGGTCTTAGGTTGAAAACACACCAAAGCCAACAAAACGTTTTTTTGACGTACAGCAAAAAACACTTTTCGACATAGCCCACACCAACGCCAACAAATTTGTCGAGATCAAACAAAATCCAAGCCAACAGCTTTCTGCATGCTTTTTTGTCGAAGCTTCTGTTTTGCTCGTGCCGTTTTCAGTGTGCGTTGCGCCGTAAGCTTACATGAGATTATCGACGTCGCCGAGCATGCGCAACGTTTTGTCGAGTTCGGTGTGGGTTGGCTGTATGGAGTGCCATGTATCAACGGCGTTCGAACAAATGCGTTGACCAACAAAATGTTGT